>OX376348.1:9904726-10481465 GCA_947369235.1 Udea olivalis
GAATTACAAGTTACTTGACTTATTGATACTGAGGAACATTATTACTGCCAGTTGAACTTGGAAGTTCTTTAAGTCAAAATAATGGTAAATATGCAATAACTGATCGGAAAAGTACAAGCTAATAAGATATACTAGTCATTAAAAACTAGGTGAGATTTCATCAAAGGATATCAGAATAGTTATAAATTTAAAAAAAGAACGGTCAGCTAGCGCTTTAACGAGCTTACAAGCGCTTCGACGTTCGTTCGCGTGGCGAATGGCAGGCCTGTACGCGCCTACTTGCGCTTGCAAAAGGAGCTTAAACGCGCGTAAAGCTGAAGCGCTCTGAAATTATACATTTCAATGTTTTGTTTTGGTAATATTAATATTAGACAACAGTCGGTTTTAGGAACAATTGTAAGTCAATCAAATATTCTCAATCTGTTGCTGAATATCAAACGCGTTAGAAATTATCTAGATCCAAATTATTGGATAGGCATATATTAGAGCATATTTCCGTTCGCGTTCCGTGAGCGATTCCGTAGCTTAGACTTAGAGTAACAACACAAAATAAGACAATATAGGTAAGATTAGTTTCTTGAACAAACAGAAGCCATTGCTTTTTTTCATTCATTTGCGTTCATTTAGCAAACAAGAAAAGTTTTTTCTTCTTAACGTCAAGATAGATAAATAATTAATAAATATAAATATCTGGGACAATTCACACCAAGATCATCTGACCCCAAACTAAGCAGAGCTTGTAATAAGGGCATCAGAGACTGATAAACATACTTAAATATTTCTAAATACATACTTAAATAGATAATAACACCCAGACACACAACAAATACAAATGTTCGTCACACAAATATTTGTCATGGGTGGGGATCGAACCCACGACCTCCGGCGCTAAAGGCAGAATCGCTGCCATTGCGCCAATAGGCCAGTCGTCCAAGATGACCTCACTCCACAATAGAATGCGGTTGTGAGGTCCAGTTATAAGGCTGACAAGCACAATAATGACAAGCCCATTTTCATTAAAGGCCGGCAGAAATGCTTTTTCAGGCCCCTCTTGAAGAACATGGGACCATAAGCGGAGGGAAACACATGTGAAGGGAAGATAGTGTTCCACGTCTAGATGGTACGACAAAGAAACAGATCACCAAACGGGCTAACAAATGCTGAATTTGTGTGTGGCTGAGGCCGTAGTCCAGCACTCGTGGTAAGAGAGTGGAAAGGATCAGGATGGAATTAAATGGAATAACTCAAAAAATATATCGCAGGCTTCAAGCCAGAGGGGCGTATAAAAAAAAGCAATTTTTTTTGTTAAGCCAATCGTTTTTAGTTTTATCGATACTCAACCTCTATTTTTTTCATGTATATATGATTATTGTTTTTTGAAAATTCAACAAATTACTTTTAGACGTATGACCGGGAGTCAGATATTATTTTCACAGCAAAAAGACGTACAGCAGCCTACAAGAAATGAATTGTGTATCGTACTCCAAAGACGTTTGTACATACAGCTATAGATTTATAGATCAAAACCATTTTACTGTCGCACTATACGGGCGTACATACATACGACTATCGATTTTACATGAACTATCCCCATAATGTTGTGCCATATAGGCGTATGCACATACGACCATAGATCTTCATATAGCTTCTCAATATTATGTCATACCAAACGGACGTATGTGCATACGACCTTGGATCCAGAGACGCGCGGGCGCGCGTCCCTCCCCCGCGCAGTGTGCGACAGTCAGCCGTATAGAGAGGACGGGCGGATCTTAGGTCGATATGATGAATCGAAGCAAACATATTCTTCGTATAGCAATACACGGTAAGTTTTACTAATCATTATTATGATACTAAAAAGACGATGTATACCGGCAAAAAAGTGTAGTACTGATAATTGTAAGTGTCATCGAGCTTGTCACACAAAAATTGGTAATAGTGCAAGAGACAATCATATATCATTTTGGAGCTTATGGAGTCTTCACAGACAAAGAGATTTTGTACTCTCTAACGTATCCTCAACTGAAGCAAAAGGGCGAGTGATCAATTCAAGACGCAAATTTAAACTGAATTACGGTTTCAAGGTAAATTTGGAGACTGTAAATGTCTGTCAACCTTATTTCCTGTGTACATTAGATATTAGTGACAAGATGGTCCGAACTGCTTTGAATAAAGCGCGCCGAGGAGTAGGTAACATCCCATCCCCTGACAAAAGAGGTCGTCACACACCATCCAACAAATTATACCAAGACGACTTAAAGTTTGCGAATGATCACATAGATTCATTTCCGAAAGTGCCTTCTCACTGGTGCCGCAAAGACACAAAAAGATTTACTTGGAGACAATTATTTAAAAAATTAAAATGTACGATTTATATAAGCAGCATTGTTTGATGAATAATAAGAAACCGATTGGCAAGACTTCCTATAAGGAACTGGTTTTGAAAAAAAATATAGGTTTTCACAAACCTAGAAAGGACCAATGTTGGTGTAATAAATATGAGCAACTAACCGAAGAGGAACAAAAGGAGATGCAAGAAGAGTACGAAGAGCATATCGCAGGCTTCAAGCCAGAGGGACGTATAAGAATATATAAATATACGTCTATGTGGCTTGTTAGAGATAATACAATAAGTTTTGTTCCAATATAGACATATAGACTTTTTAAGCTTAACTTTCATCATTTCATAACATTTAGTGATGTAAAACAAATACTTACCCAAAAGAAAATAAATGTTATTATTCAATAAAAAGGATTTTTAATTTATAAGTTTTTTATTAGTACACTTCTAAAATAAAAAACTTCTGGAAAAAAACAATGTAATCAAAATTAGATACTTTTAGCTAGATACTTACTAATAAATTGTTCCTTTGGTGCTTAATAACACTGGCAAATCAAAGAGATATAGGTATTTATTATTAAGGCAAGTAATTTACTTAATCAATATTTAGTAAGACAAAAAAACTGCTATAAAAAATAATTGAAAGTATTAACGAAATGCAGTCTTTGATAAGTCGTTTTTGTAAGTAAAATTATAAAGTAAAACAACAAACTTATAAATCACATTAGCTCTTAGTTTGAGCTGTGTGAAAAAACATAAAAGACAAAAAAACTGCTATAAAAATAATTAAAAGTATTAACGAACAACAGTCGTTTTTGTAAGTGAAATTTTAAAGTATACAACAAACAAATAAATCACATTAGTTCTTACTTTGAGCTGTGTAAAGAAACATAAAAAGTAAAAAACATAACCATGTGGATGCAAAAAATCTAATTTATTCAACTTGTTAATTGTTCTTTCCTGACCGACGTCTTATGTAGGAAGCTCTTGTTGCAGCCAATTCCAAGTCTTCATCATCTTGATGAGATGTTTCGTTTGGCATAGATCGTGACATAACTGGCAGATTCTTGTAATAGAAGTGGTGATTTTTGGGGATTGTCCCATCCTGACACAGTGCAATCAGATCTGCGTGTTTTGCTTGTTTTAATGAGTTTTTTTGCAAGTACAGTTTTGCAAGACGCGAGTTATGTTCCGATCTTGTCACTCTTGCTTTAAGTTTTGCCTCTTTAAATTCTTGCCAGTAATCAAACTTGAAGAACAACGAATCGGGATGGTCTTTAGTAAATCTCAACCATCTTACGTTAAACTATTGCAAAACAGTTCCATCTGTAGCTTTGATTGTATTTGGAAGAATAGTGTTCCGTAGTGCTTTGAAATCCAAAAAGTCCGTATGTTCCAAGGCTTTAACTTCATAGGGATTATCTTTTCGTGCTAGTCGAATAACATTTTGCCAGTCATCAGGGGTGTAGATTTTGGCGTACTCAGATGCTCGTTCTATTGTCGAGTGCATGTTGTCACATTCCATATAGGTGTGTACAGGCTCAAGAAATTTATAGTCAATGATTCCAATGTTATTGTATGATGAAGTTATGAGAAAATTGAGCATTGTTACAAGTACAGAATTCCTATTTTGCCCTGGACAACAATCAGAATAAAATATAAGGTGGTCAACGTCGGTGAGATTCATGATATAATTATAGAGACATGTTGACACTTCGTTTAATCCTCGGTTGCCTTCATATTCTGGCCAAAAATAACAATAACCTCGTTTAGTCGCTGCATTGTGAATAGTGAAATTCATGCTTCCCAACTTCCGCTTATAAAATACAGGTTTTCCCAAAACCAAAGGACAATATAACTTACAGCTTCGAAATCAAAAGTACAAACATGCACACGACTATCATCATTTGCTTTATTTTTATCAGATTTCTTTTCTTCCTGTGCATAGTATTTTCTGTTTATATGTTGTTAAAACGGTCAATGACAGATACCGATTTACTAGCTTACTATACCATCTTCTCAGGCGCTGCGCAAACCAGCAACTGGACACAAAAAATGCATTTTTGGTGTTCAGTTGCTTCTACTTAACCCACACTCATGACGTTCAAAGTGTTCGGTGTCTGGAAACTGGTTTGCGTAGCGCTTTAATCGCTCCCCTCTTGACAGAGAAGACATAGTCGTCAAGTGTATAGTGTACCTGCTCAATATTACTACGAGTATTATCAAAGAATGCTTTATCTATGTTGAAGTGGAATTATTAAACTCGTTCCTGCGTACGCCAAAACACTTAGCGTACTTATCGTTGGTGAAATCTTCACCAATACGTATTATTCATTATTACTATTTCGTTTTTAAAATACTTGTCTCTAGAAATAATTTTGCCAGCTAACCCCGTAAATCTTCCTAAACTAAAATTTCGCGCGTAATTCGGAAACTTCTCTCTAACAAATTATCAAGAAAAAGACAAAAGTGTGTAAAACTTGAGATTGCCACTTAATTATTACGGCTGGGACGTTTTAGGGTCATCCCGAATAAAGTGAGATAATAAAGAAATCTTCGCTGAATATTCACGCTCTGTGTACCCAAGTTACGAAATATCTTCTTAAGGCTGAGGATTCGAAGAAACAAAGTAATAAAATAAAGCGACCAGAGGTTGAAATTATAATCAGTAAATATTGTACAATTCTCGTAGCTTTCACTTTAATGACGTCACGTGTTGGTATTTAAAACCTTACCTTACCCTCAGGGGCCGTAGTCAAGACACTAGTAAATTTCTACAAGTCGACCAATTTGGAAATGTATAGCATTTTACGTACTCGCTTTTTAAAAAGAATTGCATGTCGTTCCCATTGTTTTTAAAGGTTTCTACAGGTCAAAACTTATTCATCTGTAACTCTTGGGTATGACCTCGCCATCTATTGGTAAAGTTATGAACTAATCATAATATAAGTGGTCAGTAAATCCGGTATAAAATTACGAAGTTTCGTGAAACTTTGGAAGGGTAAAACGGACACAAAAACTAGTCTGTTATAAATAGTTTTCATGTATTTTGTACATTCTAATATGGTTATTGGAATACCAAAAAATCAACACCAATTTCGACCGGTTGGTTTTTTTAACGAGTGAAAATTCACGTAACTACTTGTTCGACGAACGGGAGTAGGGGCCAGCTTTTAAAGATTAGAAAATACATTCGCCACGATAGTAATTTTGGACTAAAAAGATGCAATTTGACAGTGAACTAATGCTTTAATATCTACATTGATACTCGTACTATAAAGACCAAAGATTACCATTTTGTTCGTTTGATTGCTGAAAATGGATAAATTCAAAACCTACAGAATTCATTAAAAAAAATATTTCTATGATATAAAGTTACATTAACAGTGGCTATATTTTAACGAGAAAAAGTCAAGGCAAAAAGCTAATATTTGACCGCGTGGAATCTTGCAAAAACTTACACCAACTCCATCATAAAGACGGTAACTTGCCGTTCGATGTTCCCAACACCTACAATATACAGCACGCTGCAAATTGTAGCCGTCAAGTGGATTAAGTAGCACAAGACAGGTTGGAAGGTAACTTCAGCTAACTCAATTTTCAGTCCAAATTCACGACTCCACCACATCGCACGGCTACCTCAAAAATCTCGTTAAAACTTAGCAGCTAACGAAACCATCAGAGTTTGCTGCAATCTTAATAAAATGGATAAACAGATAAGCAATAGTCGTTACGATCGCAAATTTCGTATTATTAATTATATAATATTTTACAGTGGCAGTTAGCAGTGCACACAGCGTGTACAATCAAAGATTGGAGACCATTTGATGGCAAACGCGGAGTGGGTTTTCTATTCGCAAGGGGGGCGATCGGCCCGATATTAGGTCTAAGAATTCTGGTGGATGCAGATCACGCGTAAGTAAATCTAGAACGAGTAACGTCTGCGTAGATAGTAACTTATCTTAACTATACTGATTCGGTGATGTTAAAAGCATTCAAATTTCCTACGCCCTTTTAAAGATTAGTTTAAACTAAAATTCGTAAAAAAAAATATTTAGTTACCTATAGTAAGGTTTTGTAATATTTTGCAGCGCTTAACAAATGTTGTCTTTTCTATTTTAAAAACAACTTAAGCAAATAGAAGCTATAACATTCCAGAAGGAAAAGCTCCTCCATAATTCTTTATTTGGAATATATCGCCGAAACCTCTGACCGGCCGACTCGGCTTTTTTACAGGAAAATGTTATTCAACGGGCATAAACTGAGTCGACATGATAAATTATGTAATTTGCAACTCCTGCCTCGGGCCCCCACAAAATGATGCCACGAATGGAGTGCCAACCATAGCCTGCCACGGAAATACGTACATATCGGCAACATTATCCGCATTATTACTGTATCCAACACAACAGAGCGGCCTATTTATAACACAGGATTTTTTTTAACTGAAAATTGGTAAAAATAAGACGAGAATACAATAAAGAATGTTTTGTTGAAGTGTGTTTTGTAAGGTATTTGTGCAAATATAGTTAACAATTAAACCTTAAAAAAACTTTAAACTTTAAAGGTGCAAAAGGCTTTAGAGGCATTTAGGCTTTAGGTTTTTTATTAGATGTACACATCGAGTGAACAGGCCAATGGTCCTTCCAGCCGGATTAAAATGTTTCATGAATCTTGAGTAATTTAGCAAATATCATCGTTCATGTAAGCAAATAATTTGTAAAGTGTTTTATAGCTATAATTTACAGTACAAATAACACTTACTGTACATACTCGTGCACTTATTAAATACATACATTTGTGGAACACCTAACAACCAGATCATCTGACCCCCACTGAAATCGTTAGCAACAGCAAGCAGAAAATGTTAATTATTATCATAATTAAAAATAAATTTGTGTGTATTAATGTAGAGAACGTACTAAATTTATGTCTCGATGCCGAAAAAGAAACTAATTTAACACCATCAGAGTTCAGTATTTCCAAAGAATGTTTCGCGCCGGCAAACTGAACGAAAGATTATTTGCGAGCGCTATAAATTTCTCAAAGCCTGTACTAGAGTGTGCTTTAGTCGGATCCCTTTTTAAATTGCCTTTTTACTTTTACGGACAATTAAATCTGAGGCGTCCTCGACTGAGTGTACTCGTAGTATCACGCATCTACATAATGGGAGATGTGAGTGAGAGGATGAGCAGGATTGGTTCGACGCACGAATGAGTTTGGATTGAGATTTCTTAGGGTAACACTGAATGACGGGTAATTCGGAACGGAAAATAGCATTGTTTTGCTCGAGATAATGGAATTAGAATGCAGCTGAAAATAACTGTAAGATTTAGAATTAAGAACGGTATTAAAAGTGTTCTTATGATAGGTGAAAAAAAGCAAGTTGAGTCTCTTTCTTTCAAAAAACTGCTTCAATTAGTTACCAAATAGATTATTTTCTGGTAATTATTGACCTGTGAATGTTTACAGTGCTGAAATAAAGTTAACTTGTTGTCAATGTTTTAAGATTAATTGTGGTTTAGGAATGAGAGTGTGAGGTCATCTTGACGGGTAATATAAAAAATTATATTTAGAATAACAAAGACATAAAACCCACAAAATCAATGTCGTAAACTAACTGGCTCAGAGGCTCGGTTAATAACTGTTGGTTACCCACTCAACCAACATTTATGTGGCAAATATTTGTGTTTTGTACTCAACAAAGTACAAAGTAATGTTGTTAGTTATTTGCCAAAAAAACAAATATTTTTTCTGCAAGGATTGCAGGCTAAAAATGTATTATCATTTTAGTTTGTCCAATTTAAGATGATAATTTTGACAGTTCACGCCTATGAAGCATTGCATTTTTTTCGGTAAAGTGTAGATAATATCGTACTTTATTGACGGGTACCGCCCACTTAGTGAAGTACCTTGCAAACGAATAGCAATAGAAAATAAAAAATCGGTTTTGAAATATAATTAATCTAACATTTAAATTTAAGATTAAAGGCGGCTAGAACCACATTTTATCTCAATACAGTATAATTTCGATTAGTATTAAAGTTATTTGCAATTATCTGTAAAAAACGCTAACACGTTAACGGATATCATAAATACTTTGAACTTAAATATTATTCGGTTTTTTTAAGAGTCGGCAGTCGGCAACACTACAGCCAGTCATGAAAGTCAAAGTCAAAAATATTGAGTGGATAAAAGCCGTTAAGCATACGAAAACAAATATACTGAAGAATGGGAGCGCGATGTATACTTTGAAAGCGTTTGTAAACAAGAATTGATAAAAAAACTCAAGGGACAGTTCTTCTAGTGATAATGACGATATTGATTATGAAAGTTATTTAGGGTGTGCACCATTATTTATTATAAGTAATAAATAACTTCAAATCCTAATACCTACCTTATTTAATGCACTACTATATTTTTATTAATTTTATCTCTTCATTGCACATTAAAATATTCGCTTAACATTTTCTTTGTTTGTATAAACTTGCGATTCCAAATTCTATGAAATCATAAATCGATTATCTAATAGATTCACTAAAGATTATAAACGACCCATCCTATTGAAAGCTGTCAAAATTATCATCTTAGATTGGACAAACTATAGTTGGTCAGCAAGCCTACATGCCACTGAAGCAGCATAAAAAACTACAAGATACTCAAAATGTGTTGATAATTAAAAACATTGTCAAAACAAATTACTCATTTATTTTTGTACCAGTTCACCTAACTTTTTAATGGAGGTATTACTTTAAAAGTTTTGAGTTTGAATTTTTTATAAACTTTTCGTGTTAAAATAGGGTGTGAGGCGCGGGAATCTTTAAGTAACATTAACTTATTTTTTATGTTATTCCTAATTTTAATTTTTCATCATGTGTATGTGTATGTACCTTGTGAGTGTTTGTTTGTTTATTAAGTTATATGAATAAAGTGATGCACAAACTCCATATAAATGTGATTGATGTAGATGAAATCTAAAAGAATGAAACAAAAATCCATTATTCTCTAAAGTAAAGTTAGCAGGCGCTATTTCTGAAAACGGGGAATTGCAGAATGAAATCACTTTTATTCCAATCTAAAATGGACTCGTGTGGAAATAAAACTAAACCAGCTGATATGGTTTTTTTGCTACGTTTATGGAAAAGTGCTATTGCAGTATTTTTATCCGGAGCACCGTAAGAAATCTTATCGTCATCGACATCCTATCCAGCATCTGTTGGCCCGCACTCAAAGGTTCAGTGACTCGTTTCTTTGTCGTACCATCCAGACCTGGAATCCTGTTCCAGCGCATGTGGTTCCTTCCTCTTATAATCCCAAGGTCTTCAAACGGGACTTAAAAAGGCCTTCAAGATGAGGATGGCTAGCTCAGTGATCGTTTGCATGACTGTGCTTGTCAGCTTCATATCTGGACCTCACGACCGCTTTTCATCAGGTAGAGTGGGGTAATATTGACAGGCAATTAAAAAAAATACGAAATAGTCCAAACTGAATAGGGCACTGTAAGCAATTGGAAGTAGACCAAACTGAAAAAAAAGTGACCGATGGGTGTAAGAAGACTCTTACACCCATCGGTCACTTTTTTTTCGGCGGTAGACACCGCCGAATTTTAAAGCTGAGCCTTCAAACTGACAGTTTCAGTTTTCGAATGAAAGACCCAGATTTCGTGTTAAAACTGTAACTAATATTTAGAATTTATAATACAAAGTCACTTCCTGCCCTGAGTGTCTAGTGCGAGTCTAATTTTGCAAGCACGTAAATGCTATGGTGAAGTAATTTAAGTATCTTTGTGCTACTCGCACTTTATAAGGACTCTGTGCGCTAAGATTTTTCTAACTACGCAACGGAATTTAAAATCATTCAAGAGTAGAGTAAGTTTATCAGACACAATTGCACCCTTGCAAAGCCGGGGATAGACGATAGTTGCCGATAAACGGTTGTCATTGGGCATTATTATGTGGTGCATGGTTGTTCAATATGTTCAAATCAGAGAAACATCCGCTATTTGTGGTGTAAACCCAACTAAGTGACGTAAAATAACCTATTTGGCCGCTACGAAGCTTGTTCTTTGAATAAAACTGATATGAATCATAAATTTTTGAAGAAGAAAAGATGCTGAAACTTAGAAATAAAACAAATACTAATGTTGGCTCATATATTTACATCCATGTGGGACGTAGTGGCAGGATCACTAAAAAACGATCTCGAATATGACGTGTTTAAACGAATATGATGTATAAGTTCTGAACAATAAGCGAGCTAATCTTGGATCGCACCGTCGGTCATTTCATCGTCTGCCCTAGTTGTTTAAACCATATATTTGTGCAATAACCGGGACGAGCCAACAATCTTGCTAACTCTAAATATACGTTTTTATGACATTTACAATTCATCACCGGCAATTTCAGTCCTCCAACGCCTGCGGAAGCAATCAGAAAACTAGTAACTTAAGTTAAATAACGAAAGCCCTTCTGGTCTAAGGTTTTCTAGTAAACGAATTCAACCTACCTATACAGATTTTGCTTTTTCTTGAACTGAACTTCCACTTCGCTGATCAAAGCCCCATTGGAGAACGTTTCTAAAGTGTTGTCAAGTGTTTTGCATTGTATCGATAATATCGCTCAAAAGTACCTAAAAAGCAACATTCTTGTGTATGCTCGGAAATCAGTGATGCTGCCTGTTGACTTGTTGATTCTAGCCTTCATCCTCCATCAATTCTAGCCTTTTATGGTTCAATTTCTTTTGCATAATTAGATCGCCTGAAAAGTACTTATTGATATCAAGTTATAATGATTTGTTCAATCTATATTTCTTAAGTAGTAACTTGAATTTTAATTTTTTATCAGATACTCTTACTAGAATAGCAACTAAAGAAACAATCTATACCAAGATATCTAAGGCATACTGAGTTACAAGCCTTTATTAAGATAAGATAAGAAACTCTTTAATGCACATCAAACGAAGTATTTACAAATAAAAAATGTTCAAAGCTATATCAACTTAATTTGTCTGTGTCATTGCATTGTCATAGTATTAACTTAACTGATGTTCCCAAAATGAGGTAAACTGGCGTCAAACTTTCCAGAATATGTCTAAATGTCTAGTATCACGGAATTCGAATACGGCTTAAAAAATCGTATTATCGACATTATCGATACTTTTTGCATTTGCCAACACTACCAGCAATTGTTTGAGGCAATAAATCTCTCAACCGAGTGCCGCGACTTGTGATACAGTTGCCTAACTAACTGCGGACAACCGTTGTTGTGGTTGACTTGGATAACCTTTGACCCGTTACCCGAAATATCTAAGGGATTCACGATTTATTTATCTTCGCGGTTGGAACATAAATTGGAATCTGCAACGTTATTGTTCGCTGTTGACAGTTGAAAACTCTGCAGTTTAATTAGTCGGATGAACTTTACTTACAAATTAATAATAGGTTGGGTAAAAAGCTTCTACGCATTTTTTAAGAAAATTCAAACCATTTTTTAATATAGTTTATTTACATTTAACTAAAGTATGTAGGTGCCATTTTGATCTAGTACTTTTTTCCATCTTGTAGGACATTAGAGGACATGATCCCATTGCTATAGGAATTTTGAGGCTTCTGATCAAAATACCGCGACAAGTAGTTTTAGCAGACCTCTCGTGATGTTAACCTGGCACTGCCTAAAGAATTCTGAAGATACCGAAACAGGTGGAAATCTGAAGGTGCAAGGTCAGGACTACACGGCGGATGCATTAACACCTCCCAGCCAATCTCTCTTAATTTTTGCTGAGTGGCTAAAGATGTGTGAGGTCTAACGTTATCGTGATGAAAAAACACACCCTTTCTGTTGATTAATACCGGCCGCTTTCTCTTAACTTCTTGCTTTAATCTCATCAGTTGTTCGCAGTAGAGTTCAGAGACTCGATGGTCCTGCCTGGTGGTTACAGCTCATAATGATTAATGCCCTTCCAATCCCACCACACACACAGCATCATCTTGTTGCGAGTTAAGCCGGGTTTCACCACAGTCTGTGAAGCCCGACCGGCCTTTGACCACGACCTATTTCACACGTTCTTGTCGCAACATCGCAATTTTTTGTCGCGGCTCGTGTTGCATTTTTACCTTTTTTGTAGTTTAATTTTAAAATGTATCGAATTTCTTCATTAGATCCACTCATTTTGACAGTAAGAAAAACACATGAAAATCACACAGTTTCCTAATTTGAATTTGGAATTATCTTCTTTAAAATTTAAACTCCTAATGGTACCAAAACCAGCCAGATACAAATAGTATAGACAAAGAAATATTATTACAAGTTCATACATACTATATGCGAAAATACTTTTTCCCCACCTTATAGAACGTTATTCTGTACATTAAGTTAAGCTTAACAAAGAAAAAATATACACAATATTGAGGCTTCGGTCTGATTTGGGAAGAAAGCAATTTTAGCGCTTTTAGCACCTTCGCCCGGTCTAAATTAAAAAGCGCAATAAAAGCGCTAACGTTGCTATTAGCGTTCAAAGCAAATCAGTACGTGGTAGACGTACAGACCGCGAAATTATCGTCACAAAACCTCAACATTTAAGAATTAATTAATTGTAGTCTTTCGCAAGATATTGTCAACAACCCAAAAAAATACATTATGTTATGTTTGACGTTTCTGCTATGAATTTGACAATACGCTTACAGTGCTAACGCCAAGGAGCAGAGGCACCGTGAGTGCAAGATAGCGGAGTTGGGCAGGTCGTAATATATGACGTCGTGCTATCTGTCAATAGTGCGCAAATGGTACCAAATACCAAATCGGGACGCTTTCAGGCGTGCTTAAAGTACTTTTGACTCAAATCGGACCGCAGCCTTAGCTACATGGCTCTTACAATCAAGCAGTTCTATCACAAAATAAAGAATTTACAGAACACCTTTTTCCTAAACTTGCGTGAACCGCCTAGGGTTACTACTTTATTTTTAAAATTAAGTAAGTAAGTTATACTTACTTGACACAACCGGCCAAAAACAAAATTCATCATGTGGAAAATTGCACCAAGTTTGACAAAAACACTCGCGACAGTGCGACTTTCCGAAGCCACAAATTAGTCATGCGCGGCGCTCTGACAGATGGCTCGCTTAGAACAACACCCCTTCTTTGACGCGCGCACACAGAGACATGAGTTTACAAGCGAAGTCAGTGAGCTTTGATGAGTCGGAAAGTCGCACTGTCACGAGTGTTTTTGTTTTTGTCGAACTTGGTGCAATTTTCCACATGATGAATTTTGTTTTTAGTCGGTTCCCTCGAGTAGGTATAACTTACTTACTCCAGTTTAAAAATTCAGAGCGAATATAGTAGTAACCCTAGGTGGTTCACGCAAGTTTTGGAAAACGGTGCGAGCGGTCCTTCTGTAAACTCTTTATTTTGTGCCGAAGCTCACTGACTTCGCTTGTAAACTCATGTCTCTGTGTGCATGCGTCAAAAATGGCGTGTTGTTCTAAGCGGGCTATCTGTCAGAGTGCCGCGCATGTCTAATTTGTGGTTCTATCGCTAGGAAGCGTTTTTTCACCGACAATCTGCAGGAATTTTGCGAGATTAAAAAAAAGAGAGGAAGTAAATATTATTTTGAAAAAAAAATATGGCAACGTATAAAAATGTCGTTGGATAATCGAAATAATCTAATCATTCTGCGAATTCAGGGCAGTAAAGTAATTAATAACATCTTCAGATTCTAAAAATAACTGAATAAAATCAAAAAAATATCAAAAAGGCCCCTTTTATGGCCCTTCAAAATTGGGAAAAAAAAACATTTTCCGAAGTGTAAAATATTCAAAATAAACTATACCATTCGATAATCTACACAATTTTAGTTAACTTTTGTGAAGAAAAAATATTCATAAACGCACAAAACTGCCGAACAAATATTTTGCAGAAGGGTATGTTGCGAATGACTCTCATTTTTTGGTGCTGATTGGTTTATGGGAACGTTATGGTTTTTGGTTAAAGGCAACATTCCTATTTCTGCCAGCATTTTGTTTTTAAATGTGTGTCACATTACTAAGAGTTATGTAAGTCACAGTTCCAGTGCTCGCCAAGATAATTATGGAAATTGCGTATATGGGTAATTAGGTTGGGAGGGGCGAAGCGACGAGCATGTTCGGTTTAAATGAAACCAGAAACTGAAAAGCTCAGACGTGTTGACCAAAAACTGAGCACAGGGCAATTTTGATATGTTGGGCATGCTATGTAACAATGCAAAATTAATAATAATTGTATTATCGATTGACTTTTTAAATATTGTTATATTCAAAGTAAATATACAATAGTTGCCTTTAATCTTATGTTTGCTGTACCTTATTATAGACCTTGAATATCCTATCTTACATGTGACTTGCAATAAATGAATCTGAATCTGAATCTTCTTGGCATACAGTTTTAAAGATAATACTACCGAAGCATCACTGCTTGTCGTAAGAGGCGACGTCCCTTGGGAGTTGTGAAACGCACGTAGGGTCCTGCGTGTGTTTACGACCCAGAAAAGTAGGTAACGTTTATCTTAGGACACAGTGGTCTGGGTTATCGAGCACTGGAGGTCCCCGTTTCGGGGATCCCGGGTTCCTTTCATTCTGCGCCTCAGGATGTAGGGTCTTTGGTTTCCCAGGAGTTCCGGGGCCCACATACTAGTATCCCAGGGGAGCTAGCCAAAAGCAACACACCACGACGATTTTGACATTTAAAATCGTTCAAATGTATGGCGATGACATTAAGCGCCAGTGACCGCTAGCTAGGTGTCCCGAACCCTAGGAATGTATTTCTTGACTGGTTTGGTTATGCCACTAGATGGGTGCTTCTAATGGATTACCTAAACGAGGGCTGTCATATGGCACTGCAAGTAAACGGTGGTTGGTAATACTAAAAGTGGCCATAAATTGCTTGTGGCTCAAATGGCGTCCTGTATGAAAAATCGCGTTAGCAGTTCCTAGCAAACACAGTGTGCGGTAGCACTGAGTATTTTAAAAATAAAGAAATATACTAACACATAGTTTGTATATTTTATTTCATATTATTACAACTTAGAATAGTGCGAGACGCAAAACAGTAAATCATAAATTGATTATACCTACTGCAAAATAATTAACTCCCACGTATCGTGTCGATAGCAACATTACATTTTTTGTAACCAATATTCTGCTACCTTTACGGCATCATTATTGGCATTTATTACGCAGCGTGTGAACTGCTAGCCGCACGCGTTGAGTATCGTAAGTGACTCATTAAGTCATGGGCAGAAAAAACCCCACAACCTTTTCTAAAATTAGAGACCTAAAACTAAATTTTGTTCAAACGGGCTTTAGCAAGCATTTAATGAAGTCATTTGAAAAACAAACTTGAACTACAGTAAAAATCATAAAATATAACTATACTTCATTCATTATAACATTAGAAATAACAAGCAGGGGAGCTAAAATGAATGGCAATTTGCATTTGATGTTGCCATGACGATAACATACCTGAGTATAACCTGGCAAAATTTAAAACCCTTTCCGCCACAATGTTTATAGGGATTATGTAACATTTTAGATTTGGTAGAGTTATAGTGACAGTAAAAATGGAAACCCCTGCTTTTTTTAGGTTTTTACATCGACAATATAGTTTGATGCAAGAGAAAATAATTTATTTAAGCAAAAGCCTCATAAATTCTGAAGTTCCTTTACTTTAGATGAGAACAATTAAGTGTGACAGCTGCTATTTAAGTAGATTTTAATAAATTCGGCATAAATGTTAAAAGTAATGATGTTTATTGTACTTTGACCACAAAGTGTACCTTAAAAAGAACCTTTTTTACTTCTGTCTAATGCCATAATGAATGGAGTATAGGTTTGTTTAATGAAAAACGAGACAAAAAATATAATGCGAGTTTACCACCGAATCAGACGGTAGTGGCACGGTTTCATTTACATTCTGTTATAAAACAGCTTCTTAACGTAACAGCCAAGCCAAATAATTTGACTGAGGTGTAAAGTTAGAAGATTAAATGAAGGAGCGTCATCGCGTCATCTATTCACGTTCATTGACACACAAATGGTGTCCTTATCACATGAAGGCTAATGCTGCTTTTGCACTAAAGATGTGCTAGCTACGTTGCTGTGGATGCGTCTGCATATCCACCAATCACATTAATTTGTCCACATAGCATAGCACTGGTGGAAACGGTTTTACTAAGCTATGTTTTTAATATTACATATGGATGTGTGCTGTGGATGCGTGACTTACCTACCGTTGATACCAGCTCCAGCTGCACATCTTCCTCGCACAGCTAAGGCAGCATCTTCGTAGCACATCTTACACGCTCCGTTACAAACATCTGTGGAAACGGTTTAATAGTTTCGTAGCTTAGCTTGCACGCTCTCGCACCATAGCTGCATAGTACATCTCTTGTGGAAAAACAGCCTAAGACTCGGATCGAGAACAAGTCACATTTAGAACAAACACATCCTTGACGTGAATTTAATGCTAATGCCGGCCGTTGTTATCTTTCTTCGGAAGACAAAAACAGGATATCTAAAACAAACAAACAAGTGATCTTCTATAAGCAAGAACTCTCGCTAATACTCTATTATCATTGAAAAGCGATTAAAACTCCGCTTAAGTGCAAAGTAGGGTAACGATACTCAGTGCAGTCGGAAAGTTTTAACTGTCGTTAAATTTGGTTAAGGATGGTACATTTTAACCTCGTCAATCCACGCTAAAATGAAGTCATTAACGATAGGCGTTTATTAAAACTTGAGAATCAACTTATACAAAATTAATTATTTTTTATTTCAATACTTTATTATTTATAACCAAAATAGAAACTAGTCTTATTAAACATACGTATAAAGCTAACAAGAGAATGACATGCTGGGCGCTGTAAGATAAATTCAAAAGAATCTTAGAGATAGAAAAATAAGCGAAATAATAGAATGGTAATAAACATGAAGAATGCTAACTCACAATTAAACTTGAAATACTTGTATAATATTCAAGCACTCTTTTAGCACATTATATATAATATAATGTGCTAAAATTATTCCACTCAACAGTTATGTAGTGGCATATTACATTATCTGTCCAGCAAAGTATAACAAAAGAAAATTCATTGTTTTAAATCAAGGAATATAAAATGGGTTAACTAAGAGTCCACGACTGATTTTCAGTGGTCACCAGTATTTCTACCATGAGTTTACATCAACGACAGCCGCTAGCGTCCGCGTTAATCACGTTGACGTTTTTGAATGGGATTTTTGTACAGCGCCCCTAGCGATTTAAATGGAACCAAATATGGCATACAAGTTTCAGCAACTATCAACTATCGTAGTTTATGCGAAAGAAACTCATGATACACATATAGAAAAGTTACAAACTAAACTGATACTTACATGAAATGGTTCACAAAACATATACGAAGATTACAAAAGATTCAACTAAGATTTTTATAATGGAACTTCTTCTCAAGCGAAACGATTTAAGAGAGTAAAATAAGCAGCGATAGTGGTTAAAAATGTTCTGCTTCTACCAGATGATATCTTTTTGCCCTCGTCTTCACAACCGTTTTACCGCCATCGGCCATCGGAGATCCCGTTTTAATCAATCTTTCTATTGTTTTAACTTTCTCTCGCTGCGATTTTATTTTAGCTAAATTGCTATTTGAATTTGAAGAAGACTCACGATTAAATAACCGATGTTATTTCAAGCTTTGTGTTTTAGATAAGTAATTGAAATTCGGTGAGCTACTGCTGGTTAATTAGTAGTTGTTCGTTAGTTTCTGTATGAAGGTTTTGTCTGGTTTAGTTTAAATTGAAGCCCGAAATTAAAAAGTTGACTCGTCTATTAAATACAATTGCAATTTTAACTTTCTATTGTTAGTAATCATATTTGTCTAATAGTAGTATTTAATAATAATATTGAAAGTAATCTACGCTAATATCTTCATGACTATTCAGATCCTAAATCTCATTTATTAATGATTGTATTTATTCGTGATTCCGGGACTTAGCCTTCTTTGACATTGCAGTAGTATAATAATTCCCTGACAATAATTAATAATCTAAAAATAAGCACAATTTATTAGTAGGGTAGGTAGGTAGTTAGTAGTAGTAGAAGGTAGACAAGAAATTATAGAACACGTAAACTGTGTAGTATTTCAAAACTAACTATTTTTAATCTAACTGAAAGATTTGCAGACGTCAATGGGTGTATCGTTTTATAAACCTAACGCAATACTAATAAAAGGGTTTAATTTTTTATTCTCTTGTCCGGTTCAGTTTCATATAAACAGCGAATCTTTTCCAAAGAAATCCATCGTTTCTTTGCTCTTAGCACGACTTCTTGATCTGAGGTACTGAAGATTATCAACGCCCTGATTTTATAGTGGAATGACTTTTTCCGTTACAGAAGCTAAGGTAAAAAAACCTTCATAATTACCCTATCATGTAGTTGTAGCCCCACTGATGTTTCTACACTCATATAGACTTAAATTTTAATGGTTGAGTCCTATACTTCATTCATTATAACATTAGAAATAAGAAGCAGGGGTGCTAAAATGAATGAGAATTTGCATTTGACGTTGCCATGACGATGACTTACCTGAGTATAACCTAACAAAATTGAAAACCCCTTCCGCCACAACGTATGAAAGGATTGTAACATTTCAGATATGGTAGATTTTTAATGACAGTAAAACTGTGTTCGAATAAAAACCTCTGCTTTTTCAGGTTTTTACATCTACTATATAGTTTGATGCAAGACAAAATAATTTATTTAAGCAAAAGCCTTATAAATTCTGAAATTACTTTGCTTTAAATGAGAACAATTAAGCGTGACAGCTGCTATTTAAGTAGCTTTCAATAAATTTGGCGTAAATCTTTTTTAATACTGTCTAATAAAGTATAGTTGCAAACTCTGATATTCGTACATTTTAAAGTGTTTTAGTTATTTTTTATGAAACTAACATTTTCCCTAAAACCTACAAATAAACATTATCACAGTCCAAGCTTCCCTTCGTGGAACCTCATCGCTATTCTGACTGCAACATTCATGTCATGCCGCGTAAGAAAGTTGCCAAAGGTCGCCGCTTTATGGCGTACTATGTAACCCCCTGGTGAGAACCCGATGCTACCTTACATTCATAGTTTTTATAGCCTCAGAAACCGTTAGTAGGGATGTAAAATATAACTAAATATGCCGGGTGATTAACAAATAACTTCCGAAAATGGTATGGCATTCACTAAGTGATGTAGAAACTATATAAGCGAAAATGAAATTTAGTTAACTAACTTTCACTTCAAGGTCAACATACAAATCGCTCGAACGGTCAGTATTTTTTGAATGAAACCTAAAAATAAAGTTAATTGAAAAAATCAAATTTTTGCTTATAAAGGCTGTAAAAAGACCCTTAACGAAACCGAGACTTACGTATTCTGCACATAATCCAGACCATTTTTTATTTATAGATCATACCTGGGAACACAATAGTTTCCTAGTTATTGAAGGTCAAAGTCAGAAAGAAATCTCAAGATATTGATGAAAACAAATATCATTATTTCTTAATTTTTGACCTAAAAACATCATCTAAATTACAAGTATTCCCAACAAAAAATTGTTTCCTGACGTTCACCTCGCAATGTACATCGTGCGCATCGCTATATTATGTTACATTGCGTAGTCCATTTTTAGGTTCAAAATTGACACCTAAAAAAAATTTGTTTCCCATCAATAATATTTCTTTCTGTGAATTGATTTTATGGTCTGAGTGCGTTGAAGCCGGCTTTGTGATATTGTTTTACACCCTGTATAGTTACTACATCAATTACTGGGTATGCCATATGGTCTTCGGAAGTTTTTTGATAATCACCCGGTATAGTTCAAATAAAAATAACATGAACAGTTTTGTCGAAACATTTCCTTCCGCATCCAGGCTTTATGAACTGTAAGATAATCAGATTGTAAAACTGATTATTTTCTTTTTTGTTCTTTTTGATAGTTTTCTAAGCCTAAATAATTGTAACTTTTCTGTTCAGAGCGTCGCGGCCTAGTGGTTAAGCACTCCAACTCGGATCGCGGATCGTGTGGTCCCGTGTTAAAATCTGGCCAGAACCAAAATCTTTGTGTTCATTGTTTAATTTCTGACTACGGCTAGTTTTTTATTGAAATAAAAAACCAAACCAACCCGGATAGCGTCGGAAGGCTCACCACCTACCACGTTGGGTTCTAATACTATTGGTGGAAAGTGGACTTCTGAGTGTTTTGTTCACCATGACGGCAACAGTCACTTGCCTCTGACTACCCCGTTTGGTATGTATGTATGTAATAAAATCAATGATCTATTTTAAACATAACGAAATCAAATCGGCCATTAAAGTAACTCAGTTACTTTGTGCATGGAGTTGAAATATTTCAGGTGGAAAACATTTTGTGATAGCGACTGTACTGGCTGCCTACTCCCGTTCGTCGAACACGCAGTAACGTGCATTTTCAGTCGTTAAAAAAGCATACTTTTACACTGAGACGCGACGCGACGCTACGCGCACTTTTTAATAGAGCTACTCAAAATATTCTATATTTACGAGATGCCTCACGACTTAGTGCTGCCGGGTGCAACGTATTCTGAACTCATGTATCTTTTCGAGAAAAAAATAAGTACAATTTTGAGTAGCTCTATCAAAAAGTGCGCGCAGCGTCGCGTCGCGTCCCGGTGTGCATTAACCCTTAGCGTTCGAATTTGATGTTGATGTTTGGGTATTCTAATAACCATATTTTATTGTACAAAAAACATGAAACATGTTCATCACATACTAAGTTCTGTGTCCTTTTAACCCACACAATTCAACGAAACAACCGTACCGTAGTAAGACCCCTGTATATCTGAAGGGGTTTATGTCATTCAACTACCTGTCTAAGCTATCAGGTAGTTGAATGTGAATCCCTATAGTTCGTATCTAGTCAATACACATTTCCTGTTATTGCATGAATAACAACTAGAGGCTTTCAGAAGCTAGATTAAAATTAAGAACGCCTACTAGCCATTCGACACGAGCTTCAGGTTTCAGGATCTATCACAAATTCGACTATTGCATACTGCACCGAATAGAGGATTAACACGAATTGTATGAACAAATGTTGCAACCGCGTTCAATTTTATAGAGTATCTTTTGACTTGAAAGCAAATTGCATTACTTTGAGCTATTAAAAAAAAAATAAAGCAACGGCAGTGGTTGCTGTATACCATTTATAACATATTTGCTCGTAAAGGGTCTCTTATTTCACCAATTTCAATAACGTAATGTATCTCATTACGCACTTGTGCGGTAATGTAATGTAAAACGCACGAGTATTTTTTATTATGGTAAAACGTACGGTTTAGCAAGATGCTCCGTCTAAAACGAACGGTACTTTTTAAAATTTTAGCAAAGAGTTTTTATATCAGAAAAGAGGTCAACATTTTATGAATAAAATTAACTTTGGGAGATGAAATATAATAAATAAACATTTAATTCTTTAATTTATTTAATTTTGACAATAAATTACAACCATCTGTAACAAAAACACAGAAATATAATTTCTTTATTAGTAATACTGGCTGTTTTTAATGCCTTTTGCCTTAAAAAAAAGCGCTGATGCGCGCGCATCGCTAATTTGTGAATAAGTAAACATTTTCTAACTGCTCTAGCAAGTGATTAAAGATTTTATTTGTTTTAGAAAGTCCGATTTTTATTTATTTCCTCTCAAATATGTTATAAAACGTCGTATGACATACGTGCGCTTTGATAATTACAGCCTCTGCTTTCTTGTAGCTCTCGCCTACGGCTCGGGCTAGCAATATCGCTTCGGCTGTAATTTTCAACTTACCGCACTTATATCATAATGTACTATTATATTTTCAAAGCCTCTTTGGACTTTTTGAACAAAACTCCGAAGTGTGAAAAATTAACTTTCCATCTGAAGAAAGAAAAACTGGAAAAATTCGATGAAAAACATTAACGGAATAAAGTTGGCTTGCAACGTAAGCATATACTGGAAAGATTCGTTCGTTCCGTTGAGGCTGAGGTTTTGGTAGCTCGGTGGTTAGAGCAGTCACCTGGATTGTAAAAGAAGCGGGTTCG
Organism: Udea olivalis; assembly: GCA_947369235.1. Taxonomy (NCBI): domain Eukaryota; kingdom Metazoa; phylum Arthropoda; class Insecta; order Lepidoptera; family Crambidae; genus Udea; species Udea olivalis. The sequence continues at coordinate 9,927,187 of OX376348.1, forward strand.
ATTCAACAGCAGACAGATTCGAGAAACAGCTCAAAGCTTATGTATATTGCGCACACGAGTATTTGCTTCCACCGTTTAGATAGTGGTAAGGCGAGCTAAAGTTTTACAAGGCATTTTAACCTCCAACACAAAAAAAAAGTTTTTCTTGATTCTGCGCCTATTTGAAGTCCATTGTAATCTGTCACCACTTCAACATGAGCAATACTAGAGGATAAGTACCTAATAATTTTTACACAAGTGTGTTTACATGGTAAATAACGATCTTTCATAATCTATCTATCTATTTTGCTGTTGAATTGCAAAGTTCCTGTAACATAGTAATTCAAGGAAATCTCGGATGGTGTTTGGTGTATGCTATGATGTGCATAAAAGTCCTAAAGTCCTAAAGTTTGTATTTCTGTCATCCCTGTCATCCTTTTTTTTTTCCAGTTTTATAGTTGCGGTAGTTATAGTGTTCCTACTAAGACATTTGCGAGGAAAGGATGAAAGATTCGCGAATGCATCAATCAATCATGCTTACGTTTGCATGAACCCTTGAAAAGGTGATCGGATAGTGCTTTCCATATTGATCCCTTCCGCAACTTGGGACACAAAGGACATAACGGATGACTGTCGTCAAATGAACCGAAATCTGGAAGGAACTCCTTTAATAACGAGGGTTATGACCCCTCACAGATTACTCGGTTACAGTTTTTTGTACTTGCCTAAACTTCATTCATTATAACATTTGAAATAAGAAAATGAATGAAAATTTGTATTTGCCGTTGCCATGACGAGAACATACATGAGTATAACCTGGCAAAATTGAAAACCCCTTCCGCCACCACGTGTGAAGGAATTATGTAACATTTTAGATTTGGTAGAGTTATAGTAACAGTAAAAATGTGTTCGGATAAAAACCCCTGCTTCTTTTAGGTTTTTATATCGACAATATAGTTTGATGCAAGACAAGATAATTTATTTAAGCCTAAAGCCTCATAAATTCTGAAACTACTTTACTTTAAATGACTAGAAATTAAGTGTGACAGCTGCTGTATACCTAAGTAGATTTTAATAAATTCGGCATAAATATTAAAAGTAATAATGTTAATTGTACTTTTACCACAAAGTGTACCTAAAAAGAACCTTTTTCACTTTTATCTAATGTTATAATGAATGGAGTATAGATGCTTGTGACATTTAGTTCAATTTTTGAAATCTTAGATGAAAATGTCTAATGATGGTTGGAGTTGACGGTTTGTTACAACTACTTATATGCTGTTTTGGTTCCATTTCTTTTCACTGCAACGCTGTACTAACATTTCATATAAATTCTAGTGTCAGCGAAAACTCATAGTAAGTAAGGATGGAGATTGGGAACATGCCCAGAGGCGGTACGTGTAACAAAACGCGGACATTCATACTGTGTTGAAAAATCGCTGTTATTTTGTTAGACGTGGCTCGGACGAGCAAAAATATTATCTCAGTTCTGCGATGAACAGATGTGCTTTATTCATTTCAAAAACGGCATTAATATACGAGTAATATGAAATAGTTTTTACACAACACGTCTCTGAGCCCTCCTGCGATTTTACTTGAGATAAAAAAAAACGACAATAATAATATATTTCTGCCCCCTTATTTGACCCGCCCGACTCGTTGTACTCGTTGACCTTGTACTTTACCAAAAACCACAGTGTTGTATATTTTATGAATAACCTACGCTCACGAGTAACAGTTCATAACAAATGGTTTAGTCAAAGGAAAGTAGACTGTTGCCGTTACCAGGAACGGAGCACTTATTTCCTTTAACTTTTTAAGTGAAAACCATACCTTACTCTATACAGCATACCTTCCGGAACATTTAACTTCGTTTTCTTATCTCTCTTTCTACTCAGAAGGTTACAAAGGACGCAAAACAGCCCCTGACCTAGTGCAAGTAGTCAGGAGGATGAATGAAGTGTCATCGCCATCCGAGAACTCATAGACTACATTCTTGCGGACAAATCATCGCCAACAGAATAAAACCATTCTTACAAAAAAGCTTATACTTCAAACTACTTTAAATTCTGGCAGTCAGGTTATTCTCTTGGCCGGTGGTCGACACTTGCGGCTGCTATTTTTTTTAACCCGCATGGGAGATTAAATCTCCAATATAAATAATTCATTAATCATATTTATTTCTATCAACAATAAAATACGTTTGTGCTTTGCTTTCGACATGAACAGGTTAACTGAAGTCAGGGTGCAGAGAGAGGGGTAGGGAATCGCGCGAGTGGCGTGTGCTGGCTTTTCATGTCGGCATTTAGTTGCCTTTACGAGCCACAAGAAGCGAGCACCGACGATTTGTAGAGTGTGGAGCCACCAGTGCAGCGTGAACCATGAGCAGACTTAGAATAAATCAAAAAGTGAAAATACGGCACGTCCTTAAAATTTTCAACTGAAAATGGGGATGATTCACAACTACTTGCACGCACACTCACACCGCTGTGATTCTATTTATTGTTGTGCGATGTTAAAGAACTGAGACAAACTATTTGTTTCGCCATAGCGTAAAGTCCTGGTATAATTGCGACTGAGTGAATTTAGGTGACCTGTCCTGAGGAAGAACTTTGTACTTTACTCCTTATTACCGCGTCACAAGGTTAGCTATAAATGAGACGTGGATTTAAACGTGGATATTTTGCAGGGTTCAGTACAATCAATATGAAAGTACTATTTACTAGCTGTTGCCCGCGACTTCGTCCGCGTGGTTAGGTATAACCGCGCGCCGCGTCTCACACCGAGCGCCGAGGGTCGCGTGCCGTGCGTAAAAATATTGCGTGCGTATTTTTTAATTTCACAATATATTAGAATCTATTAATCTAATTAATATGTTGGAAAAGACAAAAATTATCTCCTTGAAATTTTCTTGATGATGAAATAACTTTCAATCATAACGATTGATATGCTTGTGAAGTAATAATTCTCAAAATCGACTTTCGAATTTTCATTATTTTTACCACATAACATACCTTATAGCTACTCACTTATATAAGACAGATGTATTGTGTTGCGGACTTTTCGATGGATTTACTAAAAACCTTTATTTTGTGCAGTACATTGTATGCATGTAATAGTGGGGCCAGCGCACACACAAAAAAAATTCGGTAGTGCTTTTTTCCCGGATTACTGTATAAATGTTAAGTGATCTGGCTGAACACTAATTATTTCAAAACAAATACCTATATATGCTTATAGCAATCAAGGATAATGTAGCTTTTTAACAGTGAAATAATTTATGAAATCGGTTCGGTAGTTTCTGAGATTACCTGTCCCAAACATACAAACTCACAAACTTTCACACGCTCTCTTAGTAAATTTTGATGGAGCATAAGTAAATTTGGCTATGGCGGGAGAGATCTCCCAAGGCCTTGCTCCTTCTTTTGTCAAAGGAACTTCCCCTGGTCACAACCTACCTTGGCTGACATGGAAATCTTTAAGCAGACTCCGAACCTAAGTCAGCCGTAGCAAGGAGAACATGTCCGGGTGGGGTTTCAGCTCTGACAACTCATGCCCGTGTGGAGCTTCTCCACGAATAATGGCACACCTACTGTCGTGTCCTGCGTGCCCTTCCACCTGCACACTGGAGGACTTCTACAACGCCACAGACAATGCAGTTTGCGTGGCTGAGTACTGGTCGAAATATATGTATATGACTTACCGGAATCGATTCGATAAGAAGAAGAAGAGTATTTTTTTCTGCTCTGCATTTATATTGAACGATGAAGATTGACTGTTTTACTATGTTTTTAAGTATACTGTTCAGTGTGCATTTCATCTCAAGATCATCAGATAAAAAAATATTTATCTGTAGCTCACTAGTTAGGAACTAAACTATTTTTGTTTTCATTATGAATGTTGCGTACACTTTAATAGGTACTTATATAAAAAAAAACAATGTTGTTTATGTATGTAATGTTTGGGTACCTTTTCCATCGACCTACCCCTCTGAGGTGGACTCACGCGTGTACACTTTGTGCACGTACACACGTTTCTGACACCATACAACCCACATAATTCATTAATTAAATTTATTACTCAATTTCTTTTTTCTGTTCCTTTTCAAGCAACAAACTCACTCTCTTCTCTGACTTCGGTCACTATAAATAAACAATGTTAGAATTAAATCAACCAACAAAGAAATGAAAAAAAATCACCGTCATTATTTCAGCATTAGTAAATCAACCGAGCAAATCCCACGCACAAATTGTGACGTCACATTCAGTCTTTATCGTCTTCAACACAGACAGGATGGGTTTATCATTTGACACCTGCTGGCGTTTCACCTTGACAGGACCTGCTCGTACCCTAATCTGAAAACGTCATGGAAATACGTTTTCCTTTGTCATATATGCGATTCCCGGCCCGGAAAAGTTCGATGTAATGGATTTTATTCAAGATTTTTAAAGTTGCTTTAAATTTTTGTTGGACTGTAGAGTAAGGAGTATTTTAGAGACTTACTGCGAACCTCGAACTCTGAATCCGTAGTGAAAATAAGTTTTGTATTACTATGTGAAATTCAAAAACTAGGACCTGGCGTTTTAATGACGAAAAGTGTCATTGGAAAAAGACAAGGAAGTAAGTATTTTGAAATTGTGTGTAAAAAGTGCGTTCTGACAATTGAGTGAATTCCAGTACGTCTACCACGAGTTGCCACTTTAAATGTACGTAATCGTTCCTGTGAAAAAAGGTAGGTACTGGGATGATACAAGACATGACATGACAATGTCAAATTCCATTACTTTTTTTTTACGCGAACGATAATGTAAACTTAAAGTGGCAACTCGTGGTAGACGTACTGGTATTTTTTTCAAGATCGCTCTACCACACCATAACAAACGTAGCAAAGATCATTTTCACTTCTCATGCTCTGAAAGTACGCCAATATAGCCCTACGAAGCGGGACCACTTTAGTCCTTATGGAGTAAAAAGTAATTAGTTTTTAATTTCCATAGACAAACATAGACATAGACAAACTCAAACAGTCAGTAAAAATATGCTATTATCTGTGGAGTGTAGACCGCCTTCATTGCGAAAATGTTGAGAGTTTTAGTTCCATGGTTTGTCCACAAAGAACGTGGCGCCATGTGTTTTAAATTGTTAAATCTGTGGTACAGTTCAGAAGAAAAAAGTAAACACGAAAATTTCAAAACTTTTTCAAGTGTAAATTTGTTCGGTTTTAAATGTTTTTGTACTATATTGACTATTTTTGTCGCACTCAAAGTGAAAAGTACAGTTTGCACCTCAGAACTAAACTAATATACCCTCGGTTTCATTAACTCCCTCGCAATATTATGGCTTCGTTTAGTCCCTCGATATAAAATATACTATTAAACACAGATAAAACTAATGTGAATTATTATTGCAAGCACAAAGAGCGATCAAGGGCCTAATTACAATCGCTTATACCAGTCAAGCAAATTCGCTAAACTGAGCGTAGAACTTTCATATACAGCCAGGCAGCGATTATCGTGCAATTAGGCATCTTCTAGGCTAGATATTTACTAACAAAATTGCTCACTTCCCTCTTGACTTGACAAGTTGTAAGGATCCTTGTAAGCAATCTTTAAAAAAAATAAAAGACCTTTTTTATCATTTTATGTTCTTATATGATCCCTGTAAATACTATTTATTAATTGGTAGGTAAAACGAATCTTTACCCGTGTGTGTAAATGCGAACATTAGGGATCATTAATATTATCAGCTTGAAAACTTGCAATATCTTTACAGCTTTCACACCCTAAAACCCAAAAACAACATTGAAAGAGATTTTCTAACTAAACATTCATTTAAAAAGCTGAGCTATTACTAAAGAACTCATATTGAAATGAGAACGACATAATAATTACGCAGGATGTGCAAGTCGTTTGTCGATGTCGCTAAGATGGCGTCTTGCGGACATTGACTCGAAATGATGACATTAAAATAAAGGGCGCAACGCAACGCGAACGATCGCTCTTTGGTTATTTTTGTTAATTCTTTGAATTATGTTTTTTTTAGGCAATTACCATTGAAACGACTTTCAATAGCGAAAATAACTGATTTTTTAGCATTTTACACAGCTTGGTTTCATATCTAAAGATAAAAAACTAGAAAAAATCAAATTTTTGAAGTCTTTCGCTACAAGATCTTCAAGATCCAAAATTCGTTTTTTTTTTATTTTACCTTCATTAGATTTATTATTCTACTATTTAATTTTAAGGTTTTCATACAAAAAAATACTGACCGATCGATCGAGTGATTTGTATGGTGACCTTGAAATGAAAGTTAGTTAAGTAAATTTAATTTTTGCTCAGATAGTCTCTACATCACTTAGTGTGTATGCCATATCGTTTTCGGAAGTTATTTGATAATTACCCGGTATAAACTAAATGTGTGGTCTAGTTGTAAATTTTTTAAGTCTTCTTTAAACCTTGCCTCAGCTCTTTATGTCTACCATGAGTTTCCGTCACGTAAACGTCGATCGTTGCGTTCTGAAAGCATGCCATTTTTGTTTACATCTTTAAGGCGAGGTGGTTCTGCACAACATTTCCCGAAGGAAACTGGTGAGCGCCACGCGGACCGAAAGTCACTAAAATAATCGTTGAAAAATGAATAGATGTAATATAAAAAATCATCGGATGAAATCCCTCCAGTTATCTTTAAACTTTGGTTTGGTAAAGGACCCATATTAACAGATCAATTATTTTAGGAATAAAACCAAAAATATAAGACAAAATGTGACGAAAAGTGGTAACTTTGTGAATTTATTCTATCGAGAATTCCCTGTATAATCCCCTCAACAATTTTGGAAAATTTTATTAGATTTTAATTTCACTCTACACTTCAAAAATGAATTCTGAAAACGGGTTTTGTGAACCACCTACCCTTAATTACTAGGAGCGCTGTGCCGAAATTTCATACAAAAGCGTGAATGCGCTTAACGCGGACGGCAGCGGCTGTCATCGATGTAAGGTCAAAGTAGACATTTTGTTAAATCTGCTACGAAATAACTTCAATGTTTATTTCAAAATATTTTTTAGAAAACCTGAGACTGAAAGGGCTTTTTCGATTGTTTCTTTCACCTATTCGGCGTCCTACTGTTTTACGGTCGCTTTAATGTCCTTTGTCCCTCCCAAAGCATATAGTATTTTTTTAGTATTTCATGAATGTAATTCACCCAACCGAATATCTTGAAATTCAATGTTCACAAGTACCAGGAAGGTAAATGTTTATGCCGAACTTCTGAGCGAGTTTCTCCTTTGTTGACCTAGGATACAATTCGGGTTGCGAATTGGAATGTTACCTTCGAAGTAAGTAGATTTTATTTGATAAGTAGCTTTTGGAAAGGGGGTTATGTTAACACCTTTACATATTTCCATATGAGCTTAAACTAAGTGGAACTTGACAAATCATTCGGAGTCAGTGTCAATACCTACAATCCTACGTAAAACAAAGAATTGTGTTTTAGATCAACGTACAAAACTGTACTTCTTAAAAAAAAACACTCAAGTCATGGACTTGTGTTTTTTGTCATGATTGTCCATTATTATGAAGAACAAGGTTACGATGCGGTCATCTAAGAAGCTTCGCCTTGCATTCCCTCCTCATTCGTCGCACTCCTACACACAGTCGTTCACTGTTAAATCTATTCGTCTCTGGAATACCCTACCCTTATTTATTAGAGAGTCAGAATCATTGTCTATTATCAAAACAAGGATCAAAGCACATTTCCTCGCCCTTTAACGCTCCTGCTTAGTCTCCTAATCTCTCTCCTTCTTTTTACTTCTCCCTTTCTGTTTACTTATGATCTTTTTTTTCTTTTCCTGATCACTTTTTGTTATTCGTGGGCTGTTAGTTACGGATTCCATATTTTATTGTTATTTATTTGTCTTTTTATTGTTATTTTTTAAGTGAATCAATTGTTTTATTTTTATTTTTTCAGTTTCTTGTGCACTTGCTCACTCTTCCTGACATTTTCCTCTACTTGGGTTGTCTGGAAGAGATTGCTTTTAAGCAATAAGACCGCTTAATTGCTTCATCATAATCTTGTAATCCTAAGCTGTATTGTTTTATTTGACGTGCAATAAAGAATATTTATCTTATCTTATCTTAAGGTATGCATTGGGTTATGAGGTAATTCTAAAGCTAGTATGGAATAAATTAACAAAAGCAGTTTTATGAAATTACTGATTCAATTTGAAAAAAACAAGAAGGGACAGAAAAAATACTTTATTAGGGTAAATAATGTTTTTTTTCGCTACATTTCGTCAACAAGGGTGGTACAAACCTGTACCCATATGCATATATTATTAAAATAAAAATCACAGTTTACCTCAAATGGTACAATTCGCAAACATTTTTCACTTTTAAAAGGCGCTGAAAAGCTGGAATGCGGCCTCTTAGAGCGATTTGCATTAAGATATAATTTTTTCGCAAACGTATTTTCCCGGGTTAGGTGTGGCTTATAACAATATTGCGCTGTTTCCTCGACGCAGCCAGCGGAATAATTTCGAGTTATTACGTTGGAAAATTAGTACGATAGGGCAACCTGCGTAAAACAGTTCTGGTGGCACATTTAATAACAAAGATCCCATGGTGAATTACATTTTTCATCTATGTTCAGATTTTGTTTATAAAGTACGAGTAAATTACGAGTGGAAAAAGGAGAATGATTTTATGGTTTTGCATTTTGATATTTTGCATATTGCGCAACGAGAACAACCAAGAGAGTTGATTTTGTACCGTTAGTCATCACTATCATTTCACTCTCTTTCCAACTTTACATCCGATATATTTTTATTACGACTATCTTCATCAATGTCATAACTAGCCCAAAGACGTGCAATCTTGATATAATAAGAACATCCCTTCAATTTGCAAGATCAAGATCCCGTCAAGTTTTTTAAGAGAACGAGTAGACCGAGTTTGTGATCACCAACACCAAATATGGTGAGTATCATCGTTATTCTTCATTGATATGCATACAATTATGTGAAGACACGATTGGTATAGTTCGCTGTAGCACGGTTCTTCGTCTCGATTTCCGTAGTGTCCCGGGTTCGATTCCCGGTCGGATCAATTTAGGAACTTATAAATAAATAAATTTCTGGGACAATTCACACCAAGATCATCTGACCCCAAACTAAGCAGAGCTTGTAAAATGGGCGTCAGAGACTGATAAACATACTTAAATATTTCTAAATACATACTTAAATAGATAATAACACCCAGACACACAACAAATACAAATGTTCGTTACACAAATATTTGTCATGGGTGGGGATCGAACCCACGACCTCCGGCGCTAAAGGCAGGATCGCTGCCATTGTGCCAACAGGCCAGTTATCTTTTCTAAAGTGGCTCGGGTCTAGGTGTGCTGGGAGACACCCCTGGCTTGAATACTTGTCTTGTACGGTAATAAGGGTATTTATCTCTACTTCGAGACGATGACAAGTGGTTTGTTGTCTGGCGCATATTTATTTACTTATATCTAAACACAATTAGATTTAAAAAAATATCAAAGTCACGCAAAACTGTTATTTGTTATTTGCACAAATATATCTGTCGGACCGATGAAACAATACAAACAATAATTATACAATTAAAACTATTTTTGTTTCAATTAACAGGATCTACTTGTCTGTGCAAGTTTGGATTGTAGCAATGATGGCTTATTGCCAATAATAGTTATATTCCGGCTTTAGACTGGCCCATAGTCTAAAGGCTAATTATTTGACTGTGCTTAGTCGTTAGGTTGCCTGCGAAGACATTCAATTATTCTCGAGCAATAACCTTTTCAACACCACCAGATTTTACTGCACCGTTAAGGGTATTTTTCACCACTAAAGTTAGCCTACCTACTCTGCATTGGTTTGCTCAACTCAATGTAAATCTATACCAAAATTAATCAGGATTGGCTCAGTTGTTTATTCTTGAAAAAGTGAAAAACAGGCAGAGTTACTCGTACTTTCGTATTCAGAATAATAGTGTAGATTCTAAATATTCTGCTACTTAACTAAAACTGAGCACATCAGTTCACACATTAACATACAATAATATTGAACGGAGTTTATGAACTGATGAATACTAATGTTACGGCAAACGTATCGAAATATAATAACCGTCGGTACAGCATTAATAAGTATCAATATTACGCGATTTGTTGATAAGGCATTTTACATTTTATTCGCCAAATATGGCAATATTGATTCACGCTCATAGCAATATAGCTTACATAAGCTACCAGTAAAACAAAAATAGAAATGTTTGTAGTATTGGAGGTGTAAACTCATCTGTAGGTAGAAAAATAAGAAAAAAATTACTTTGGTCCTGGGGATCAAGAGGAATTTGAATCTTATTTGTATGGTTAACGCTTACCAGTGGCAAAAGGTGGTCTGAATGCTTGCTCGCTACAAACAAAATAACAAAACCTTACTAAGTCCACTTTAGCTTATCAGGGTCTGCAACGCGTGAGTAATGATGATTCGACTTGATTCGACGACACGATTGGCGTAGTGCGCTGTAGCAGGTCCCAGGTTCGTGGTTTTTTTCGAAATAATCTCTGATCTGGGTGTGCTGGTAGACGCCCCTGGTTTAATTCCCTGTCTGGTACCTAGTATCCTAAGGATATTTATCCTTACTTCGAGACCACGACAAGTGGTGTGTTTATCACTGGGGTACCTAGTGCAAATAAATCTTTTTCATTTCGTTAAGCAAAAGTTTATAAAAGAAGATAGAAAACACTTACAGTTAGGGATTGTCGCAGCTACGGGAAAGCTTGAACTTCAATTACAACTTACTCGTGCAGTCGATGGGGAAACTATCGTGGCCATTACAGTAATAGATACTTAATCTTCATTTAAAATGCTCGCCTCATTTCGCAAAGTAACCGCGGGTTGCCTTCTGAACTAAAGTGTATTTTGTAGGTGTCGGCAGTCGGTGAATACTGAACGTACAAGTTCAGTAGCTTTGACCTTTGGCTTTGGTATTTGAGACTCGAGTTGGCGTTTGCTTCCCATTAAATGTAAATTTTAATATAAAAGAAATATTTTTCTGTAAAAATATTTAATATTTTTGTGGGATGATAGCAACTTTAAACACACTTAAGGAATAATAACCAAAAAATTTCACGCTGGAAGTGATGATTCGAGTAAATGATCGAGCCAAAGTATTCAATTTTAATTACATATGTGATACATAAAACTCGCATCTATTTTGTACTTCCAGTATTTTGAATATCTACTGATAAAAAAGATAAAAAAAGGAAGTAAAGTAAAGTAAAGTAAAAAATCATTTATTCACTTAAGCTTTTACAAAGAAGCACTTATGAAAGGTCAAAATTCACAAAAAAAATATATAAACGATAATAGACGTAAATAAAATAATACAATAATAGTACATATACTAAATAAACATAATGCGAATCTACCACCGGTTCGGAAGTTGCTTCTTATCGAGAAGACTCCGGCAAGAAACTCGATAGTTACTCTTTTGAACTTTGTTTTGTTTTACAACAAATAAATTCAGAGTACAGTCAAAAGAACAATAAAAATACATTATTTGAGCAGAGGAGCAGATTATTCCTACTATGACCACAAATTCTTGTCGTTCAAGTAATCCTCCACGTTATAATAACCTTGTTTTATCAACTTTGTTTTAATTGTAGACTTGAACTTGTGAAGAGGTAGATCAACAAGACTTTGAGGTATTTTGTTAAAGTACTTTACACATTGACCCACAAAAGAATTTCCTACCTTATGTAGCCTAAGACTTGGAGTAATAAGTTTGTTTTTATTTCTAGTATTGTGTGTATGAGTATCACAGTTTTTTTTGAACATTTGCAAGTTTTTGCGCACATACATTATGTTATCGAAAATATACTGAGCGTGCACAGTTAAAATATCAATCTTCTTAAATACTTCTCTGAGCGAGTCGCGTGGCCTAAGGTTGTATATCGACCGAATAGCTCTTTTTTGGAGTACAAAAATGGTGTTAAGGTCTGCAGCTGAGCCCCACAACAGTAGACCATACGACATAACGCTATGAAAGTAACTAAAATACACTAGTCTTGCTGTTTCAATATCAGTCAGGAGTCTAATTTTTCGGTCAGCACAAGCGGCCGAACTAAGTCTCCCTGCCAGAGCCGTTATATGTGGACCCCACTGTAACTTAGAGTCTAGAGTAATTCCTAAAAATACCGTAGAGTTAGTAATTTCTAATGTCTCATCATTCATGTTGATAATGGTATCAACCTGTTTAACATTAGGCATAGTGAATTTAATACACTTCGTTTTCTTTGCATTTAGTAATAAATTGTTGCTTGTGAACCAACATAGTACTTTGGAAAGAGTATTATTTACATCGTCAAATGCTTGCTTACCTCTGTTGATTTTAAAAATCAACGAGGTATCATCAGCAAATAATACTATTTCACAAATGTCTTTGACAAAGTAGGGAAGGTCATTTATATAAATAAGAAAAAGCAGTGGGCCCAATATCGATCCCTGGGGCACTCCCATGCTAATGGTGGCACCGGAAGAGGTGGTTCCGTTTATACTCACTTTTTGTGTTCTGTCTGTGAGATAAGATTGTATAAGTTTAGACGAAATATCCGAAACACCGTAATGTCTCAGCTTAATCAGGAGGATTTCATAATCCACACAATCAAACGCTTTCGAAAGATCACAAAATATTCCTATTGCATCCTGCTTGCCTTCCCAAGCATCAAATATGTGTTTGATAAGTGCTACACCTGCATCAGTAGTGCTTCTATGTTTAGTAAAACCAAATTGTTTCTCATGTAGTAATTTATTTAAAGTAAAGTGTGAAAGCAGCTGATTTAATATAATTTTTTCAAAGATTTTACTAAGAGCTGGTAGTATAGAAATGGGTCTATAATTAGATGGGTCACTTTTGCTACCAGATTTAAAAAGCGGGATGACTTTACTAAATTTCATTAAGTTGGGAAACTGACCTTCGTCAATGCAGTTATTAAAAAGTACTGCTAAGTGGGCTGAGATGATATTTATGATTGATTTAAGTAGACTTATCGAAATACCCCACAGATCTTCGGTGTTTTTCATATTAAGTTCCTTAAACACCTTGATTATGTCATGAGAATTTATATGAACAAAGTTGAACTGAAATGAGCACTCATCAACACTAGATGTGAGCAGGGACCTAGCTAGCGGTGCACTAGAATTTAAGGTACTTGTAGTTACAATGGGTATATTAGAAAAGAATGTTTCAAAGGTATTAGCTATGTCAATCTCAGACTCAATTAAATTATCTTGAATTTTAAGAGCCAATGAGTGATCTCGAGGTTTTGATTTACAAGTTTCCTTATTAATTATGTTCCAAGTAGTTTTAATTTTATTTTTTGCTTGTTTTATTTTGTCACGCAAAAATATAGACTTAGCCATATGGCATGATTTCTTAAAGATTTTTGAGTATAATTTGACATAATCTACTAGTTTTTGACACTTAGAATTAGCTTTTAAACCATATAATTCGTATAATTTATTTCTACTTTTATGGATGCCTGGCGTAGCCCAATCACTAAACTTAAACTTAAAATTATCGACCTTTAATTTCTTCTTAGGAAAAATAAAATTATGTTCCTGTTTAATTATCTCAAAAAGACGCATATACTGATCATCTATGTTGTGGCATTGGGGTAGTAGATTAGAAAGGTTTTTATTCACATTACTCTTGAACTTTTCTACTCGATTCTTAGTAACCAGTCTATAACTAATATCCACTGATTGAGAGACGTGACGGTGCTCAAATTTAGTCAATAGACCACAGTGATCTGATTTCAAACAATTTATAATTGATTTTTCAATTGAGATATTTTCACAAAAAATATTGTCCAAGCAGGTGGCTGATGTGTCAGTGATCCTGGTTGGTTTATCATATAGATTTAGTAAATTAAATGATTTGAAAAGATTTAAAAATCTTACAGAGGTCTGAGAAGAGTCTAAAATGTTAACATTAAAATCACCGCATACAACCACCTTCTTGTTTGCTTTACAAACCTTCTTCAGCACTTCTTCCATCGTCTCTTCAAACCGACAATAATCGGCCGAAGGGGGTCTATACACACAAACAATAATAATCTGCTCTAACTCTGCACATGAAAGTTCAATGGTTCGCTCAATTGAGAGTGCTACTATGTCTTTTCGCTCTCTACATTTAAACTTATTATGAATTAATATCAGTGACCCACCGCGAATAGCAGAACTTCTCAAGAACGAACTAATGACACTATAATTATCAATGCTAATCATACAATCATTTTCTTTCAACCAGTGTTCGGTTATACATAAGACATGTATGTCCATACAGTCTAAGAAATATCCTACTTCTAATTCTTTGCCAGAGAAGCCTTGCATGTTTTGATGCACAAAGTTTATAAAATTATTTTGGGGCTTCTCTCTTGTCAACAATTTGCAAGAGTTTACCTCTGTTGTCTCTATATCTAATTTAAATTATTTGGAACAAGTTCCAAAGTCTGTGGTACAACGGCATTCTGCTCAATAAAAGCAGAGTAGTTAGCCAAGTGATTGGCTGAAATCATAAAAAAATAAGATAGCGACATAGCTATCTGTCGTTTATAAGAATTTGATAAATGAAATCTACCTTTCGTCAGGTACATATTATTATTAATAATAGGATTGATGTCAATTATATTAATTAAATTATTTGAGAATGTCACAGTATCAAGTGTCATATTGATTTTATACCTTTTTTCATTTTCTGCTTGTGACAGACCCCTACTGTAAGGCAATGTTATGACGGGAATCCTCGATGCTGGCCAGCAATACAGGAGCCGGAGCGCCGGGATTCGTCACACAATATTTAGAAGTAGATGTAGTTGTGGAATAGTTAATAAAAGATCAGCCAATCCAGTGACTTGTTTATTAAATAGGATAAAAGTATAGGTAGGAAAGAAGAACTGTAACAAAATAACAATAAATGAATACAAAGAGTCCTAGGTAATAGATTATCTAATAGTAATAGGTAAATAGGTATGATATGCTTACCCCGATACACGGGTTCCTGTTACTTATAACTGTTTTAACTGTTTACAAAATTGGTTATTTAGAGTATTTAAAAATACACCATCACGTAAGTTATACTAGTTAAACTGGTAATCTGGTAAAATGCTCACAAACTGTTCAGTACGATGGTTTTGGTAGGACTGAATCAAAAAAGCTGCGCATGCAATGCGAAACAAAAATCGAATTGAATCAAATTTGAAAACAAGTACAAAATACTTTTAATGGCCAGCAGTTAAACCATGAAGTTTCCAGCGATCGTGGAGGTTGTAACGTCCACGAGACTGAAGGGAAACGGCATCGTTACAATACCGGGGTGGCCGGCGCAAAAAAAATCTTTAAGGATTTTTTTTTTGAAAGTTAAAGTTAAGTTAAGTTAAAGTTAAGTTAAGTTAATCTTTAGTTAAGTTAAGTTATGTAAAAGTTAAGTAAAAAAAATAAGGTAATGTTAACGATGTCGTTTTTACAATAAGTTAAATTTGGAAGATAAGTTGATAGTTACAAGTCAACAACCAAGTCAACAAACAAGTCAACAAACAAGTCAACAAACAAATCAACAAACAAGTCAACAAACAAGTCACTTATTTTATAAAAAATACAATATAAGTAATAACCTATTAATTAATTAAATGGAAGTGCATGATAGAATTTTGGGTAAACGAATGTTTTTTACAGTGAGAAATTTACACTAGGTCGGTTTCAGTTTCATTCAAATACTAACATCCGTCGTATCTAACAAAGTCTTAATTCTGTAAGTTTGAATTAAGGCATCAGTCAAGTAGAGAAATCTTATATAATAGAAGATGTTTCTCATGAAACTAACCCAGATTAGTGCAGGCTTATTTAAATATGCCAGTCACCACCCGCTGGCTTTTGGTGATCATGTTTAGTTTTTATGTGTGTGATGAATGTCATGTGTAAGTGTTGGTGTTAAGTGTCTTAAAAATGTACAAGTTTACTAACCTTAATATGGTCAGAAGATAAGATTTAATCTCATTAGGGATTATAATAAGTAACTACTTGTTAAAAGTAATTACTAATAAGGTAATAAGTAAGTTGGTTGTAGTCCAACTACTAGGTAGAAAATAACAGAGGCTTATTTAAGGAGTTGTTATCCGCTCCAGAGGTAAAAATACGACGATTACTATAACATAGGCTTATTTAAGGAGTTGTTATCCGCTCCATAGAGAAAATGACTAATGACTAAAGCCGGAAATACGACTAGTCGTTTTTTAAAAAAAAAAAAAAAAAAAAAACATAATAATCTTATATGTACAAAATTACGTATTGACATGGAAGTTAATGGTTAGCCGAAAGGATGAAGATGTATATAAAAACAGTACCTATATAAATCAAGAGATTAAGTGACATACGTCACGCTTAAAGTAATAATAAATTATAATAAATCAATAAGTAATTATTTAAAGAAAATATGGTAAATTAGAGTATACGGTGATCGATAGTTATCTTAATTTTGGAATAGGTTTAATGTATTTTACATGCCAACGACCTAATGGTTTATTGGACATGTCCGATAGATCGTAAATGAGAGGTGAAACTTTGTTTGTGACTTTACATTTAATAAATTTAGGTGCTAATTTTGCCGAAAAATATTTATCAGCTGAGCTAATGGGGTAATTCCGTTTCCAGACAATATCACCTTGGTTGAATTCTAATTGTTGATGTTGTTTATTATAATAATGAGCATTAGTTTGGTGACATTTGTAGAGACGAGCTTGGACTTCTGAAAATATTGGGCTAAGTAAACCAATGTTCTCAGAATATTTGTCTTTAGGTGCTAGAATGGCATCTTCTGTTGTGTCGGTGTTGTAGATAGAACCGCATGTGACAAGTTCACGACCGAAAACTAGATAAGATGGCGTGAAATGGGTTGTTTCGTTCACAGCCGAATTAATTGCAAACTGAATTTTGCTGAGATGGATATCCCATGTTCTATGATCGTCATCGACAAATGAAGCGATTGCGGTAATGATGGTTTTGTTGTAACGTTCAACTGTATTTACTTGTGGGCAATAGCGTGGAGTATAGTGTACTTTGGGTATGTTGAAGGATTTAAATAAATCTGTGATTTCATTGCTTATCATTTGAGGGCCATTGTCTAAAATAATTGTTTCAGGAATACCATAGGTCATAAAAACTAGATTTTCAAGAATATGCTTAATGACTGAAGATGTAGCACGTTTAATAGGATATAATCAACAATATTTAGAAAAACAACAAGTTGCTACAAAAATAAATCTGTTAAGTTTACGAGATAATGGTAATGGTCCAATTAAATCAATTGATAAACATTGAAAAGGACGTGAACAATGTTTGGGTTTACCCATCAAACCAATTGTGTGTTGGTTTTGGTGTTTGTAGGCAAGGCAAGTTTCACATTTGGATATATATGTAGCTATATCTTTATACATGCCAGGCCAAAAGTAGCTATTTTTGATGCGGTGATATGTTTTGAAAGTTCCGAAATGAGCTGTCGTAGGCGTAGAATGGTTTTTGGAAATAAGGGAATCTCGTAGTTCTAAAGGAACAACTAATTTCCAAGAAAACTCAGAATGATATGGGGTATTAGATCTTGAATATTTATATAAGTTATTGTTTATAATAGAATAATCAGGGGTTGAAGATGGGTTAGCTTTACATTTAGAAAAGATGGTATTATACCAATCATCATTGGATTTTGAAATATTTATGTTGATGGCATTAATGGTTTTTATACGGGATAGGGTATCTGGTACTAGATGATCTTTACCTTTTTTATGTTTTATTTCAAAATTAAACATGGATAAACGGATACTCCATCTAGCTAGTCGACCTGTATCGAGTCGTAAAAACCATTGAAGGGCAGAATGGTCTGTATAGATAGTGAACTTTTGACCGTTATCTAAATAACAACGCCAATGCTCTAGAGCAGTTATGACACTTAATAACTCGCGTTCAGTGATTGAATAATTCCTTTGGGGTTGGGTAAGGGATTTACTCATATAAGCAATAGGTTTCTCTATCCCATCAAAATCCTGTGTGAGCATTGCTCCCAACCCGTATGCTGATGCATCACAGTGAACAGCAAAAGGTTTTGAAAAATCAGGACAAGTTAAGATTGGGGTAGAAACTAGAGCTTGTTTAATTAAATTGAATGCATTGTTTGCTTCAGGAAGCCATTTAAAAGGAGGTGCTTTTTTGCTGGTTGAAGTTAATCTAGTGAGAGGGGCAGCTAGAGTGCTAAGATTTGGTATAAAACGACGGTACCAGCTTGCTGTACCGAGAAATTTTTTGACTTCTTTAATAGACTTAGGCGGTTGTATATCTAGAATTGCTTTAATTTTGTCGGGGTCGGTATGTAAACCTTTGTCGTTAACTACATAGCCTAAATATTTAAGTTCGCTACGAAAGAAAGCGCATTTTGGAAAGTTAACAGTAATGTTAGCTGATTTTAATTTACTGAAAACTTTATTTAGTAGGTTAATATGATCGTCAAATGTTTTACTAATGATAATTATGTCATCCAAGTAACAGAATACGGAACTGTCAACGTCACAAAGAAGATTATCTATGAATCTTTGCTGAGTTGCGGGTGCGTTGGTGAGACCAAAAGGCATAACCTTAAATTGATATGTTCCGCGACCAGGAACGTGAAAAGAAGTCTTGGGACGGTCTTCAACTCGGAGAGGGATCTCCCAGAAGGCTTTAGCAATATCAATAGAAGACAAGTATTTAGCGTCTTTCAAGTTATCAATAATATCTGAGATAAAAGGTAATTTATATGCATCTTTTCTAGTAATGTCGTTTAGTTTACGGCTGTCTACACAGAAACGCCAAGTTCCATCTTTTTTAGGGGTGATAATAACTGGGTTAAGCCAAGGGCTTTCGCAAGGTTCAATCACATCTAATTCTAACATTTTATCTACTTCTTGGCGAAGAGCTTTTTGTTTTTCAGGAGATAAGCGATAACATCGTTGACGTATTGGAGGGTGGTCACCCGTGTCAATGTGATGTTCAGCTAAGTGAGTTTTCCCAAGGGGCAAAGTTTCAGTAGAAATGTTTTTAAAATTTTGAATGATGGTATCAGAAATTAGGCGTTGAGTTTCGGAAAGATTGTTATAATTATTCAATTTAATATCAGTAGTATTGATTAGGAAAGTTGGAGCGTTTGAGGATTTATGGATAGTAATTTTGGAAAGGATTTGGGGAGCTAGGTTGAAAGCTTTCCAAAAATCAATTCCTAGTATAAATGATTCAGAGATGTTCGGTATGATGTGAGCAATAATATTAGAAAATTGATTATTATATATAGTAGGTAAGTTAATATAACCAATGGAACGTATGGGTTGACCATTTGCAACCGTTCCGTGTATAATGTTGTTATGTTCTATCGCAAAACCATGTTGAAGCAATAATTTATGAGAGTTATTCCCTAAAATAGTGATTGCACTACCACTATCTAATAATCCAGATAAGAGTAAACCGTTAACGTTAATATTAATGTAGGGACGTTCAGTATCAGTAGTATTAGCAAAGAGGAGCGTAGTAATTTTATAAGATTTAAAAAATATTTTAATAGTATTTAGCCAATTGTCCCAATCTAATTTGTTAAAATTCGACTTACTACGATCCTCGCTTATTAGTTTTTTGGAGGGTTATTGTTACATTTTGGACAATTAGTAAAAATAACATTTTGTTTTCCGCATCGAAAACAAACTTTATTAGTACTAGTACAATCTTTTAAGTTGTGGTCATCTGTTCGGCAACGAGGACAAGAAAAGTATTTATGTTGTTTAGTGGTAGAAACTGTATGAATAGGTGTTTGTGGTGTGTAGGTATGTGATTGTGTATCAACATCGAAGTTGTGAGAAATTGAAAAACATTTTTGTTTCGAAGTTAAATTATTAGAGTCTGTATCAGAAACTTCTAGACAGTTCTCAAACCATTTGCAAGATTCAAGCAATGTATTTACAGAGGATAAATCATGAGGTAATAATCTTTGACCGAACTCAGGTTTTAAGTTCCGTCGTAAAATTTCTATTTTTTGTTTTTCAGTAAGTGGTTCATGGAGTTTATGAAACAAGGACTCCATTGTTGCAAAATAAATAATTACTCTTTCATTAATTTTTTGTTTGCGTGCATCTATAATTTTTTTGAGTTTATAATCATAATCTGTGATTTCAAAATATTTGAACAAAGATGTTTTAAAAGTTTCCCAATCTCTAATAGTATCTTTGTTGGCTCTGAACCAATCCAAAGCTATTCCTGAAAGTACATCGTAAATGTGGTTGAATAAGGTATTATGACTGATATTTCTAGCAGTTGCAAATTCTTCCACTTTCAGGATGAATTCCCTGGGACAGCCATCGCCAGTAAAAGTAAATTTTTTAATCTCTGTGTTCGGTCGAGAGTTAGTAATATTTGATAACGTTTGTGTGAGCGTATCATTAAATGAATTAGGAATAGCGGTTTCTTGAATAGAAACTGTTGAATGGTAAACAGATGTTGGTGGTGGTGATTCGAGAGTTTGGAAGTGTTGTTCGTGTGTTTTTAATTGATCCCAAAGAGATTTATAAATATGAATATCTTGGGTTGGACTTTCGGTGTCGATTTCTATTAAAGACAATCGGTTACGAACGTGAATAATATAAGGCGCAAGTTTTGCTTTCCTAGTAGGATAGGAAGATATTGTTATATCTATAATATCCAAGCATTTTTTTATTTCATCCACATCGAGAGTAAAATTATAGGGGCTTGATGAAGATGGTGGATATGTATTTGGTTCTGATAAGATATTGGATAGGATTTCACGCAATTCAACGGCAGTTTGAGTTGGTTGAAAATTTGCGTTACGTAATCTAAGTTCATAAATAATTTCTGGTTTGTTCAATTGAAAAATATCCATGTTGTACAACTGGTATTATAATAAGATAAAAATAAGGTATAAAACCTTTTCTTAGTTTGAAAAAAGAAAATGATTTGATTTGAAAATAAATAGCGTGACAATGTCTGACAATGTCAGCTTAGAAGTAAAGTTGTCGTCTTATATTGAAAATAGTAATGATTATAAATTATTGTAAAAATTATTGCTCAATTCTAGTAAGATAAATTGATGAAGTACGAAAATAAGTTGGAGAGTGGTGTATTTGGTATAAAATATTTTGCTATTCGATGTATGTAATGTATGTAAGTATACTTAGCTTGCGTAAACTTAGTCGGCCTCGAAGACCTAAAGAAATACGAGCTAAGCGTGTAGTATCTTGGTTAAGGATACTCTCCAAAGCCAAGGATGTGGTAACAAACGAGATTTGGAATAACCAAGGGTTTAAACTCCAAAACCTCGAAGGTTTATGTAGCTGTCGGTTAGACAAGCCGTAGAGTAGGTGATGTCTGTAGGGCTGTGGTGTAAATAAAGTAAAGGGTACTGAAAGTATCTTTGGGATAATAAGTAAGGGTAGGTAATAAGTTTGTGAATGTAATGCCTCCGCTACTAAAGCATCGGGAACCGATTACATTTGTAACCAGCAGTAGTAGCGTCGATCGTATTATTGTCTGTAAAATGTGTGTATAGTGATTGAAGTATATTTGGTTGTGAAAACGGTATGGTATAGTGTAATGAAATGGGGATGAATGATAGTACACAAAATAGGGTAGGGTAAATGCACTAAATAAGTACCACACTTAAACACACATTATAAATTGCACAAACGTCCTAAATTATCTTCTTTTTCAGTTACTGGAAATAACAAATATTATTCTTCACTCGTGGTTTCGAGCTGCAGAGAAGAGATATCTTCGATTTTTTGTTCGGGCGCCATATAACGGGAATCCTCGATGCTGGCCAGCAATACAGGAGCCGGAGCGCCGGGATTCGTCACACAATATTTAGAAGTAGATGTAGTTGTGGAATAGTTAATAAAAGATCAGCCAATCCAGTGACTTGTTTATTAAATAGGATAAAAGTATAGGTAGGAAAGAAGAACTGTAACAAAATAACAATAAATGAATACAAAGAGTCCTAGGTAATAGATTATCTAATAGTAATAGGTAAGTAAATAGGTATGATATGCTTACCCCGATACACGGGTTCCTGTTACTTATAACTGTTTTAACTGTTTACAAAATTGGTTATTTAGAGTATTTAAAAATACACCATCACGTAAGTTATACTAGTTAAACTGGTAATCTGGTAAAATGCTCACAAACTGTTCAGTACGATGGTTTTGGTAGGACTGAATCAAAAAAGCTGCGCATGCAATGCGAAACAAAAATCGAATTGAATCAAATTTGAAAACAAGTACAAAATACTTTTAATGGCCAGCAGTTAAACCATGAAGTTTCCAGCGATCGTGGAGGTTGTAACGTCCACGAGACTGAAGGGAAACGGCATCGTTAAAATGTGAACATCACTATTTTATTGACATTAAGTAATGAACATAAAGTATTACAATGTTTTTTCATTTGGGTTTTGTTCACAGTACCTCGGTTTCCAATTAAAATAACTAGGGTTGAATTGGGGCTGAAACTATAGTCAGCAATTTTCTGTATTATATCACAGTATGAGGCACCCGGTGAACAGTGATTTATTACTGACTTACCCAGACTATTAAATAAAATATGGCCTATACTTTTTCCAATGTCATCACTAAACATAACAATGTTGCAATTTAGTTTATTATCAGTGTTTGTGACAGGGCATGTATCAGGGATGGAAATGTTGGTGGCTGATTCTGAAGAAGAGGAGTTGAGAAGAGAGGATTCACATTCTGACTGAGTAACAGTGTGGCAATCACTACTGCTGGAAACTGAGTCCGGGTTGCACAAGAGTTTAGTCAGGGCCAAAATATGTTCCTCATTTTCTTTTTTAGTTATTGAGTATCTGTCAGATAAACGTCTCAGATTTTCCTTAAGACTAGATATTTCTGATTGTAATGCTTTCACATCATTGTCATGCTCAGTTAAATTATTGTCTATCATTAAAGAATAAATATCCAGTTCATCACCTAATCTTCGGCGTTCCTTAATATATTTCACATTTTTATTCATCAATTTCTGACTTTTAATCAGTTTTTGAGTTTTCTTAATAAATTTGCTTATTCTAACATATTTTTTGAATTTGTTTTTGCTGCACTTTGCTATACCCCCTGGAGCATTGGACTCAATCAAATCAGTACTCGCCAAATCATGAGCTACAGTGGGGATTGAGAAATGTGCAGCAGAAACCAGGCTGGGCATACTAAGAACTAACTCATCGAACAAACTTTGGTTTTGGGTGTCAACGGTGTGTAGTTTCTCAGTCTCCATGGAAGATATTAGGTGGTGGGCCTCTTGCAACTCTTGTTCAAGCATTGTAATCCGTTTAAGGCATTGGACATATTCTTCACTGCAGTCACCAAACCCATCTACTATTGTTTGTAACCGATCCCGCTCATCTAGTACTAATAAATACCTATCATGCATCTCAGCCATGTCTTTTTTAAACAAAGTATTCCTACTCAACGCCTCCAACAATTCCCTCTCATTGTCATCTCTTTCCAAATGCAATTGTTTAACCAACTCTTTGGATGCCTTTAATTCCTGCAAAGTCAGCTCCAGCTGGCGAGATGAGGCAGCGCGGGTCATCATGGTAATATTGATAAAATAATCAAACAAACAACGGTGTTGATACCAAAGTGCTGTTTAAACAATCAAGAGGTTGCGTATTTAGAACAAGATTAATTTTTGTATTCTAACCTCTTCGCGTTTCTGACAATCAGAGTCAGACAATTCGAGTATATAACTACTTATTAAAAGTCATAAAAAGCATGTATGATTAAACATACAATACAATACCTTCTAAAGAGAGAACAATGATTCACACAAGTATTTGAATGGTTAACTGACACTCACTGTCGGCACCGATAAATCACCAAATATAAACTTATTTCACATTAAAACACTAATTAACACGTAGGTAACTATAATGATTGTTTACGACGACTAATTGGGCCATAAATTAGTTATTTATAGGTTTAAATCAAATTAAAATACGGGACAAGTCAAGATCAGCTGTTAGCCGTAGTGTTGCCACAGCAAAAAAAAAGAATATTTGCACATAAAATTAAATAATACCAAGTCTTAAAAAACCTTTTACATTTTCATAGCACCTTTGTGGAAGCGGCAAAAACAAAAGCCGAAGTTCATTCAAGTGTGCCACCAACTCATAATGAATAAAGAATAGGCCACAAGGGTGTTGGATCTATAAAAATTCAGCAGGGTCCCTCAGGGGCAATGTCACCGAGGAAGCTAAGTAGGACCTTCCTATTTGATGAGTCTTTAGAGAATCATTTTGAAAGGAGAAGAGTTATAATAAAGTTAAAAGTCAATGAAAGTAATAACTTAACGGACAAATTACTAAACCTCTTATCAGTAAAACCTTTTAAATAGGTAATTTCATCTTCGAAGAAAATCAAAGTAATTTAAAAAAATATTTTTTTGAAATTGCCTGAAAATCAAAATGCAAAATTCGACAGGTCTGCTGAAGCTAAATTATCAGTCGACGAGTTATTCAAAAAACTGATACGTAGACCAGTAGAGTTTTAGCTAATCTAATGTTAAATTATCTTTTCATCAGAAAGATAACCCTCAGTGCACACATCCCTTTAAACGAGGCAATCAGTTCCAAGCCGACCTTTCTGGGCGAACAGGCCCTGATTATCTACAACCAACATCCCGCAAAAACTGACCGCTGGACCTAAATTGATATTAATCCGCTTTGGAAAAAAGAAATCTTCCAAACCTCGGATTAAATTATTTGGAGAGCTTGTTTATGTTGCTATAGGGCAATAATTTGACTTTCTTATTGTTAAGGCGTTTGTAAACACGAGTTTACAGAGGCGTTCACATTAGTTACCTTTACGAAACCATTCCAAATGAGTCCTAGGTCAGCTGCAGCAAAAGGTGCCACTATCTATGTAAAGGTTGATGTGAATGCCTCTGTATGTATGGAAATAGATGCGCCGTTTTCTCCCATTTTCTTCGCGGGTTTCTGTGCTATACGTACTTTCGACTATGCTAAATTTGATCCAAGCTCTACTGTTATGGCATCGGATATCAAAATAGATTCACATTGATCATTTTTCTGTGTATGAACTTGATTAAAATCAATTGAGATACACAGACTTTTCAGTAAATCGCCATCACGAACACACGGTAAAAGTCAATAAGAGGCACGCTTGGCTTTTATATAAACAAAGGGACTTACGTTACCTGTTCTAATTTCGGTCTTTGTAGTTCTCTGATATAATACATTAAGGCTACTTTTCTACCAGAAATATGCTACGTGGATGTGGATGCGTTTGATATAATTACGTTCATTGGTCCACATACATAGTATGCTATATGTGTACTATGGCACCTGGTGGAAACGGGTTTTACTAAGCTTTGTTTTTAATATGACACATGAATGGATGCGTGCCGTGCGTGTGTGTCCATCGCATAGCCCGAGCCGTGGCGGCGCATTTTATACTTGCTCCGTTACATAGCGTAATGCTTCAGTAAAAACTGTCTAATAGTTTCGTCGTTTAGCTTGCACATCGTCACAGTATAGCTGCATAGCACATCTTTTGTGAAAAAGCATCCTTAGGCGTGGGCTTGCTTATTGAATGTTACTGGAATGAATGTTATTGGAAATTGCTATTTAGATGTTCTGGATACAGGGCGGAATTCGAGGCAGGGCAGTGCATATCAAAACTATGTCATTTGTAGTACTAGTTAATTGCGATAGTTAGGTACGTCATAAACATAACTGATGCTAAATCATTAGCAATCCTCTATAGTAAGGCGTTTAGCCATGTGAGTAGGCACAAGTTACTAGGAGTACCCATTATTGTTTTTTCCGAATTCGACCACGTTATTTCTTGTAGCAGCTTATTTGTTAATGGTATTCTAATATCATTGGTGAAAAGCCATTTAAGTTGGGTTTTACCGAAGAGTTAGTCGAAAATTAAACAATGAACACAAAGATTTTGGTTCTGGCCAGATTTGAACTCGGGACTACACGATCCGCGATCCGAGTTGGAGTGCCTAACGACTAGGCTACGACGCTCTCAAACACAAAACTGACAAAGCACTGTCATAATTTTAATAAGCTTTATCTTTAAGTAGCAAGGTTAGGAGCATGATTTAAGACCTCGTGTTAAAGGGTGCAATTAAATTTCACACAGAAGAATATATCCCTAACCTTTTACCGGTCCTAGCACTATAATTTATGAGGGTCGATCGGGCTAAGGCATAAGATAGGACAAAATTGGAGGATGATGGTAATCCATTGCATAAACTACTCAGTGATATGATTACTGTGAAACTTATGAAAGGTTTACGCATTTTGTTGTGTTTCGAACAGTCCTTGTTTCTATCAAAAAGATTCATGTCTTTAAACACAAGTCTCCTTTTTATATACGGTTTCACTTTAAAGCTCATTGTTAATAGGAGGTATTCATGGGGATTCCAATATGAGACCCTAAGTTTAGCAATCCTTGAAACTTTATATACTGCGATTTTGTTAAATTTACGAATTTTTGGTCAACTACTACATTTAAATTAATAAATTGCTACAATATACCCTTAGATAACCACGCATGCTCAGTACGGATTTGAAAAAAATATATATTGGTAATTTAGATAATATGAAAACACCTAAAATATACACCTATAGCCTACATTAAAAAAAAATTGCAATTGTCACTCCCTGATAATGTAGCTTTAAGTATATTGGTGAAAGAATTTTTAAAAATCGGTTCAGTAGTTTCGGAGCCTATTCAATACAAACAAAAAAATCTTTCCTCTTTATAATATTAGCATAGATGTCGTTAACCTTAGACTATTCAAGTATATATATATCAATACCCCTGTCTAATAAAGATACACCTAATGAGAAGGTCCTGAAATCTTAGGCAGGTTAATAACATAGACAATTCTCATAAGACCCACGCATATTTTATTTGAACCTGCCGACGCCGGTACGCAAATTTCACGCGCAGCACCCCGTTTGTCTTGTACAAGATAATTTAAGAGGAAATAATTTCGCAAGACAGACTAATTAAACCCGAATTAATTAACTACGAAAACATAAACAAGTTTGAGCAATTAGTACAGTGCTCAGATGTTTATAGTGCAAGTTTGGGCAAACAGAGGTCGAAGGAATGTTTGAAGAAGCTGTTTACAATTATGATTCTAAACTGGACTAAACTTATATGCCTATTAGGTCGCTGGGTCATATCCAGCTCGAAGGACCATGTTCAATTTTTGTGGTACGTTGTAAATATAAGGACATTTTGCATTGCGAACAGCTAAGGAGAAGATTTCGCTTCTAGCGCTTAAGTTTCTAAGCCACTTGAACTTGGGTGTCTTAAAGGCAAAAGTTGATAGAAATTACTAGGCAGAAGTTATCATATTATAAACCACATTGTCACTTAAAAACACGTGAGATGGGATTAAACACTTTACAATCGCAAGTAAATCTATTTATAACATCAGTTATGACAAGACCTATTTTTGCTTTTTTTCAACAATTTTTTTACTTCGAATGGCTGTGTTTACTAATTGTAGTTACTTTATTAAATTTGTCAGCTTTCAAATCAATCGCGGATTTCTAAAGAAACATTTAAATCACTGAATTTAACCGTACTCGATCCCTAATTTTCCAATATCAAAAGTTTTATTATTTCTCAGAAACCTTTGGAGTGTTATCTCTACCTACTTTTCAGACTGACGCTCAAGTTACGAGCCATGTTATACGATCCGCCAATCACTTCCGAAAATCAGAGAAAATAGTGAACATGAATACTGTGAGAAAAAGTTGGAAAAACAATAACTAAAATGAATAAATAGAAAAATAAATGTTTTTCTTTTCAGATTAATACTTGGGAAGACATACCTGGTGTTCAATCAAAACTTTAGGACAGTACAAAAACACGAATCTAACTACAAGCCTATTTGACTAAGGCTGCTTTAAAATCGCATCACGTTTTCAACCAGCTGTAGCTTACGGACGCTTCAGCAAGTAAATTAGTCTTATTACAAAGTTGTGTTTAAAAAAAACAAGTAAAGAAATTAAGCCCAGATAAAAGTCCTTTTTTGCGTTAAGGGCCAATGGCGATAAGATTAAAGCCATTTTGACCAGGCGTGGGCTACTTTGCATTAATTAATTTTGGTCGACATGGCGAAAAAGAAGAACTGAGAATACTGGGATAGACGTGATGAGCAAACGAATCATGAAACTCAAGTCAGGAATAATTTAAAACTTTCGCATTCTGAATTGGCTGCGAAATGGAATTGGCTTATGAAAATTGAGTGTGTCTTTGGTGGCATGCTGTTAAAGCTGGTTGGCAAATTTAACGTACTAAACGTAATGTGTGATATGATATTCAGTCTTACCTTCTGTATATTTTTTTCCAAAATGATAACATTCATTATCAGGCAGTCAGCGTCACCAAAATTACGCGCGGCCGCCAGCCATATGATAGAGCGCGTGTGCATCGTGGTTTATTGCAAATTTTGGGGTATTCTATTATTAATTAAACTTAAACTCAAATATCTTTATTTGAATAAACTTAATCAGTACTTTTGAATAGTCAAAAAAATTACTAAATAAATAGACATAAGCACTATAATAATGTGAATATATAAATAAACAGTATACAAACATAATGCGTCTCTACCACCGCGTCGGAGCAGTTGATTCTATTCTACGGATCTACTGAAAAGATCCGGCGAGAAACTCAGTAGTTTAGTTACTCTTTTAAACTTGTTGTACGGTTTGCACAACCTTTTTATGATAGTTGATAGAATAGTGGAATGAAAGTCTTTGATAGAAACTGATAATTATATTGATAAGAAAGAGTTACGACTAAATGATAGAATGATAATGAGCACGCGCACAGTGCGATTGATGACCGAACACGAACTGACGAAATAATGCATATGAGGGAAAAATGCTTACGCGACAATCTGTACGGTGCTAGCCCGTACACTTGTTGTGGTTTTACAATGCGAGTTAGTAGAGTACAATTTGTTGTTGAAAAAAAAAACTACTTAAATTCTAAAGACAGAACCACCTAAAGAGTACAGCAAAGCTACAGAATATCAAACAATAGGCTGTACCAAGTCATTTATACAATTCCAAAAATAAAAATTGTTAGTGATTAATTCACATAGGTAAGTCAATATTATTTGATCCCGCACTGAGTAGAAAGCTTTAATCCCAGGCTTTTTATCTAAAAGGTAATCATTGGTAGTATAATACCCCTTTTTTTTAATTGATTATTGTGGTTTTTGAATCTGTGCAGCGGTAACATACAAATTGCCTGAGGAACTTTGTTGTAGTAGTCTATTAGTCTACACCTTGCCCCATAAAGGATGCTGCATGTACAATACATTTTCAAAACTCTCTTAAAGGAATTCTATGCCATAAATAGCTCATTAGAAAAATCTCTTCAGGGAGTTTATCCCAAAATTATTCGATTTTCGTCCCCTCAACCTCAAAAGTAACAAAGAAAGAGTTACTATTTGAATAATGTAAGTGTAGAATCTGGGAATCCGAAACCTGTGTTTTGTTGAATTTGATTTTTGTCACGTCTATAAAGAAACATAAAGGGCCGCGTACACTCGGGCACACGTGGGCTGCAAGTGGCTGCCACAAGCAGTGAATGAGATATTTCATACAGTTAGGCCTCTGCACTGAATCTGTGTAGATTGTTTACCGAGCGCGATCAGACCGACTCGTTTCGGTACAGTTTTTTTTACGAGCGTATACGCGTGCCTCTGCATATAATCTGTACAGAGCGGCCGCCCCCCCGCCGCGCACACTTCGCCAATTTCGGTGGCCACATTTATTGGCCCAGCTTAACCACTGGCCGCCGTGTGACCGCGAGTGCCACAACGACTCTGAGGCCTTTCCTCACCGGCTCGGTGCGTTTTCGTTTCGGTACTGCCTCTGCACCGAATTTGTACAAATTTTCTGCTGAAAAACATTTCCTAACAGGATTTGAATGTTTTCGGTACAGCAATGTTCATTCCATGTAATTGGTGTGAGTGAGGCGGGTGATGGAACTGGCGGGGGTGAGAAGAGGGAGGCCGGTCGCTCTGTACAGATTCTAAGCAGGGGGGCACGTATGCGCTCGGTAAAAAATCTTAACCAAAACGAGTCGGTCTGAAAACTCCCATTTGATTACTTGCGCTCGGTAAACAATCTGTACATGTTCGTTGCAGAGGGGGTACCGAAACAAAAACGCAACGATCTGGTGACGAAGGGGCCTGAGGCAGCACAAAAAGAATATTTCCAGAAATTTCATCACGCACAAAACACGCATAAACAAAGTTCATCGTAGCCCCTATTCCTTAACTCATATCTCAAATTAGGATCTATTAGGGGCGAACAGCCATCAAATTAAACGTCATGCAATCAGCTGTAATTGGCACTAACCAGCTGATCTAATAGTGTGGAAAATTTCTGTTTCTTTATTGTTTCGAAATACAAATACTTTTATTCATGGAAGTTATGGTCGTTTAGAAACACGTTATAATTTACCTGGATTAGGCAAGGCTAAGAGTGAACAGAAGCACGCTAAACTGGTAATTACCTGGTTAACATACATACATTTGCATTAGATAGATTGATATAGATAGATTATGTTCTTTATTATACAAAGCAAAGGTACTTAAAGCTAAGTATGATATTTGAAACAATGCTCAATTTAGGCAGCCTTATCGCTAAAAGCGATCTCTTCCTTGCAACCTACGAGTTGAGGCTAAATGAAAAAAGTATGTGCATAAATCTCTATTTATGCACATACTTGACTCTCTTTTTAACCTATACTCCTATAATCGTTTCTGTATCTCTATACAGAGACGATTATAGGTACTAAATGGAAGGAGAAATATGTAAATTCAATAACATCCTACTAATATTATAAATGCGAAAGTTTGTGAGGATGTGTGTGTATGTGTGTGTGCGTGTGTGTTTGTCACTCTTTCACGCAAGAAGTACTGAATGAATTTAGATGAAACGTTACAGTAATACAGTTTACACATCAGAATAACACATAAGCCACAATTTATAAAGATTTTATGTTATTTGGCCGTGATGAATTACGATAACGCGGGCGAAGCCGCGGGCGGAGAGCTAGTAAATAAAATAAATTTACTTTACAGTTTTATAGATATTCTGATAAAAAAAAATTAGTACTACAATATACAAGCAGATACGTAGAAATAATTTGACCCCACAATAAACTGAGTATACATAGATGAAACAGAACCAATATTATTGTGTTTGATCTTTTTGCTTACTGAATATTTTTAGTCATATTTGAGTAAATTAACAGTCTCTGATGCCATTAATAAAAGAGCATAGATCATAGTCAGATGATTTTTCTGTAAGCTATCCGACTAAATGATTAATAATTTGAGCACAACTAGAGAACAAGATTGAAATAAGTTTTGCTGGGAGATTGCTCATTTCAGCAAACTTCCCACTAACGGCTATTTTACTTGAATTTAATTCAATCTAGTTTAAACTAAGCGAAACAAATGAAAGTGAAGATTCTACCGGAATGAGAACGGATGCAACTCGATACGATTTTGTCGGATTTCACGCAGCTGCCGTTAGACGAAGCAAAGTTAAATAACTGCCAGTGGCGAGCATTTCAACAACCAAAAAGGCGGGGACTGCTGACGTAAATTGAAATAGAAGGCGCGAGTGTGTGTACTTACTTCGCGTGTCAAATGGACAATGCCCTTCTTTCGATGCTTCATGTATTTTATTCGTCTATTATGACAGATTTCTAAGTAGGTACATAGTATTTATGAGCGATTTACCTGAACTATAATGACATTTCTATTTAACCTAAATGTGCGTTCGAATTTGAGTACAGACTTTTATCCATACGCAAAAAGTTAGGTTAGACAATTTAAATATGTTTTGTTTAGTGTTGCAATAATGTAATAATGTTGCTGTTCTTGTAATAAAGATTTTGATAACTGATATGTGTGTTTTTTTATTTTCGTTACCCTATTTGGTTGTTATAATACAGATAACATAATTTTGTGAATGACATTCTGCGAAAGTAACGTTTTGCGGCAGCGACATTGTGCGAAATTTACTTTTTATTAAAAGGACTTTCTAAGAAAATGACATTTTATGAAATCTACTTTCTGCAAGTCACCAATTTTTTCAAGATGACATTTTGCAAAAGTGACGTTCTGAGTCAAAACCACTGTGTCGTTTAAAGTTGAAGTTTGTCCTAGGTGGATATCGATCCTACTTTGGCGGTTTCGGCAAGGCTAAAGGCAACAACAAACATTTTGCAAGCTTTATAAAGTTCTGAATTCGACTTAACTTTTTCTGTTTCAACTTCAATAAAGGGTGAAGTTCCTAATTTTTCGGAATCTTTTTAAGGTGATCTTGAAGGTAATCCGAAATTTATTATTTCAAGTTATTCAGGTGTTACACATCAACGATCTAAGCACAAGATAACACCATAAAAACATTTACACTACTTACAAATGAAAAAAGTTTGTTTACTCACTACAAAGAATAACATTTCTTGCCCTAAAATAACTTGTTTTGTAGAGACTGGCAACAACAGAAAACTTCAGAAGAATTCAGTTCGATCTAGTTGAAAATAAAGCCAAGCAAATGAAAAGCATGGATTGCAGCGTAATTGCAATTGCACTGCAATGAGAACGGTTGCAACTTGATACCATTTTGTCGGGTTTCCAGCAGTGGATGAATTTGCACACGATATCTGTTCAAGTTCTCCATGTGCGCACCTTATGTTGACTATTACAGGACCCATTTTGCAATAGTTTTTCAGAGGTTTACTTCGTGTCATCTGAGCTTCGCTTTTGCAACGGATGATGAAATCAGGACGATTCAAAACACGTTGCACGGCGTAGGGGTCACTGGTGACCGACTAACAATCCGATTTTCTACTGCATCTGAGTATCTCATTTTGATAGTTTTAAGAATATCTCAGTGTACCGGGTGATTTTCAAAAGACTTACAAAAACTATATGGTATAAGTACTCAGTGAGTGATGTAGTAACTATTTATTTTATTATCTATAAAAAGTACGAGTATAATGAAAATTAGTTTTTTTCGATTGACTTTATGTTTAAGGTTTTCATATCAAAAAGAATGAATGTTTGACTGATTTGTATAGTGACCTTGAATTTAAAGTTAACTAAATAAATTTATTTGGACTTAAAAAGTTTCTACATAACTTACTTAGTTTGAACATATCGTTTTTGTAAGTCTTTTGCTAATCACCCGGTATATTAATATTTGACACTTATCATTGTACAAGTAAGTTTTGTATAATAGCTGTATGTGGTAAAAGGTCATATTTTACTTATATTACTATATTATTTTTATCCCTAAAGTCTAGAAGAAATTACAATAGTAATACATTTAATAATCAAATTAAATAGATCTGAAAAAAAGCAACAGATTATCCTTATTAACTTTTTCAGGTACTGCTTCGGAAAATATTTAATATTAATCTGCAATCCCTTAATAATAAAGCTACGAAGCTTATTGTATTTTGTATATTATTTATTTCGTATAAAGCGGTTGAAAGAGTTATTTTTCCATCTGAAAGTCATTAATAAATCTCTACCATTTTCATGGACACAAAAAGGAACAGTCGATAAGAGTTAGGAAGATTTTTTATTAAGTCGGATATATTTAGTCTACGTTATGACGAGGTACCCATTCCTGGAACCGCAACCATTTCGAAACGCAATAATGAAACCCACCCACTAATTAGGTATTCTGTTAAACACCATAGAATCCACAATAATTGTTATTTTTTCATGCTAGATCTTTACACATTTTGCCTACAACTAGGCTAACTGCTAGATAAATTAAATAACATAGAGGGTGGTCAGAAAGGGGACATCCAAATTTTGTTTAAGGTGGCTCAGACTCCCACAGATTACTTGAATTTTCCACTTCTGTCATTTTGAATGAAAATTTAAGTATGATTCTGTTATAGTAACTCATTGAAATTCACATGGTATAAAAAAATTGAGGTAACTTTTTTTTAAAAAAGGCCTTCAAAGTTCAAGGAAAAAACAGCACTGGCAACTTTTTAATTTCGTTTTTTTTAGAGTTATAATAAGCGTTATGTATGTGAATTCTTCAGAATCATCTAACGCTATAATTCATCTAATAAAGAAAAAATATCAGGCACTTATTTCAGAATTTTTCAAAAGGTCGTAAAAAATCATAGCTACAAAAAATCGGGTAAAATACATGGGGTATTTTGGATACCCTTGAGTCTGCAGCCCCTAAAAAAATTTTGGACTTTACCTTCCTGACCACCTTGTATATAAATCTTATTTCTCCTTAAACAGGTTAAATGGACACAAAAAGAATTTAAATGGAACTTGGAGATATAAAACCAAATAGTGCATTTCTAAGTTTTAAAAGCAACTATCTTCAGCGCGGTCGTTAAACTAATGTCCTCAAGCCGAGTATCCTACTTTTAGAGCTTGAAAGAAAGCTAAACCAACCCACTGGTAAATGAGAGTCGACGCAAACAATACAGGCTGACGTCTTTCACTTCTCGCAAGCTCAAAGCACAAACTAGAACGTATTCCAAACATTGTCCGCGTGTGATGAAACGTACAATTTTAACCCAGTTCGGGTTTGCGAGCATATTTCTATGCAGTTACTGTGAATTCTAACATAATTGGAGCTGAACAAGAAGCTGTAACTAAGTTTCTAAGTTGGATAAGGATCAAATTGCCGGGTAAATGGGCGGGAAAATTACTTGCGTCCACTGTGGTGCCTTGCTTTTCTTTAGTAGGACCTTAAGTAATTCTAGTTAAGAGTTTTAGATTCCTAACAAGAACTGTGTTGAGTGTTTTTATGAAAACACTAGATTCACATCAGATCGCTTACCCACCTTTTGCAGGGATGGTTATAAAATAACTGAACAATAATAGCCTACCGTATAAACTTTTCAAGCAGCCTAGCCCGCCTAGCGGGTCCACTTTTTTCTTTTTTTTGCCCCAACGGCCAGTATTTTTTGACGTTAGATATGTCTTCTGCCTTCTTTAACCACTACTTATGAATCTAATTAACTCGTTTTGACTCTAACCACTTGGTTTAGATTGATATAAACACATTTGTTGGAAAACTCCACGGTTACCTTGACTGGGCTATTTGTACTACCAACGTGTTATCACTCCTTGGGGCCAGCTTCAGTGTTCCAAAAAGGTGTATGATTTACAACACGCACGACGCACGTGGGCCAAGTTCCCAAAGTAGTCTAGTAAATATCAAAAACATTTACGCAGCCGTTAGTATTCTTGCCACTGCTCAAGTTTGGTCACATTTCACAGGCGGCCGGGACTCTGACTAAATCATCGGTACGTGCTAGTCGAACGAATGGTTATTATTTTAGTGTGGACTTGCTAAGAAATGCTGTATGTTTGTAAGTTAGGCCTTTGCTCTTTATGTGAAAAATGTTTAGGGGGCTATAAGAACAATGAATGTCTTATATCAATATCCAAATCTGACATACTTACATCCGACCTATGGGCTCTATTGGTGAAATAAGTTGTAGGTTTTAACATTAAAGATTTTACAAGATATAATTATATAACAATTGCTATGTGGTTTCTGCACGTCACTTACCCCTCTCAGAGACTGTGTTCCAAAACGACATTACTTCAGCAGTTCAGAGTTTTTCTAAGGGAAAACGTTACAACGCCTTAATAAATAATTATTTGGGGATACTTTACACCAAGTTCACCAGCTGACCTCAAACTAAGCAGAGCTTGTACTATGGGCGTCAGAGGCTGGTAAACATACTTTAATATTTCTAAATACATACTTATACAGATAATGACACCCAGACACACAACAAACACAAATGTTCGTCACATAAATGTTTGTCATGGGTCCCCACGACCTCCGGCGCTAAAGGCAGTATTGCTGCCACTGCACCAACAAGCCAGTCACCTCAAGCAGAAAGTACACTTATTATTGTAAAAGAACAACCTATAGCAGTAATTGTCACCTTGAAGGAGAAAATCAGAAGGCTGATCCGACAATCCGATTGATTGACACAATTTTTCAACAACATAATGCTCAAAGCAAAATTCCGAGCCCAACATACCGTAAAAACCGAGGAATTTGTCGAAAGAACTCTCGCGGTTGCACAAAAGAGATCAGTAATATTCAGGGCCGTTTAGTAGTGATGTCCGACTGTTGGGGGTTCTGATATCGACAGTGACCTCTAAACATTGTTTCAGGATAGCTGTGTTGGTTTGATAGAAAGAAATACTGAGAAACTTTTGGCAGACACGTGTCATCAAGACCACATCGTCACTCACCACCAGTGGATATTGTATTACTACGACGTAATAATTACCAAAAAAAACAGTTATTAGCCTAAAAAAAAATTGTTTGTTTGCTTTTTAGTTTCACAGTTTTTCATTTTACAAAATCTGGCAAACTATATAATACTGTCCAACTGATGAGCAAGGACTGCACTGCATCATCAAAATAAGTCATCTTTGCAACCCAAAAAAAAGAAGCTGTCATAGCGTGTCAGGCGAGAAGGTGGCACCTCGGTGACGTCTGCGGTGGCCGCAGTAGTCAGAGGTCGACCGATGAGGAAGTGGGAAGGAGTTAAGGGTAGGTAATCAGAAGGGTCTGTGAATAAATATGATAAAGGGCGGGAATTCAAGAAGGCTTCAATTTGAGCTAATACCGTGTTAAATTCCTCGTATGTTAAATTAGCATTGCCTAATATGCGTCTGATGTTTACACGACTTTATACCAGCCTTATAACCGCCAAAATGAGGAGCGTAAGGAACAATATATTTAAATATGATTCCATCATTAGCTGCAAAATCCATTATTTTATTGCAGTTTTCGTTTAAAAGAAGTGGAAATTCTTTTTCCGCTCCGACAAAGTTTTTTCCACTGTCGGAGAATATCTGTTTGGGTTTTCCTCGTCTAGAGATAAAGCGTTTTAAAGCTAGAATATAATCAGCAGTAGATAAGCTGCCTGCTAATTCCAAGTGAATACATCGCGTTACAAAACAAATAAACAGACATATTATATAGCCTTTTATCAATTTCGCTCCGCGTCCTTTGCGATTCAAGATCATGATTGGCCCAGCATAATCTACACCTGTATACATAAAAGGAAAACTAGCTTCTAATCTTCCTTTTGGTAAGTTGCCCATGATTCACGATACAAGTTTACCCTTTACCACACGTTGTGCAGTCGTGAACTATTTTCCTGGCGAGGTTCCTGCCTGTCAGCGGCCACCAGTTCTCGCGAATAGTACTCAGCATGTGGTTAGAACCCGCGTGGAACAACATTTTATGCTAATGTTCAAACAAAAGCGCTGTAAATCGACTTTTACTACACAACTATATCGGGTGCCGTTTATCATAATCAAAATTAGGCGCATTACTTAATCGTCCGGCAACACGAATTACTTTATGATTGTCTAAAAATACATTGAGACGTAAAACTTTATTTGCTTCTTCGCATTTTTCTAACGGCAATCCTTTTAATAGTCTATCATACACAAAAGGAAATGATTGTTTTTGTGAACAGCGCGATAGCATCAGTTGTGCCTCGTTCAACTCGACTGCCGATAAGGAACCGGTTCGCCGCGCGGACCTGTTACGTGCGTTATAAACAAATCGGAGTACGTAGGCTCCCGTGCGCTTAAGTCGATTGAACGATGAAAACCTACTTAAACCTATAACTGTTTCCGAATCAGTGCATAATGCGCTTGTTTTAGATTTTATTTCAGGTAAGAATTCACAAATTGGCGTCGACTGTCTATGTGTAGACCACTTAGAAGAGTGTAGGTAACCAGGACCATGCCACCATAAATCATTATTTTTAAGCTCTTTGATCTTAAGGCCCCTCGACACTAGGTCGGCTGGGTTATTATGACTTTCTACGTCTAACCATGGCGCGTCGTTTGTTAAATTTTTAATTTCTGAACATCTATTTTGTACAAACG
This sequence comes from Udea olivalis, assembly GCA_947369235.1. Classification (NCBI taxonomy): domain Eukaryota; kingdom Metazoa; phylum Arthropoda; class Insecta; order Lepidoptera; family Crambidae; genus Udea; species Udea olivalis. Next base: position 9,965,295 of record OX376348.1, read on the forward strand.
TTTTAAGAATGTTTTGTGACGTACTGAGCCAACCTATAACAATTGTTGAATCTGTCCAAAAATAAATGGCATTGGCAAAAATTGTTTGTTTGCTTTTTAGTTTTACAGTTTTTCATTTTACAAAATCTGGCAAACTATATAATACTGTCCAACTGCTGAGCAAGGACTGCACTGCATCATCAAAATAAGTCATCTTTGCAACCGATGGGTCATAGTTTTACCTCCTACCTCCTATTATTACCCTTGTTAAATGCGATTGCTGATTAGATGCAAACCTCGACTATTTTCCGTAAAAATTGGAAAAACCGTATCTGAGACTTTAACCATAGTAAAATAAATCACCTGATTATGACGAACATTTTTGTTAAAAGGGTGTCATCTTTTTTATTATTTTTTGAGTTACGTTTACAATTTATATTTTAATATCTTTAATTTTACTTTTGCCAGCCTTCTAAAACCATCGACAGTCCAGCGATAATATTCTTTCAACTGACAGCACTATCATTCAAGTACCAGACTAAAGTAACTCAGTTTCCGTAGTACTCGGAAAAGGTCGATTCCTTCATGTGTTGATAATATTAGAAACTCAACTAGGGCGAAGGTGTTAACTTGTACAAAGAGCGTAATTTCCGAAATAAATTGAAAATTATTCGCCGCTGACCCGTATTTAGGGAGAACTTCTAACTGGTGTATATTCGTGGTTTCTAGCAACATTAAAAAAGTTACACACCCGTATCAACAAACGCAAATCAAAAGTTGAGGACACCTCGAATTGATGGTGCCCTGTCACATTTCAATAGAAATTAAAGGGACAGCTATAAGTATACGTAAGGATTGCTCAGCTTTGATTGACGTTTGAGGATTTGGGCGTTAGGGTTATTAATCAACAATTAGTAATCCGGTTAATTTAAACATCCGAGGGTACAATAACTTGCACCCAGCTCAAAATTGGTAAGATTGTTCAAAACACTATCATAAATGAAATCTAAAAAGTTCTCATCTATTCGACACCTGTAAAAAAATCTGGGTAAGTCACAAAACGGGTTTTTCGCGATTTTCAGCAGAACGGTAAGTTTTATCCTAAAACTAGTATCGACATAAATTTCAGATCATAATTATCTATAAAAAATGCCTGCATACTTTTTTTCCTAAGAGTCACTGTTTCTGAAAAATAACGATTCAAAAAGTTTAAGAGTTGTAATCGTCAAAATATGATTATACGAGTACTTAATAAAATTGTGGGGAACTGAATTTACGAGGGGCATGCCTCCACTTTACTCGTCGAATCAGGTCAGCATCATCAACATGAGCGACAACCAAGTAAGGTGAAGACTAGCCCAGCAAGAAGTGGGCGTAATGGCGGCATCCTACGCAGGACTAACGCTGACGTGGGTAAGAGGACACGAGTTTACTAGTCCTTCCGCTTGCAGCAAGAATATTTGGAAAACTTCTTTGGAAGGCGTTCGTTGCTCCAGAGTTGCCGAGAGCGCGGTCTTAACGGTCCACACTAAGCGCTCCCAGCAGCCTCCCATTAAGGGGCTAATCGGTGATAGGAACTTCCATAAAATTTTCAGATTAGCGGCGGACTCTTGCAGTGGCTCTTTGTACAATTTTTGCAGCAACCTGTTTGCCGTTCCGTTATTTGAAACTATTCAAACGCGACGAGGCACGCCGACCACTAGGTCGGCGTGCCTCGTCTAAGATAAATAGGATAAGATAAGATAAGATAAGCAAGTTATACAGTAAGTAGACACAAAATGTACAATTTAGGCGGTTTTATCGCTTCTGCTACTTTCTTCTGAAGAATAAAAAATCTGCGTACAGCCATTATTGCTGAATCAGTGCTGAGGCTCCCGACGACTTCGACGTGGACAGCACGAACACCCAGGCATGTGAATAAAGCTACATAGCGTTTCTTGCTGTGCCGTCCAACGCTGACAGAGACTGGGCCAAAGTAGTCAAGGCCCACGTGCGTGAATGGACGATCATGGTGGGCCATAGCTCGGGTGGTAGGTTGCCAGTTGTAGGTATAGCTGGTACAGCTTTTCGGATATGACATCGCAGGTACGAAGAAGCCATACTCTTGACGGCTGGTCTTAGGCCGATGATATGGAAGGTTTGACGTAACTCGTTGGCCACCAGCTCGTTACTAGAGTTGGCTGCTCGTTGATGATGGTAAGCGATAAAGAGTCGGACTATTCTATCTTTGCCGTCCAAAACTATAGGTCCTAACTATATTTATATCAAATTAGAAAAATTATTAAGTTGAAAAGGTTAGGAATACTGTTATTCACGTAACCTTTTTTAAAAACTACACTTTACTACACTCCTTACTATTTACCATGTCAATTTCAATGAGTTACTATAACGACATCATACTTAAATTTTCACTCAAAGTGAATTAAGTGTAAAATTCAAGTAATTCCTGTAAGAAACATTCATTAATAGGTAACGAAAAATACCAAAAACGACAATTTAATTTCCCACAATAATAAATAATGTTTCTAGCTGTCGAATATTTGCTAGTACCTTTTGGCTTGGCAGAACGAAGTCTGTCTGGCCAGCTAGTTATCGAATAAAATTCATTCTTTGTCGACATGCCGAAATATGCTTAGCCCATTCTCATTACTTGCAATAATAATTCACCATTTTCATATTTGGTCATGAGACGCAAACCAGTACACAACATTGTTATAGTTACATTGCAAGTTCATATTTCTAATGAATTGCACCAATTATTATATAGGCATACACAGCATTCACAAAAAAAAACCGGCCAAGTGCGACTCGGACTCGCGCACCGAGGGTTCCGCACAAACCTGTAGGTATATTTATTACAAATATTTTTATTATATGCTGTAACTAAAAATGGACGGTTTACGCAATTTTTCCTTTATCTGTGCTTTATGACGTTGTTTCGTACCAAATTTCAAGATTCTGAGTTCACGGGAAGTAGGTACCCTGTAGGCTTTGATTCCCTTGCGAGTGTCGAAAATATGCGGAAATTTGCAGCATAAACGGCTGTATCTTTTGATTGCGTTGGCTTAGAAGTTTGATTTTTTCACAGCTCCAAGGGACAGTAGACCTAATTATTCGAATTAAATTCAAGCTTGATACCTTTACGCGTTCCTAAGGAAAAGGGTCTTCACAGACAGACAGACGGACGGACGGACAACAAAGTGATCCTATAAGGGTTCCGTTTTTTCCTTTCGAGGTACGGAACCCTAAAAACGAGCGACTTAAAATACTCAGACAGACTATACTTATGTTTTCCTACTTTCTGATACAATATAACAAATTAATTTGGTTGCATAATTTTGATGTGTTTGTATTTCATTATCCTTGAAAAACAAGTCAAGGTCGAGGTATTTTTTAGGAACAAACATGTCCTCAAATAAAAAAATAATTCCGTCTTACACAAATGAGCTTTACACCATAAGGATTTAGATTGTGTTAAAAAGCAAACCTTAGCATTAATAAAATAAAAACCAAAAAAAAATCTATTAGGTATAAGATTTATAAATATCCACTTACGGTTGCTGGTAACAATTCAATAACCTTAATATCTTATTTAAACTCCTTTTGTGGAAAATGACAAAACCGTGCATTAGCAAAAGTGATGATAGATAAAGTACTAATTAGGTTTTTTGGTTCCTTATTTATAACGTGAAAACTTTATGTATATTATTACAGGAGATAAATTATTACTTAAACTCATCTTACTGTAATTCAAACTCAACAATGCCTATTGTTTAATCTGGGTTCATCTATTAGTTTAGGTACATTTCTCGAACTAAAGTAATGGAATTGATAACACCCGAGTATTACCTACAGCAGTTTAGATTTGTGTCCGTGATAAGCCTCAAGATTACCAATCCATTTAGATGGACCCTTGGAGAATATGCCTGAGATGGAACCGTGAATAAATTTTATCTCAGTTTCTGAAAGGCTACCTCGTTTAGCTTAATATTTATCCTAATTGGTTCATTTTGTTCAATAGATGTTTAGTTCTGATCGTATAAAATATTTCGCATAGCGATTATTCGAGGTTTTGAGTTGTTTTTTTTTGGTTTTCGGTTAAAAGTGTAACCATCTAACGTCAGGTGAACCCAGATTCGTTGTTGAACAATTCGGTTTATAACTTTTAATCATTTTGTTTGTGACAGTTATAGAAAATTGTTGTTGCCGCGAAACGGTTATTTCACTTGGAGCGGTTTCAGACTAGCGGTTTTATACGTTCGTATAAGCTCGTTTCTAAAAGCGCATGTAGGCGCGTACAGACGTGCCATTTGCCCAACCTGTACGATCGTTGACGCTCCTGTAAAATACCGATTTGAGAGAAGATGCCGCAATAAGCCCGTGAACGAGCGGTTGGTTTTTTGATACGCGAAATACGCAAATATGTAATATGAATAGGTTTCATGTATTATGTTGTTTCAGAGTAAAATAAGATGATTGGAATACCAAATAATGAACATACCTTTTGAGTGCTAAGTATCTATTTTTGATGCCGACACATTCACGCTAAGTGTTCAGGAGGACGGAAGTGAGCCCCCGATCTGAACATAATCAGTTGAAACTTTGAAATGATTATTTAGTTCTGAAAACATGGACGTTAGTGGGAACTGAAAAAAAACAACACATTGTACTCGTAACTGCTAAATTTACTGTTAGGCTCAGAGGCATCTATGACCCTTGAGTCTCTCCAATTCCGTAGACAGTCCCAGGCTAAGTGTCGTCTATCGTTTTTACACTGAAGAATGCTCTGGCGAGTTTTTCCAACTTATTTATCTTCACCCTTCCACTCTTGTATCACGCGTACTGGACTACGTCGTCATCCACATACAATCCAGCATATGTTAGCCCGCACTAAAAGGTTCGGTGTCACTTTTCTTTGTCGTACCATCCAGACGTGGAATGCTGTTCCAGCGCATGTGTTTCCTTCCTCTTACAGTCCCGGGGTCTTCAAGCGGGGCGTGACATGGTATTTGTGAAGGCCTTCAAGGTGATGATGACCATCTTAGTGATCCGATTGCATGGCTGTGCTTGTCAGCCTCAAATCTGAACCTCACGACCGCTTTCCATCTGGTGTAGTGAGGTCATGTTGACGGGCAAAATAAAAAAAAGGCTTGATTGTAAATCGTCTTTGTACAATGTTTATTATTTTCGCCTAAAAAGTTTTGAATGGGTCGAAAAAGTATACCTTAACAGTTTTACTGGACACTATTAAAATCTTTTCGTTAGACTGAAAATCTGGGTTTTAAAATTCGGTATTTTTCATAGTATAATATCGTAATAAAATATATTTTTAAACATTAAAAGAAATACTGTTTCATTTATTTATGCGTGATGTTAGATACACGATTGGGCCTATTGGGTGCTTATATGAAACATACTTTAGTTGATCGTAACGCATGCAAACTATCATCAACATTACCAGTTTAATTAAACAGCGCGTTCCAAGTGTAAACCACTAGTAAATCAGTGCTATCCTACGCTACAATACAGCGGCTATGCAATCACTGGCTCGATTACTGACCGCAAATTGTCGCGTAAATGTTTCAAGCAAGTAGGGCTTGAATATAGGAGTGCCGTTGCGAATCTGAACGCTCGTGAAGTCTAGAACTGATTTTAGTGCTGAGACTGGGTGGTTATTGGATTATAGATTGGCTACAAACTTAGGTTTTGTGGCAGAAAAAATACGTAAGCGACTGCGGTTAGCCGCCCTCTTCAGTGGCATGTCTGAACGGCCAGGGTTTCGGGTACATGGGAGCCTCCACGAATTTTCTGAGAGAAGCATTGAAAAAGGGTCGAGCCGCAGCCACACAATAATATGAGAAATGAGCCCGCGAGTGTTCACGCGCGCTCGTGAACCTATAGCTTGAGTCCACCCTCCTGTTGTTGCTCGGGACGGGGAGATGCTTTCGGCCAATCAACTAAGAGTGTGAATGCTCTAAGCCAATCAATCACTTCAATCAGTCACCTGTCGGCTACCGATAGCCAAAGATAATTTAATCACTACGTTTTCCGACTTTCCGGCAGCGGTAGCCGTTCAACGTCAAAGCTTGCGCGGTTGCAGCCTTGTGTCTGCTTCACAAAGTCCATGGCTCCACATGAGATAAATACAAAAATGGAGTTGCCGAATCTACGTAATTAAAAATTAAGAAGTCAATGCTTTAAAATGTGGCGAATTATTTTTAAAGAAAAATAAATTAACAAGCGTCTTCTTCAGGTGTGCATTCATTTCGTTTTCTATTTCGTAAGTATAATGTATTCATGATTTTTCCAGGTGAAGACATAATGTAATAAGACAATATCAGAAGCTACTTGAGTGTCTATGACAACTATTAAAAAGTACAGTATAAGCAGCCGTATTTGGTCCCACGTCTAATAAATAATTGATATGTAATTGGTTTATTTTCATTTATAATACCTACTAAAACAAATACTACACATCTGAAGTTATAAATTTCCTAAATAACAACACGGACATTTTATTATCATGTGTCGAGTGAGATATCTCGCCGCGGCGTAATGCCGTGTGTACCGGTGCTACCTCCCGCACCGCGTTCCGCGGACTATCAGGAGGATCGACTTTGTAACGATGCCGTTTTGTTCCAGTCTCATGGACGTTAGAACCTCCACGATGACTGGAAACTCCATAATTTAACTTACTGCCATCATCTGTACCTGTCCCTTCAAAATGTAATTTATCGTTCCACGTTCCCTGTTCAGCATTTTGAGTCATTTCTACCAAAACCATCGTACTGAACAGAGCATATTACCAGATTACCAGTATAATTTCAAAATTAGGTACGGGATGGTGATTCGAAGTTATAAGTTCTTTAAATAACCAATTAAACAGTTATAAAGTTATATTGTAACAGGAACCCGTGTATCGGGGTAAGCATATCATACCTACATATTTACTTACCTATTACTATAAGATAATCTTATACCAAGGACTCTGTGTATTCATTAATTGTTATTTTGTAACAGTTTTTCTTTCCTACCTATACTTTTACCCTATACAATAAACAAGTCACTGGATTGGCTGATCTTATATTCTATTACATTGCTACATCTACTGCTAAATATTGTGTGACGAATCCCGGCGCTCCGGCTCCTGTATTGCTGGCCTGCAACCAGGATTACGCCACAACTTTACGGCGTTTAACCAATAGTAGGCCTCTTCCTCGCCGGATCGGTGCGTTTTCGTTTCGGTACTGCATCTGCACCAAAGCAAATCTCTTTTGTATTGGGATTTGACATGATATGACATGACAATGCCAACTCCCAATACATTTTTTTACACGAACGATAACGTAAATTTATAGTAGCAACTCGTGGTAGACGTTCTGGTCCATAGATGTGCTTTAGTGCGTGGAAAAGCACAGTGGGGTTTTCGATAGGCACTTGTCTTGTAGGCTACTTATGAGATGTCTTTCGTCTCATTCTCGGGTCTCAGTAGCGTGCGTAAACTGGCTGCCATACAAAAGCATAGTGACACAGTCTCTTGTCTCGGTCGGCGCCAACCGCCACCTTGCCAGGCTTTTCCTAACCTTGGCAAGGTTACTGAGGTGCCTTAAATATAAATATAGTGCAACAGAACAGTTTGCCAGGCAACCTGTTTTGATCTGAGTAGATCGGATTAGCAACGGCTGATCCGGATCAATTGCCATAATACAGTTAATGACCACAGTATAATTATCTTAATTTCAATGGCAATTTCATCGAAGTTAATTGTATATCAAACAAAATAACGACGACCGACATGGTGTAATGGTTAAGAAGTTGGCTACTACATCAGAGGTCGCGGGTTCGATCCCCGCACAGTACGAACATTTGTGTGCATGAACATGTCTGTTTGTACTGGCCTGGGTGTCTCCTATGTATAATAAGTATGCATTTACAAAAGAAAATGTATTTAAGTATGTTTATCCGTTGTCTAGTATCCCTTAACACAAGCTTTAATTAGCTTACTTTGGGGCTAGATGGCGCTGTGTGGAATAATGTCCAGGGATTTTTATTTATTTATTTATTTATAACACAACGTTTCCCCACAATTATAACAACGGAAGAGTCAATGTGTATGTTAAATGATAAAAATAATTGAATCACTCAAGATGGCCATGTATGTCATCTACTCTCCTTTTTTTCATATAAAAATCTTATTGACTACGTGTGCCCGGAGTCAATGCAAGTGTCAGATTCTCTGGCCTTTTCTGCGTCTTACAGTCTATGGACTAAAAAAAATACAGAATGTGGATAAACCTTAAGCTGTTTGTCAATGGACCCAAGACCCAAGAAGTATATGCCCAAGACGCTTTCAACTTGGACAGAACTGTGTAATACTACAGAATAGATACAATGGTAATACAAGCAGTATGCGGGGTCAGGGTTTCAGCAAGCATTTCTACGATCATAGTACTAAGCTACGAGGCTAGCTAGCCTATGCTGCTTATCGTGACTAGTATTTAACCCTTTCCCTGTTCCATGTACTACATTTTTTATGCATAGCAGTGGATTTTCTATTGTTCTATGTCCTACACAGGTAACCTGTTTTTAGATGCAGTGCAGTGACAATTAGGGAGCATCAATTGATTTTACTCGACCCCCACCTGCTAATCTTATTTTCGTAAAAGCGTAATAATAGAGCAAATACTTTAAATCGTTTTTGATTGCGTTGGATTGTTTAGAAAACTACATGTATATAAATATACACACATCAAAAGTGTCTAGGGATCAAGCAATTTTTATGCGGATTTCTTGAGATTGAGATGTGGCTTTGTAATAAATTTATGATTTTATAAATTTATATGGATCCTTTTTGGTGCATTTCATAATTTGAAACAGGAACTGTCAATCAAATTCGAGTAAAAGATGAAATTCAGCTGTCAATATTTTCCCTATAAAAACATACAACGCATTGAAGACATTATTAGTGCTACTGTTTCCCTACTACTGATTAAAACCAACGTTATTATGGAGCGGCGACGTCATTTAAGCAGGGAAGAAATGCTCAGAGCCGTGGGAATGATAGAAGCTGGTTCCCGGCAACGTACTGTGGCTTTAGCTCTGAATACAAGTCAGAGTGTTATCAGTCGACTTTGGACACGTTACCGAAGCACTGGTACCGTGGCTGAGCGCCATGGAGGACGGTATCGCTGCACCACACGGAGACAAGACCGATACATTCAAATCACAACTCGAAGAGCTCCAACAATAACCGCCATGATGTTAGCCGTGAGGCTTCATCACTCTTCAGGGAACTTAATTAGCGACCAAACAGTCAGAAACCGCTTGCATGAAGTGAACCTTCATTCCCGAAGACCGCTAAGGGTACCACCTATAGCAATGCACAATCGTAGGATTCGATATCAATGGGCTCTTGAACACAGAAATTGGGCAGAAGAACAATGGCGTTTCGTGTGCTTTTCTGATGAGTCTCGTTTTGGTATGAGACCGGATACAAGACGTATACGACATTGGAGAACCCATGGACGCCAACAGCGATTAAAATCCTGCCAGGAAGTCCATCCTTATAGTGGTGGAACCATCATGGTATGGGCGGGTATTTGGATCGGCGGAAGAACTGAGTTGATTTGGATCAGAGGCAACCTCAACGCTCAAATTTATGCTGAGACGATTGTATCAGACGTCATCGTTCCTCTACAAGTGCAAATCGGTCCCTTATTTCAGTTAATGCATGATAATGCACGACCGCACACCGCAAGAGTTGTAAGACAGACTCTCACCGCAGCTAACATCAATGTCCTGCCCTGGCCTGCTCAGTCGCCAGACTTGAACCCGATTAAGCATGCATGGGATATGCTACAGAGAAGAGCTTTGCCGAATATGGAGGGTATCCAGTCGCAAGAAGACTTTTTTTGTTGTTGCAACGAACATGGCATTCCACAGCGTGATTTGGATGAACTCATTTTGAGTATGCCAAACCGATGTTCTTGTGTTGTTAGTGTTCGCGGTAGAAACACGGATTATTAATTGTTTAAGTTACCCAATAAAATTTTAAAGAAAACTGTTATTTCAGTCTTTTTTTCGAACTTTAATGTTAGTGGTTCAAATGTCAAAAATCCCTTTATTAGGAAAATGGCAAATTTCTTTATTAATGCAAAGGTGACTTGGTTTATCGTTACTGTAGACAAACGAAAACACTTTATTTGATGAATCCTTAAAGAAAATTTTAATTAATATCAATCAGGAGAAAAGTTATTGCAAAAATATATGTTGATCCCTAGACACTTTTGATGTGTGTATATTTAAAATACTTAAACAGCTCATAATTAAGACTAATAACTCTTTTCTTGCAATCTTACACTGTTTCTTTATAAACAATAAATAACATCAATTGGCCTGGCTTGTTCGTGCTATGGTAGCGATCTTGCTTTTAGTGCCAGAGGTCGTGGGGTCAGAAGATTTTGGTGTAATTTGTGCCAAAGATTTTTTCATTTATTTCCTCACTGCTCCCCCACATTAGATTACTCGTAGTTGACCCACCATAATGCAAAATGTTAATTGCCTCACATAATCATAGACGCCCCCTTACTTGCTATACATACAACGTATGATCAAAATGAATACCACAGTGCAACAACTATCAAATCCCACGCAAAAACATCACTGCGGCAGTGATGCTTTAATCACCATTTGTGATTTGTAGCTGTTTGTTCGCTTTGCAACTGTTTGAACTGTAACACCAATATTAACCGAGCCCGTTACAATACTAATGACGGGATGTGCAGTGAATACGGGCTGTTTGTTAGCGAAACGAGTGTGTTTGTCTACGTTTTGTTGCGAAGATTTTTAGTGACGGTAACGGCACGCGTTTGTTTGTTTTATCAAAAGTTGCGTTAAAAGTAAGTAATGTATAAAGGTTGTTCGAAGCTTATCTCCAACCTTAACTAAGATGAGAAGACAGGTTATGCCAATTCCAGAGAAATTAGAAAAAAAATATGGCTCTTAGCTTAAACTGATCCCTAAGATGTTCCTTATTTTCTGAACTAGTATAACATGGCGTCTCACCCGGTGGCCACTTGTCGTTTTATCACAATAATCTGATCAAGATAAAATAATATCCATAAATTATCGATATGGTTACGAAAAGCCTATTACCCAAACGAAGTATTTGACTGTTGCCGTCATGGTGAACGGATCACTCAGAAGCCTACTTTATCCAAGCGTGTTAGAGTGCGACGTTTCGCAACCTGCTACAGGTTTCCGGTCCCACGGGTGAAAGTAGTTAGAACAGATCGGTTTCAGATATGCATCCTCCTGAGGTGTTGAATTGTGAAATAAACCTCATGCCATTGTTTTCCTTATCAGCTACGGTTTAGAGCTCTTTAAGAGGGGTTTGAAAAGATTCTAATAGGGTCAGCAACGCGTGAGTGATGCCCCTGGTGAGCCAGCCAATGCCAACTGCTTCTCATCGGGCGTAAAAAGTCATAGTATTAAAAAGTACCTAATTTACTAAGTTTGAATTTTTAAAATGATTGTTATTCTAAAAATTCTTGTAATCAAACCTTTAAATTATATTTCAATAACATAGTAATCGCGATTAAATCTGATTAAAAATATTTTTTAACTCAACCTCAGGCACCTGAAAGCCTAAGAAAAGCACTTTTCCCTTCCATTACAGTTTAGATTCTGGAACTGACTTCGAAATCGTCATAGTTTAAATAGAAGGCAAAACTAATTCCGGACGTCCTGTGAAACTCCAACAGGACAGCCTCTGGTCTAAGTAATAAAACCACAGCAGGAAACCTCAATTAGAAAAAAAAGTAAAAAGTAAGAAATCATTTTATGATTATGATTTTATGATTTATCATAGTATGATAGCTTAGGAGGTTTAAGATTGCACTATTGTGGTTATTCTATATATTTTTTTATGCAAAGTATTCAACAATTACCGATCACAGATAATGAAATATATGACATTTTTATTACGGACATGTCTACCAATAGTTTGCATCAATGAGAGCCGCTAGCGACCAAGAATACTGCTTTGACGTTTTTGTAAGGGATTTCGGTACAGCGCCCCTAGTAATTGTAAATGGAACTTAAAGTAGCATATAGGTTAGATTTTAATGTAACTCTGTTATTCTTATAAAATACTTTAGTTTTAAGAGCATTGCGCTTAGTCATCGGCAATGTAAGTCTCATAATAAATAAAGGTTCATCAAAGGCCAAATAAATCAAAATTATGAAAAGAGCGCCCTGGGATACCACCCTGGCTAAACGACTTAAAAATCCGTCTTTAGATAGTGAGAAGACTGTATCCTAAACGAAAATGGCAAGGTATGAATACCACTAAAAATATCTAAGGCAACTAAACCATAGGATTTTACTGATTTTTTTTTAATGAAGCAAAACACAATGGATTAAACTCCTGACTTTAGGCCACACACAAAAACAGACGACGAAATTCAACTGGCTTCTCAGAAAACAAAGTTCGAAATCACTTTATCTTGTAGCTTTTAAAAACCTATACGGATGCTCTCTGTGCGGATTTGAGTGTTTTTGCGATTTGTTCATAGAATAATCCAATGGTACTTCATTACCAGTATTCAGCGTGTCTTGATTACAAGCATAGCAAGAACGCAAAGAGCTGATTGCTAACAGGACCAGCTACTTCTGTTAGAGGTACCATCACCAATCAGGGGATAAGCAACGCCATGCAGGTGAACAGCTGATCTGGTAAAAGTCGTGGGATTTCAGTAGATGCAGACCACTTGCACTTGCAGGTGGTCCGTGGTTCACATCAGTGGTCAACCCGCAAATCTGTAGGGGATTATCACAGACCAAATACAGCAACGGACATCTTATGACTGTAAGTCATTTGACAGCATACCTCCAGCCAGAGAAAAGGATGCCCTTGATGGCAAAAAATAAGTGTCTATTGTTATTGACAAGTGTGAAGACTAAAGGAACCAGACAGTTGTTAACTTACTTGAACAGCGTTGAACCATCGGCTACTCTGTTTCAGACATATCGAGGAAAATGGGCTCCGTAAAACGAACAATGACGAGTAGCTGTCACGGGATCCCACGTTTATTAAGAGCTTTATTATTTCAATCCAGCAAAAAGTGCCGAAGAACATGTCTTATTTACAGAATTTAATCTTGTTTTCTTCTTTATACGACAAAGCAAACTTAAACTTTTTCTTGCTCATAAACATAACATCAACAAAGGTTTACACTGTGGTAGGTATATATGTACTTAATCCTTATTAGACGTTGGGATCCCACTGCTGAGCAAAGGCCTTCCCTCCCATGTGATGCATGATACTTTTTTAAAACCATGGATGTATCTTTTACAAGTACGTCATTTGATTTTGATTTAAATGATTAACTAACTGTTGTCAATACTTCGTCCGCGAGGACTTAGCTTTTACCAATTTTGCCATCCCATGTTTCATTGAAATCCATCCAGATTTTTTAAAGTGATGCTGCAAGGACGAAAGAACGAATGAATGAAATGAAACACGAACTAAAATACAGAAATATTAGAAATGTTTTTTCTGTTAACATCAAATGTATTGTTTACCTACAAAACTTGTTCAATATACCCGTATGAATATAAAAATAATGAGAAGATATTAAAGAAGATAGAAAACGAAAAAGTCGCTTTGAACAATTTAAGAAAATTACCGCCCTAACAAATTGCCGGTTTTTATAACGAAGCTGTTTCATTTTTGTCAATAGCAGATTAATTAAAAGCGGCTGCCACGAAAAAATGGGTCAAGAAATTAATATCGCTCCCTGAAATTGTCTTTTACCTTTACAGAGAATTTTCAAAGGTTCGCCGAGGCCACCCGGGCAGTCTCGTTGAGGACTAATTTGTACTTTGTTGTGGGCTCGGAAGTCTTTGAAAACGGTCCCAACTTTCCGGTGTCGACGTCCCTTAGCATTTTGTGGTTAACTGGTGTAAAGCGAAGTGGCCGCTATAAATACTAACAGTTGCAACAAATTCTTCTTATTAATCTTGTTTCAAAATCATGATATAGTAGCTGGTTGCCAATGACTTGTACGCATAGGTTTGTACGTGTATTGTTTGAGCGTACATACTAAATACTTAATAAGTTGGGGAAAAAGTTTCTTCGCATTGTTTAAGAAAATTCAAAACATTTTTTAATTTAGTTTATTTACATTTACCTAAAGTATGTAGGTGCCATTTTGTTCGATTACTTTTTGCCATCTTTTAGGGACATGATCCCATTGCTATTGGAATTTTGAGGCTTCTGATCAAGATACCACGATAAGTGGTTTTGGCAGTCCTCTCGTGATGTTAACCTGACGCAGTGTCTAAAGAATTCTGAAGAGACCGAAACAGGTGGAAATCTAAGGGGCAAGGTCAGGACTATACGGCGGACGCATTAACACCTCCCAGCCAATCTCTCTTAACTTTTGCTGGGAGGCTAAAGATGTGTGAGGTTTCTGATGTTCAATTCCAGCCGCTTTCTCCCAACTTCTTGCTTTAATCTCATCAGTTGTTCGCAGTAGAGTTCAGAATCGATGGTCATACCTGATGGTAACAGCTCATAATGAATAATGCCCTACCAATGCCACCACACACACAGCATTACCTTGTTGTGAGTTAACCCGGGTTTCGCCACAGTCTGTGAAGCCTGACTGGCCTTTGACCACGACCTTTTTCACACGTTCTTGTCGTACGTGATCCACTTTTCATTACCAGTTATCAGCTTCTTCAAAAATAGTTCGGTTTTATTACGTCGTAATAGAGAATCACATAGGAGCACACGGTTCATTAGATTTCTTTCAGGTAGCTCGTGAGGTACCCAAATATCGAGCTTTTTTGTGTACCGAGTTTTTTTCAAATGCGCCAAAACTGTTTTATGGTCAATTCCCAGTTCTTCAGCTACGTCGTAACTACTGATATGCCGATCTTGCTCCACTTTTTCAAAAATGGCATCCATTTTATCCGTAATAGGGCGACCAGAGCGACGTGCATCTTTGACATCAAAATTTCCAGATTGAAAACGCTTAAACCAAATTTGTGCTACTCTCACAGACACTGCACTACTATGGACCCATAAACACCGCAATTATTTTTGCGGCTTGAGTTACATTTTCACCTTTTTTGTTGTAAAATTTTGAAATGTATCGAATTTCCTCATTAGATTCACTCATCTTGACAGTAAGAAAAACAAATGAAAATCACACATTTTCCTTATTTGAATTTGGAATTATCTTTTTTAAAATTTAAACTTATAATGATACCAAAACCAGCCAGATACAAATAGTATAGCTAAAGAGATTTTATTACAGGTTCATATATACTATATGCGAAAAGACTTTTTCGCGTATAGTATGTATGAACCTATTAATTGGTATTTTATTTGTGTTAGTTTATTTAAATGAGGAATACCTCGTTAACTTAAGAAACTAAGTGTGATATGTAATATACTCGTAGGTAAATAACCAATATAGGTTATTTACCTACATATATTGATGGGTCACACTTAGTTTATTTATCTTAAGTTTTCATAAAAAATTTAAATATAGATTATGAATGAACTGCTAATTAATGTACTGGATAAATAAAAATGAAAGAATTTAAACTGCTAGTAGTCTTGAACTGAACTTGAACTTATTTATTTCTAA
This sequence comes from Udea olivalis, assembly GCA_947369235.1. Lineage (NCBI taxonomy): Eukaryota > Metazoa > Arthropoda > Insecta > Lepidoptera > Crambidae > Udea > Udea olivalis. Next base: position 9,980,936 of record OX376348.1, read on the forward strand.
AAAAGAGGTCAATAAAAATAGTACTTGTACGTTCTAAAATCGTTCAACTTCACCCAGTGACAGAAAAACTGAACTCGACATATAGCATGACGTCATAAACATTTCACCTGTTTCATGTTTTAATAGTGGTGATGATAATCGTTGGTAAGCCAACAAATAAATAGGCCGCAGTGACATAAAAACTGAACTCGACATATGGCATGGCGTCATAAACATTCCATCTGTTTTATGTCACAATAATGGTGATGATAATCATTGGTAAGCCAACAAATAAATAGGCCAAATGAATTAATTTGCATCGCAATTGATTACTATAATAATACAAAATGTACAGTTTTATAAAGATTGCTATTATTCCGTTGAAATATTATTCATATTTTGTTACAATCTGTATTATTTGCTTACTAAATAAAATACTGTATTTTTTCGGTTTTCTATATCGCCATTATGTCCACAACGGAAATCGTTATTATAATAATAATTGTGATAGGCTGTTGGTGCAAGAAAGCGTAGATGACATACTCGTACCTTGAATAAGTCCAAGTTGCCAACCGAGAAGCATGTATGAAACGAATAATGAGATGAGAAACACGTCATAGTATCTCCTAATATGTTTGGTATGTACTATCCTCATAAATAAGTCAACAAAAATACGGATTTTTTTAAAAAGGTTTCTTCGATAAAATTAAGCAAAGAATTCCATTATTTAAAATATGTTTTTTTTAAATCACACTGTGGGATGAACGAATGTTTAGAGCGAACGAAATATATATCAATGCTGTAAGCACTGTTGTTTTCTGTGTACGAACGGTACGTTAAAAATTCAAAATTACGTATTTTTCTTTATCAATAAATATAATGTATCTGCAAGTGCACGCTCAAAGGGTATTATAGTGGACACTCTATCAGTATCCTTGATCAAGAGGCATTTTAACAACAGTGAACAAGTTTCAAAAAACGAACCAAGTTGTTGCAGGTTCCTTCCTGCTCCTTTGTTGTGTTCCCAGTGCTGGGAAAACTTTGTGCTTCCATGTTGCTGACTAGAAAGTTTATTGTCCACCTAAAAATGCAAAAGAATTCATATACTTCACTTCAAAAAACATCTGACCAGCCTTAAGAGGAAATGTTTTAAGTTTCACCCCATAATAGTTTAACATGTTCGTTAAGTTTTCATGTTTATACCAACAAACATCTCCAGGATTTAAAAATACCAATTTTGTGTTTATCCTGTGCCATAGTTTTGTGTGTTGGTGTTATTTATTATCAATTGAAGTATATTTAGAAATATTGAATTAGGTTACATTAGCTTCTTCCCCAAATTCATTACGACACTCTAAGTTGAATACCTGTCTCGCTACTACTACTGTATTTTGTCAATCGAAACAAAATTTTGAGAGAAATTTCAGTATTCGGCTTACATCGGTACTTTATCACATCAAGCTACCACAAAAATATCAGGAGAATGTCAGACTTGCTACTATGACAAAGTTCCTAAGTGTTTTGCTAACATGCTTAAACCTATTTTAGGCTCAAATGATCTACGAGATAGTAGCTGACCCAGATATTTATTTAATCTGTTTTCTTTTGTGAAGATCTTGAAGGGTGGCACAAAAATAAATGAAGCAGGCGTTGACACATCATTTTCACGTTATCGAATGGTTTATCTCGCTTCGTTACTTTTGGGGTGATCCAGCCTGCAGTTAAGAGGTGTTATTTGTAGACTTGGCTAAGAAATTTACAGAATTACATTAGATATATATCAAGACCTCGAACAGTTACCACAAAAACACATCAAGTTGCCAAAATGTCAAATTATTCTCAACATATTATTTTGATCCTAAGTCAAAGCGATAGTTCATGAACAGATCATGAAAATTAGACCGTTGTTGGTGTTTACCTCATTTCCCACGTGTGACAGTTGAATTGAAACCCATCTCAAACTCAAATATTTAAATTCAATCAGACCTGTGCACGTACTTTCAAATTGACAAATAGAATACAGAAAATAATAATCAATTTCACTAACCAGAGTCTTCAAGCTGCAGTATTTGCCGTCTGCAGCTGGTTTCGTGTTCATATCTTTACACTTTTAGCAGAAGTGGTCATGAATGTAAGGGTTAATGTTTGCTGGGTTTTACGGAATCCTAAAAAGCAACAAAATACTTGTACCAAAAGTTTTGCCGCGAACACCAACTTTCATTATATCATTTCATCGCATCATCCAGCACTTTGTGGGAAGACAGCTAAATATTAATCAACAAAAGAATGCCAACAGAGCTGACCTTATTTATTATTAGTTGCATTGCCGTCCCTTCATTAATATTACAATGGCATGTCTGACAAATTCTAGTCTATGGCACATGAGGACGTGCTCTGAAAAGTTATTTGATTTATTTTGCGTCTGTCTATGCGAAGGGTAGGTGATAGGAAACTTATGTAATTAGAAAATCACGTTGTCGGGAATACTACAATCTTAAATACAATCAAGCATCATTATCAATAACTTAGGTGTAACGATGTTACCACAATAAAAAGAAAGTGAGTTTATTAAATATTCATTTCAATTGAGTTGCGGTCCGATGGGAAAGACACATTGCCACTGCCACGAAACCAGACACAATAGAAAGTATATTGTTTGTCGGTCGCCATTAGCCCCATGGCATGCAACATTGTGCATTTTTTGGACTGTTTTATGATTCGGTGTTATTATTAAAATTGGTAATGTATATATTTATAAAATTAAGTACGTTCATTAGTTACTGACACCCTAGCCCAGTCAACGAAGACGAAACATTTTACAAAAAAAAACTAACTTCAAAAAAGACTATTTTTTGATTAATAAAACACTAAAAAGTTAAAAAATAATTGCGAATGCTTCTGAAACTTATACGATAATATAATGTAGGTACAATTATTATTATTGTTGGAGTCGGTGTCAGCCAATGTTAGGAAATTAATTCCCCTATTTTTTCTTCGTTGAGAGGGCTACCCATAATACAAGCTTATTAGGTGGTCTTAAAGCAAGTTGTATGAATTCACTTTTAAATAGTTGCAAGTGAGTCGGCCAGGAGGAAAAAGGGAACCCAGATCACAGATTACTTAATAGGAACTACGTACCAGATAAATCACATCCATGGAAAAATGTCAATTTCCTTAATCCTCAATGCGTGCTGTCTTGTGACAGACATTAAAATGCCAGGGCCACCTATTTCGATATAGATGTCAGTAGTCAGTTCTTACAGTACGTCATCGCATCAGTTTAACCGCAATATTCGCGTACAAATGCTCTACGCGGCTGTTTACAACCAACTGTCAAATGAGCCCTGATATACCCGGCTGCTGGAAAGTAACTATCGCACGCAAAAACATGCAGTGACAGAGGCCTGCCCAGATGACCAAACAGCTGTTTCCTGTGCTCTGCCTACCTGTGTCTATTTGTTTGTGGTTTGTGAAGGTTTATATTACGAGTGTTTTCAACTGAAAGGCTGTTTGTGAGCCACTTGAGCGGAAATAATCTTTCAAAATGCCATGAACACAAAGCATTATTCGTACAAAACGCAAATATCTGTTCACAACGGATAAGCCGAAACCCTTTGGCACGACTCAGCTCCATTGTTCACAGCTGATACAGATTCTAGCTAGGCAGACTCATAACCCGATTTCAATATTAGACTCACAGATGTAAACCAAAATAGACAACGCGAGTTTCCATAGCGTAGTTAGCACTTTTTGTCTTTAAAAATAACATAACGACAAGCACACTTTTTATTGCTAAAAGTGACGTAATAACAGGCAAGTGTCACGCCGCCATCTGACAGCTAAATCGGTTTCGTGTCAGCGGCGCCAGGACGAATATGAACGCTAGTGCCAACCGATAAGTATCGATTTCACGTGCAAGCCGGTAGGCTAAAGAGGTATCTTTAACTTCAATTTAACTTTTGTGTGAAAGTGATCCTTCTGTATAGTAGATACTACTACCATTTATAAATATTATCTGATAACGATAAGCACTCATTGGAAGGATACCTCTATTTCTCAATCGATCAATATGGAGTTCATGCACAGTTCATATTATCAATATGAACTGTGTCATCATAGGATGATGATGTCAGTGCGGTCTATCCCGGTTGTGAACCCACACTGGTGTGTGGGGTCCCAGGGTCCGCCTTTCTTATTTTCTTGGCACGCTTAGCGCGGTCTTGTGCATCCTCGGTGGTGAGTCTGTTGGCACACATGTCACCCCTAATGACGTCGAGCCACCGCTTCTTGGGTCGACCTCTTTTACCGGTACCTGAGGGAGGCGGCTTGGCCAGACATTTGTTGCCCACGTAGTTTGCCGATATCTGTGAGACATGACCATACCAACGAAGGCGGCACTCCTGCAGCTTGTTTGCGATGTCACGAACACGAAGGCTGCCGCGGATGTGGGTGTTACGCACGCGATCTTTGCGTGAGACTCCACACATTCACCGCAGCATCTTCATTTCCGTGACGCGCAGCTCCCGCTTGTGTCGCACTAGTAACGGCCATGTTTCACTGCCATATAAAAAAACAGGCCTACTAATGGTTTTATAGACCTGCCCCTTCAGCTTGAGCGGTATTTTGGAGTCACAAATGACACCAGTCACCTCACGCCATTTGGCCCAAGCCGCGGAAATTTGGGCTCTGACGTCGCGGTCGATGTCCCCGGACGCGCTTAACACAGATTCCAGGTATTTGACACGGTCCATGCGCTCGACCACGTCAACGCCTATATACGGACTGGGGATTTGTGGTGTTGCAGGCCATGAACTCCGTCTTCGCCACATTAAGTTTCAGACTGTCGTTTTCAAGTGAATTTTTCCACTCATTTACCCGTTGTACCAGCCGTCCTCTGTCCGAATCTGCTAGCGCACTATCATCAACATACATGAGCAACCAGGGTGGTTGCTCGTGGTGGTCTCGGAAGCTGTTTGACAGAACGTCTAATATAACGCTTGTACCGTACCCTTTTAGGAAGGTGGTCAAAATTAGGTGGGTAAGTAATACAATAATAATTTTAAATAAATGTTTATAAATACTAAAAATAAAAATAGGTAGACCCAGGTAGTGGATCCGTAATTGGCAACCGAAAAATTATAAAGTCCTAAGTTAATCAAAACCACTGTCCTTGTTGACGTCCGGTGGAGCGCGGCCGGCCTAGTTTGTAAAGGTCCAGATAGCGGGATTATAACGCGGTAGTATTCAGCAGCTTATCGCAAGCGCGGTGCAGGAGCCATACTTCTACTCAGTATTGTAGTCCGGAACCGGGACCCCGATGTCGGGGTAACACAACACACTGTTAAATATTAAAAGTTGAAAAAGAACAATCAACGACACTCGTGGTTCGTCGTGATTAGATAACTTTTATCAAAGTGCGTGCGTCCTTGCGTTTAGATAGCTTCGCTCGGACTGTTGAGACGATATCATAAGGTGAACTCATACACTCGGCCGAACCTGTTTCTACGCAGCGTTCGCTCATCGTTCGCGTGAACAGAAATTACGAAAACAATGCGCCCGAGTTTGTGTCCTTAATTTTCCCCATTCTAATTTATTTTTATTATTTAAGAAATAAGATAAGTTTTATGATTTATATTTTTTAAGTTAGTAATAAGTTCTATTTTCCTAATCTTATTCATAAAGACTGTAACGAACCGTTACATACCCCCCTTTTTAGGTTAGGATTTTACTTATAAAATCCACTAATTTACAAAATAATCTAAGTGAGCTTAAAATCTTTCACATGCCAGGTCCCTAAATTGCGCCCTGTCATGTCTTCAAGTTCGTAAACTAGTTTTGATTTTTTTGTAACTACCCGACATTTTAGAAATTTAGGTGCTAGCTTTTTCGAGAATCTATTGTCCTTGTCGCTTTGGTAGAAAGTCCTTTTCCAAACAATATCACCTACGTTGAAGTCTACGTTTTTACGGCGAAGGTTGTAATTAGAACTATTTCTAGAGTGAGCCTTAATCAGTTAGTAAAGGTCCAGATAGCGGGATTATAACGCGGTAGTATTCAGCAGCTTATCGCAAGCGCGGTGCAGGAGCCATACTTCTACTCAGTATTGTAGTCCGGAACCGGGACCCCGATGTCGGGGTAACACAACACACTGTTACACGCTGAACAGATACGGGCTAAGCACGGAGCCTTGGTGTACTCCAACGGTGATAGGGAAGGGAAGCGTGTCACCAACCGCAGTCCTAACTATGGAACTGGAATCGTGGTACATGTCTCGGATAATGTCAATAAAGACGCCTTGGGACAATGGAATAGTGCATAGGAGCTGTTCGATTTGCTCCCAAAACAGTGCCTTATCCGAATCGCTACAACCGACCTGCGCTTCGTAGGCACTTATCAAATAGGTCGTGACCCCTTTGATAAGAACCCTTACGAACACAAGGCGGTCGCTAACGCGATTTACTTCCAAAACACTATTCTAGGATTCCTCGGACAGCACCACGCTCACTACATTGGCCCAACAAGAGGTTGATAATATGAACTGTGTATGATCTAAATTGTAACTAAATATTAAATGTTAATCTAATTGGTTTGCATTCCGTTGCTATAATAGTTGACGTATGACGTATTCAGCGTCGAAAGAGTAATGCGCTTCTTTTTTTGACACGCAGTATACATACACCTATTTCGATTGATATCTGTGGTTACACCCAAATCGAGATCGAATCGACAATCGACGGGCCAATCTCCCGTCTTCGCACAATTAATTGGACAAACTCCGAGGTCTTTATTAAGTGCGCAAATTCCCAACTTCAAATATAATAGTCATAAGATTTTATTTAATGAGACCTTGGCCTTTTTGGCTCAATAGAAAATGAATTAACCGCGAATAGAGGTTCCATGTTAAGAGGAAAGGATGATTGTAAACTTATGTTATTATGAATTTGATAATGATATACCTATTTTGCAATATTTACTGTACATATTTCTTATTTAGAACTTTTATCGTGCTTATCTATCGTTTAGCTACAAAATGCTTGCTCCTGTTAATCTCCTCCTCCTCCTCTCCTGTATCTTTTTAGATATTTGACCCTGAAGGTAATATCGACATAAATTTACTTGGACTATATTATTATGTGTTCCATATTTATTTTGACGACACGATGTAGCGACGATGCGCTGTAGCACGGTTTCTCGCCTCGATTTTCGTAGTGTCCCGGGTTCGATTCCCGGTCAGGTCAACTCAGGAAACGATCTTTTCTGAGTTGACTCGGGTCTGGGTGTGCTGGGAGACGCCCCTAGCTTATTTCCTTGTGTGGTACCTGGTAACACAGGGATTTAATAATCCCTACTTCGAGACCATTACAAGAGGTGTGTTGTCTGGCGCATATTTATATATATATATATTTATCATTCAACTTTAAAATTTGTGTTAGAAATAAAAAAATGTTTTGCCATCATATTTATTCCCAGGTGTTTTTTCCAAACCTGGAAGCTCTGTACATAACATTGTCAGTTACCGTATGGATTAAATGACAGTCAGAATTGAATAAAAATGTTTTAAACGACGAACGCTGAGGCAGAAGCTTACAGAACCGCTTAGACTATGCAAACTGCCTGGCCGTTCGTAGTTGTCGGTACACAAAAAGTAAATTTGTATTTTGTTTGTCAAAATTTAGAAAAAAATTGAGCGCAGGCCAGCTAGCTCCAGAAAATTAAGTATCAAAATTCCCCCACCAAATGTAACTCAGTTTTAACTATTAGTTTCTCAGTACTCACTCATCTGACTGGCCTGTTGGCGCAATGGCAGCGATCCTGCCTTTAGCGCCAGAGGTCGTGGGTTCGATCCCCACCCATGACAAATATTTGTGTGACGAACATTTATATTTGTTGTGTGTCTGGGTGTTATTATCTATTTAAGTATGTATTTAGTAATATTTAAGTATGTTTATCATTCTCTGACGTCCATATTACAAGCTCTGCTTAGTTTGGGGTCAGATGATCTTGGTGTGAATTGTCACAGATATTATTTAACTCAGATAACGTTAAAAAATAAGACAAATAATGAGAGTTAGTAATTTTTAATTCCTCTTCTTTTTAAAAAAGCGCACCTTTTGTTACTTGTTTACACAAATTCCTTTCCGATCAACAACATCAACTAGTCGTGCAACGCTGTTAATAAATTTTAAATGCCCTGACACCTTAACCCTGAATATCTATAATATTTAGCATTATAAAAAAAAAGACTACACAGACATTAATCCTTTGATATAAAATGATTGACGCTTCCAAATCCTTTACGCTGAAAACTGATCTTATCGACGTTAAAAATAGCGCTCCTCACTGAACGCATTAAGGGCACGTCATTATACTTTTATCGCGTTCTTCTGAATTGCCTAACTAAACTTATCGGAAAAATTGCTTGCAATCTTTCTTAGTTTGCAGTACCCTCTTTTACCAGCAGCATTTTCCAGCCAGCGCCTGATGGTATATTGTCGGACACCTAGGGCATATCGGATTCCTCTACCTGTATTTGGGCTGGCCGTCCAAGTGCAAATATATCTTATGAAAAAACGTGTTGGTGAGTAAGGTAGCCAGAATTTACCAGGGAACGGTGCTTACTACTTTTTCCTGAACATATAATAGTTCACTTTAGCCTCACAGGTTCGGCAAAGGCCGAACCTGTGAGGCCTCCCTACTCGTACTCGCGAACGAAATGTCCTTGGTTTTGGTCAAACTAATGTGTCTTACTAGAGTACGTGATCTCAAAGTTAAAAAGCCGACTGGTCTCGAAGTATATTCAAAGGTTATCTCCTGTAACAACACGCCTGTTTCACCATTTTTTCTAAAGGTCATAATCGGGAAAGCTTTATAACTATCAGCTATCAACCACTCAAGTATAAATGTCAAGGCAGCTGAATTTCTGGGAACTGCTAAGCTATACATCCCTGAAAATCTCTCGTACAGTACGAGTAACAGAAGGATGTTTGCAGGGATTGTTGAGATCTTCAAAAAGATCATCTATTTAAAAATTCTTTTTAAACCACATCACGTCCCGTCAATCTGCGCTACATACTCATTCCGATACAAGAGCAAATGCATTTCCCTTTGTGACATTCAACCGAGGTTCACTCATTCTCGACGCTCACCCCACTCTTTGGGGTGCATAAAGCGTAACTGTATAAAGATACTAGCAAAAACATATTTTTTAAATTACCTCAATGGCTTGCTACATTTTTATATATTAAATGGTACATTTTTGTTAAATGTTGTACGGTTTAATTAACCCAACACCATTTAAGAAATATTGCTACTCGCAGTGTGAATGAATAAACCAGTTAGAGTCTTAATGCTGCGAATGTTAATGGTTAGGGGTTTGTTTGGCAACAAAGACGTACCTTGTTGTTTCTATCAACCTATTCCTATCTGCAGGTCTTTAGCATCGTGATAACAATGAGTATGTTATCGTATCGTACATAACTATAATAAGACTGATTGCAGGCAACCCCTATTTGAAACTTTTTGCTTTTAAAATAGTTAATCGTCGTAATAAAACACACGTCCTCATGTGTGTGAAAAATCCTTTTGAATGTTATGTCAAACTGGTTTTTTAAAATCGACAAATTTACCACCTTGAGAAAACGTTCAGATCTACCTACATAATGTGAATACGCAGTAAGTCAGTACAAATTATGATGTCATTCAACTTGATTTTGTATTTACGCCTTCGGAGTTCATCCATTAGCAAAGTATACGTAGAATGACTCGCGTTGAACCCACCTGCAGTTTTAAATATGTATGGCATGCATATAATATTATTTAAGTATACGCTTAATTGCAGGCGACTTCTAGAACATTAAAAGACTATTTAATTTATTCTATTAAAGACTTAAGCGTTATGTAAGCCAAACACGCCGTTAAAAGTTGGTTGTTGGACCTTAATTACGCTGAAACTGAAGAAATCCTTCCATCTATGAACTGACATGCTTGGACACCTACCACATCCGTCACAAACACACGCACACACACACTCGCGCGCGCACACACACTCACACGCACACACACACACAACAACCTTTCTCATCCCACGAGTACCGGAATATTGTGATCTCATGTAGTTTTTTAGTATAACCTTTTTGTTGTAATTACTTGTTGCTATTAGTTTTTAATAAAAGTTTACCTTAATACCCAACATTTATTGAAACCGGAGCTATTCTAAATTTGTTAAATCTTTATCTTGTAACTCACTCACTGGCTGCTGCGATACAGGCCTGCGAGCCTAGTGCAGAAGTCGCTGTAAGTTATTTTGTATCTTACCAATTTGCAAATAAACGTTATTATTATTATTCTCTTTATTTAGCATAAAACTAAGGTATAAAATTTGTACAGTATTCTTATAAAAACAAAGATTTACAACAATAAAAGAACTTAAGAATTATAATTATAAAAACAAAATACATAATCACAATTATAAAACCTAAGCCTAAATTAAAGTTATAAAACAATGATTTACAAAAATACTATAAAAACCTTAACCTAGGGTGCCGCCGGCAGCAGGGCAGGCAAGGCCCAGACTACCGGTGGTTAGGGCTGCAGAGAGAGGAACCTCCTGACAATGCGAGCCGTGTCCAGGAGTACCGCCTTCTGCATCTGACCCTTGATCCAACCGCTGAGCGAGAGCCTCTCAAGGTGTTGGTCGAGGCTCTTCGCTATTAAGCCGTTTGCCGACACGACTATCGGGACAATAATCGTCGAATCAACATTCCACATGGCGGTCACCTCGTGAGCCAAGTCAAGGTACTTGCTGAGTTTGTCCTTCTCAGCTTTTACGAGGTTATCGTCATGTGGAATGGTGATATCGACGAGCACTGCCTGGCGTTGGGATCGGTCTACCAGCACGATATCAAGCTTATTGGCTACAATAGTCCTGTCCGTGATGATAGAGCGATCCCAATAGAGCAACGCACGACTATTTTCGAGAACTGGTACCGGTGCGTACTTATAGTACAGTACCTCCGACTCGACAAGGCCATATCGAAGAGCAAGTTGCTGGTGGATTATCCTGGCTACTAGGTTGTGCCTGTGCAAGTACTCTCCGTTAGCAAGGTGAGAACAACCGGAAATAACGTGGCGAATAGACTCGCCAGGACGGCGGCATGCCCGACAAATGTCATCCGTACCGTCCTTCATGATGTATTTCCGGTAGTTATTCACCTTGATAACTTCATCAGCAATTGCACAGACAAAACCCTCGGTTTCCCCAAAGAGGTCCCCGAAGCGTAGCCAGTTCACCGATGTGGAGATGTCCACATCGGGCCCTGTTAAGGCCCGATAGAACCTACCATGCAGCTTCTTGCTCTTCCATATTTCCCTGCGGTCGTCGGTGGTTAGCATCGGTAGTTGAAGCCAGTTCTCGTTTGCCAAGGAGAGCGGCGTGAGCCCCTTGTCAACTGCCACAACGTCGCGATGAATCCCACACTCGTTGTTGAGGAAAAACCTCCTGAGATTGCACACCTCACGGTTGTGAAGGTCCTTGGCATTTAAGAAGCCACGACCCCCCACCTTCCGTGGGATGTACAATCTCATAACAGACGAGCGTGGATGTAGCATGCGATGCGTTGTGAGCAGTTTTCGGACTCGTGTATCCAGAGCACCCAGCTCAGTTTGAGTCCATCTCAGTATGCCAAAGGAGTATATCAATAAGGGCATCACCCAACCGTTGAAGGCGCGCACCTTATTGCCACCCGACAAAGAACTCTTAAGTACCTTAGTAAGGCGACTAAAGAAGCGTTCCTTCACCGATTGCTTAACGTCTGCTACTGATATACCCAATGACTCTGACATACCAAGATATTTGTAGGTTTCAGCTTCAGAGAGGGATCTGAGTGTCATCGTCTCAGAGAGCTGTAAATTCGGTGAATCTACAACCTACTAAGTAGGTATGAGTTTGACCATGGCTGAGTGGTTGAAACCCCGACCCGAAAATCAGAGTCTTCAAACTCCCACGTGCAGAGTGTGCTTTTATTCAAATCTTATCGGCGATCCACGTTGCAAAAAAAATAGAATTTTTCGTTTCATATCGTATATGATTTTATTTGCACGATTAAAATATTCAAATTACAATCAAGGCTACTTTTAGAACAGTAACAGCTCTCTCTATCGCTAAATTTTAAAACTACAATGTTTCACGAACCTCATTCAGTTGCTTGTAACTTTATAGGCTCGCTATTTAGTTCATGAAAGTAACATCAGGTAGAGCTACAAAAGTAACATGCGAGGCAGCAGAACATCAACAGATGGAGCTACCAGTTTTTTACTATCCATAAATTTCAACATTCATTTGATTACCAATAATACCTTCACGTTCCTTAGGAAAAAAAACCTAAAAAATATGGCTTTGTATGGAATGTGTCCCGTCTTCGTCTCAAGTTTCTGGGTATAACACAATGTCCGTAGTTCCGAGCAAACTAACATAGTCTTCAATTATAACGAAAACGAAAATGATTTTAGCAACCGCTAAGTATTACATTTTGACACTTTTTAATATGGTGTTCACCAAAAAGAAATGAAAAAATCCTGAGTATTATATAATATATCGTTGTAGGTTTTTTTTGAACCTAAGGTTGACCCAAACTTCAGACATTACGTTCGCGAGTAGAGCCCCCTGTACCATACAAAGACAAAGACAGTGGTAAGTAGTCCTAATTTTGGTCGGCGCCAACCTCCACCTAGGCTAGAGGACCAGTTCGGGCGCGCTACGACAGGAGACACAAAACCCGAGACACCCACAAAGTCAAAATGGAAATCTCGGTCTCCAATCACGGTTGCACGATTGAGCCGCCCCCTTTACGCTGCAAATGTGGGTTTTTTTGACTGATAGCAGAACTCCAAATAAAAAAAGTATCTTTTTTCATATTTTATTCTAATTAAGGTTTTAATCATATCATATATTTGAATAATACTTAAATTAGTTGAGATACCGTTTGACTCTGCCGAGCATAAACTTTATTCTATAATTTACCAACATCTAAAAGATCTATTATAAATCCTATTGCCAACATTTATTTTATTTCGTTTTTTAATACTTTTATTGACGTAGTTTAGGTTTTAAAAAGATTGAAAAATGTACATCATACATCTGTTTTCTTGAAATAATTATAAGTGGATTAATACAAAATGGATAACATAAACAACTCATTCACTTTAAGAGATAAATTTATGAAAAAAGATTACAATAATAATATGCATCGCTTTTTAGTGATTTTTCAGTACAATAAAAGAAACACACACAAGTGGGCTTGCAACAATGTTTCAGGAATGGTGCGATATAGTTAAAATATTTTTTGATAGCAATGGTGAATAATTTTTTATTCATTAACTTTAACAGCCATACCAATTGCAGTGATTCATCGAGTGTATCGGCTGGAATCACCAAAACATTTATGTTGATTATTGCCAACTTAACAGAAAATTATTTAGTTTGAATCAGAATCAGAATCGTTTATTTCGCTTGAAAGTGGTAGGTACAAATATATTGAAGGAAAATAATAAATACAAAGTTCTCACATTTCACCATATCATACAAAATTCATGAATATAATTTTAAGTTTCCATGAAACTTCTTATTTTCAGAATGTCACTGAATCAATCACGCAAAATTCATTAAAATAAAAAATAAATATTACAAAATAAATGAGTAACAACAAACGATTGAGTAAGTCACTGAAGTTTTTCAAGTCATACGTAGTTAAAGAACAAGTTTGTTTTGCAAAGAACATGACTTTATTTTTACTTGATGTTGTGGTCGTGGTCATGGTCGTACAGTTGCTGCTTATTTTATTATTTTTTATTCACATTTTTGTCCTCTAGATTTTCATCAGTTACGTCTACTGGCTGAATATCTAATTGTGATTCTCCAGAGCTTACGGAAGGTTTTTCTTTCGCTTCCGGTCTTTTCCTGGGACCTGTAAAAATGATTAAAACTCTTGTTTAAAATCCAAAAAGACATTATGTCCTACACGGTTTCTCTGCAACCAAATCCAAATAAATGTACTCGGTAATTACGAATAGTAATTACTTCGAAAAATCATACACTCAAGCGCAAATTAATACTTGAGTAGCTGCGATTTAAAAATTAGCTATATTTTGTACCACCTAATTTAAAAAAGCCCAACCAATAGATCAAAGATTACCCAAAATGGTGTATCTATATAATATAATCATAAAACCCCTTACCTGTGCCAATTGCCATTTTAATAAGATTTGCGAATGGAGAGTCTATCAAAATGGTCACACAGAAAGCAGAAATCACGGCTAAAGAGAAATCAAGGAAGAATCGGTGTATCTGAAAGAGAAGATAACCATTAAGCACATGAATCATTCCAATGTTTGGATTTCAAACCAAAAAATAAGTATCAAAGTATTGTCTAAACATGTTATACAGGTAGATCAAAATCTTTTCGTTTATTTTAGTATGATAATTACGTGGAAAGTGTATTTTTACTCATATTTGTAACAGGAAAAATATATTTACCTGATGGGGACTTGTGCTTTGATGGCATTGTCTTTTACAAAGCAGTGTTTGATAGGTAAACAATTAAGCAAACAAAAAGTATCGATATACACCAATTTCGATAAAGAAAGAAATTAGACCCGAAAACTGATCAACTTATAAAACTAAAATCAAGATAAGATATAACTGAGGGTAATTGTAAGCACACGTAAAATAACTACTATTATCGTTACTGTGTAAAGTATTTACTACCTAGTAGTAAATTTTAACTTGATTGTGTTTATCCATGTTTAAAATGTCAGAATTTGCTTACAAAGTAATAAATAGACTTTTAACTCATATCAAAATTGTCTTTTTGATCAAGTTCACAATTATGTAGACTTCGCACGTGACTAGTAAAGAAGCAAAATTAATATACCCATACATTGTCTAAAGGGGTTTGAACATGTTTGTATGGAGGCTGACTTAGCCACTAGCGGCCATTATGCTTTTTTTGAGAGTTTTCGCGGATGATGAAGGTGGTATATACAGATAGAAGACGCATAAACAAGCAAAACATGTCCAATAATATGGTACCCTAAAGTGTTACGATTCCGAGTGATTCAAAGGTAAAGATCGATATGAAAAAGGTGATAATAATTAAAAATCTACTAATTATGTGGTTTTTCTGTGTATGTGTATTATTGCATTTTTATGGAGTGAACATTAGTAAAAATGCTTAGAAAGATAATAGACTGTTCAAATGTAATCTCAGTATCTGTCATTTTGTCACCAAAATAACACGAAAAGCCTCATAGTAAGTGAAATTTCAATTAACATTACCGTTTTCATTTCGATCTTTACCTTCAAGAGATTTTTGTTTATTTATGTGTCCTCTTTCCAAATATACCACTTTTATTGTGAGCGGAAACATCGAGAAAAAAACAAAATGGCAGATGGGTAGCTATGCCACAAATGTTTAAACCCCTTTTTGAAATCAATTATTTTCTCAGCTATCTTATTCAGAAGTTAGCACATTTTATTTAAGAACTTGGAAAATACTTACGGAAAAAGACCAGTTAAAATATACAGGCGCTAGAGCCGTTGAACTGATCAGATACATCAATGGGTAGTGAAGAATATACATAGCGTAGGACAAACGACCAAGAATCTTGAATATGTGCAACGACAGGAACCAGTTGATAGGACCTAAAAAGAGCCAACATTCAAACAGTGTAAAAAAATAACAGTCAACCGCTGCGTTATTAACTAATGTGCTGAAGGTGCCGTCGCAAAGTTCAATTTAAGGAGATAAATCAAAAGAGTGAATTTTTATTTGAAGCATTTTTCAATGCACTTTTTTCTACACTTCATTTTTGTACTTCTAAATCAAAGGTTTTGAAAAACAAAATCTTTTTACTTTAATTAGATTTCAGAACCACAAAAAATGTTTGTTTAGATATGGAAACAAAATGTTACCTCCAAAGCCTTTTGCACACCCGAAGATTATCCATCCAATGCAAGCTGCCCAGATCGGTCTCTTAAAAGAATTAATAAGATTGTCCATGAGTTGGTTATCCCAATCTGGTTGAATGTTCCAGTAAGTCAAGCAAATAACAGCAAAAATTCCACCAAGCGAAAGTACCCACAGGCACAACACTAACGGCTGAAAAGGAAACAATCATTCAGAAATGTGTTTATGAGTAAATTTTTTCCAATGGAAGAATATGAAAATGGAAAGACATGTCTACGGAAACATCCATTATTGATAACATGCACCAACCTAATTTAAAAAGAAGATGGTTGTATTGTGGTTCCAATTTGTTGATACATACTCGTAACTCATACCAGAGAAAAACCCATTGGATATATTGAAAAGAAAATATTCACGGGGGCATCTGTTTGTGTTACCTTGAAAACTCAATTATAAAGTATATTAGATGTAATCAAATGACGATAAGATAAACAACTTTGAAAGATTATAATATCTACTAATTAAATAATAACGTTCCTGGAAACGAAAGTAGGTAAATATTGAAGTTTAGTCACGGTAAGCAGCGTGTTAAAAAAACTTTGTGAAGTACTCTAAGAGGGTAATCACCTTTTTGTTAATTTAGTAATTTACGAGTAGGTTACTATGACTGGAATAGTTTATTTATTAAAGCTGCTAGTTTTACAGTCGTATCGATAAAAATGTTTAAAAAGGTATGACTTCTATACTTTATTTAAAAATAGAAGATAAGTGTGTGTGCCGGCAATGCATTCGTGCTGAGAATGTATTCTCGTCATGGTGCGACTTAAGTGCCGGCGTACCCCAAGGTGGCGTCTTGTCTCCTCTTATTTTTGCTCTGCCCAGAGTTATTAATACCATTAATGCTGACTTGAATCTTATTTCTAACTGGAGCAAGTCTTTTGGGCTCACTGTTAACCCTGCTAAAACGCAAGTGGTAGTTGTGGGCAGTTCGTGGCTGATCTCTAGGGTTAACTGGGATGTTCTGTCTTCAGTTGTATTTGACGGTGTGGTAACTCCTTTGAGTAAAACTGTCAAAAATCTAGGTGTTTGTATTGACAATACATTAGCTTGGACAACCTAGGTTGGTCAGATTAGCCGGAGAATGTTTGCTGCTGCAAGTTCACTAAGTAGGCTTCGTAATTTTTTGCCAATACCTACCAAAATTGCGCTTGTCCAGGCCTTACTCTTTCCAATTCTCGACTACGCAGACTGCTGCTTTCTAGATCTTACTGAGAATCTTCTTGATAAACTTGAGCGGCTCCAGAATTTCTCCATCCGCATTAGTTTTGGACCGCGAAAGTACGATCATGTCTCTGAGTACAGGTCTCAGCTCAACTGGCTTCCTATGCGTCTTCGTCGAGATTCTCACGTTCTTTTTCTCCTGTATAACATTTTGTTTAACCCATTGTCGCCGCGTTATCTTAAGTAGCGGTTCCGATTTCTGCAACCAGTACGACGTCAGCCGATGCGGTCATCTAAGAAGCTTCGCCTTGCATTCCCTGCTCATTCGTCGCACTCCTACACACAGTCGTTCACTGTTAAATCAATTCGTCTCTGGAATACCCTACCCTTATTTATTAGAGAGTCAGAATCATTGTCTATTTTCAAAACAAGGATCAAAGCACATTTCTTTTATTTTAGTTACTTCCACAGTGTAATGTCTTACGGCATTGTACTTTGGGGTCAAGCGGCGGATATACAAACCATCTTTATCCTACAGAAGCGAGCGATCAGATCCATCTATAAGCTTCGTGCACGGGCTTCACTTAGGGAGATTTTTAGTGAATTGGTATCCTCACTGTAGCGTCACAATACATTTACAATTGCATTGTTTTGGTGAGAAAAAATATTGGTTTCTATGCTAAACACAGTGACATACATTGCAGAAATACTAGGAATAAGGATAAAATTGCACTTTTACTCTTTAGGTTACAAAAAGTTTTAGGATCCTTTATGGGGCAAGGTATACATTAATACAACTAAATTCCAAAAACCATTTGTGAGTTACCTTTACATAGATTAAAAAATCACATCAAAACAGCTTTATTAAAAAAGGGCTATTATACTACGAAAGACTACCTTATAGATAAAAATGCCTGGGTATAAGCGCTCTGCTCGATGCAGGATTAAATAGCTCTATTGTAACAGATGTTTTATTGTAATAGTTAATAGGTACCTAGTATGTACTGACTCACAATTTTTCTTTTTGAATTGTTTAAATGAATTTTTGTTATAATATTATTTTATGGTTGGTTTTTTCTCTTTGTTTTATATTCTTTAGTTATGAATCTCATTAGGTTTATTTGTATCAGAATGACACTCTGCTTGTACTTTACTAACGCCTGTTGTAAACCCAAAACAAGTTTAAAAGAGAAACTGCTGAGTTTCTCGCCGGGTCTTCTCAGCAAGAAACAACTCCGACGCGGTGGTAGAGTCGCATTATGTATACTGTTTATTTACATATCCATATTATTATGGCATTTATGTTTATTATTTAGTATATTTTGCTGTAAATTTGACGATTTGAAAGTACTGATACAGTCTATTTGAATTTGAGTTTGAGTTTCCTCGCCCTTTAACGCTCCTGCTTAGTCTCCTAATCTCTCTCCTTCTTTTTACTTCTCCCTTTCTGTTTACTTATATTCTTTTTTTCTTTCCCTAATCACTTTTTGTTATTCGTGGGCTGTTAGTTACGGATTCTATATTTTATTGTTATTTATTTGTCTTTTTATTGTTATTTTTTAAGTGAATCAATTGTTTTTTTTTTTTTCAGTTTTTTGTGCACTTGCTTACCCTTCCTGATATTTTCCTCTACTTGGGTTGTCTGGAAGAGATTGCTTTTAAGCAATAAGACCGCCTAATTGCTTCAACATAATCTTGTAATCCTAAGCTGTAATGTTTTATTTGATGTGCAATAAAGAATATTTATCTTATCTTATCTTATCTTATGTATTTGTAAGTATGTTATTTTGCCAAGTATTGTATGTTTGTGTATTTTATTTATTTAAGTTTTTGTATCATTTATTTATTATCTGCAACCTAATTTTTTGTTCCTGGTTTTCTCCCCAAAGGGTGTCTGGTACAGATCACTACTAGCTTTAAGGCCACCTTAATTGTACGGTCAGGGATGCTTATCCTTACTATCTTTCCGGTAGTTATGGCAAGGTATACGGGTATGCGACCCCGGCCTCCCGAGCTTTTACTGTCTCACCCCAATCCTTTCGAGACATTAATATCCTTTGTTTCCCACTTCCTACCCCGGTCTTTATGTCCTTTCTCAGTTACCAATCCCCTTCCTTTTCCTAACTATCCTATCCCTTCCGCCAATCCAAGGCCTGCCGTACCGATGGATGCGTGGCTAGGGGCAAGCCTAGTCACAAGCGGCCAAACTGCCCTGGGACCAGGCGAACCCAGATCAAGGCTAGCCTTATCCTGGCATGCGGGGCTCTGCTGGGACCGACAAAATTATTTTCCTTGCTACTCGTGGGAACGCAATGAATCGTAACAAACCAATTCATGATGGCGGCGGTGTGGTTCGCAACCCATCACGTCTCGTTCCACACGGGAGCGAAAAGCGGCCCACGGAGAGCCGCTTCGCTACGTTGAATGTGAGAGGAGGAATGAGTGATAAAATAGATGAGGTATGTCAGTTGATGGGTGAAAGGCATATTGAATTGAATGAGACTAAGCGGCAGGGGTGTGACATCTCGATCCATGAACCCTACACGGCGTACTGGTCTGGCGTGCCAGCCAATAACCGAGGTTGTCAAGGGGTAGGCCTTATTTTCTCCGCGCGAATGACTGAATGTGTAAGTGAGTATGAGTGCGTCAGCCCGAGACTTCTCTGGGTACGGCTAAAAGTTGGACTGACTCGAATTTTTATCCTTGGTGTATATGCACCGACAGATAAGAGTGCTAGTCGGTGTTCAAAAGCCCAAAAAGAAGTAGAGGAGTTTTGGGAGAGTATGAGAGAAACCCTACGCAAATGCAAGCAGAATGAACGAGTAATTATGTTAGGTGACTTCAACGGGTGGGTAGGTAGAAAACGAGAAGGATATGAAAGGGTTCTTGGCTTGTATGGTGACGATAGAGTGAATGAGAATGGGAAAAGTTTGTTAGAGATCTGCGTGGAGTGCAATTTATGTGTAACAAATACAATGTTTGAACACAAAAAGATTCACATGTATACAAGGGAAGAGGGTGTGTCGAGAAGTATGATTGACTTTGTGATAGTGGACGAACGACTGAGAAGGAATATTGTGGACACCCGAGCATACCGCGGGGCTGGTGTCGACACAGACCACTTCCTGGTGTTAACCCGAATAAGTGGTCTCTTCAATAGGTGGCGACACAGAGCTCCGGTGGGTACAGGTATTCTGGAACGAGTGAAAGTGGAGAAATTGCAAGAAAGGGATGTTGAAGACGAATATGTGAATGAGTTGCGTAAGAAGTTTGAAGATTCAGAAGAGGTGTGCGAGATTGAGGGGCTATGGGAGACTTTTAAGGAAGGATTAGTAAGTGTGGCTGTAAATATATGTGGAACTACAAGGAGAAGGAAAGGAAGCAAGAAGAAGAATGTAGGGATGGACAAAAGTGTGCAGACAGCTGTAAATGAAAAGAAGAAAGCATGGGTAGACTGGTTAGCAATAAAAGCTAGTCAAAGAGTACACGAGGCAACGGATGGTGATGTGATGGAAGCTAAAACAAAATATAAAAGGTTGAAAGGTATAGTAAAGGAGGTAGTAAATAAAAAGAAAGAAGAACAAAAGGACGAATTTGACAGGAAGCTTACTGAAGACTTCCAGTCAAACATAAAGTTTTTCTGGAAGTCCGTACGAACTGCTAGGGGAGCATCTACAACATCAGAGGCAAGGATGGAAGTAGTTTGAAAGGTGAAGAATGTGTTTTAAGAAGATGGAAGGAGTATTTTGAAAGTTTGTTTGAAAGAGATGATGCATTGGCAGAAACAGCTGATGTCGTAATGGAAGTGAATGAAGAGGATAACCAGATTAGCATGGATGAGATTATCATAGCGATGAAAAGTATGAGAGCTGGTAAGGCTGCAGGGTACGATAGAGTGTCTGTCGAGATGCTGAAGGCAGGGCGAGGCATAGCGGCTAGTCAGTTGTACCGCCTTTTCAATATGTGTTGGAGGACCGGCCGAGTCCCGGGAGACTGGTGCAAAGCCGTGATGGTGCCGTTGTTCAAAGGGAAAGGGTCACAACAGGACTGCAAAAATTACCGCGGAATTAGCCTGCTCAGCGTTGTCGGCAAATTGTATGCAAAAGTGCTGATTAATAGGGTAGTGAATGAAACTGAGCACAAGATATGGGATGCACAAGCGGGATTCAGAAGGGGAATGGGATGTACGGATCAGGTTTTTTCCTTACGGTGCATAGCTGAGAAGTTTTTGGCCAAAAGTCAAAAAGTCTATTGCATATTCGTGGATCTGGAAAAAGCCTATGATCGAGTGAGGAGGAATGAATTGTGGTCGACATTATCTGCGTATGGAGTGAGCAGTTGCCTGATACGAGCGCTGAAATCTCTCTACGAGGGTTCCAGTGCTTGTGTCAGAGTAGACGGGATGTACACTGACTGGTTTGATATCCATAAGGGTGTTAGACAGGGCTGTGTAGCGTCACCGTGGCTGTTCAACCTATTCATGGATAATTGTTTGACGGGTTTGAAAGATAGGAATTATGGTTTGAGAATGGATGGGTTACTCGTGAAATGTCTTCTCTACGCCGATGATCAGGTAATACTTGCATCGTCGGCCGACGAGTTACAGGATATGGTAACGGCAATGAATGCGTCACTGGAAGAGAGAGGTATGAAAGTGAATGTGAGTAAAACCAAGACAATGGTGTTTGAAAGAGATGATAGTGTGACAGAATGTAAGATTTTTATTGGGGGTGAAAAGGTAGAGCAAGTGAAAGAATTTGTGTATCTGGGTACTATGTTTACGAGAAATGGAAGATATGAGGGTGACATTGAAAGGAGAGTGAATGCAGGTAATAGAGTGAACGGGGCGCTGCATGCCTTTATGGGCAGTCACAGAGTGTCGGAGAAAGCCCGACTGGCAGTTCACGGGGGCGTGCTGGTACCGACATTAATGTATGGTAGTGAAAGTTGGGTATGGCAGAAAAGGATGAAAGTAAAATAAATGCAGTGCAAATGAGATCATTAAGAAGCATGGCTGGGGTAAAACTGAGTGATAGAATTAGAAACTGTGTAATAAGAGAACGATGTGGTGTGAAAGAAGACGTGGTTACTAAAATTGAGATGGGAAAGCTGAGGTGGTTTGGTCATATGGAAAGAATGGATGAAAGGCGATTAACGAAACGGATTTATGAGGCAAGGGTAAATGAGACTGTTGGAAGGGGAAGACCCAGAAGAACGTTTCTTGACCAAGTTCAAGATGTTCTCAGAAAGGGTCGGGTCAAGAGTACCTTTAACCGACGAGCATGTATGAAAGGACTCATAAGAGTAGAAGAAGCGCAAGATGTATGTCAGGATCGTAGCAAGTGGAAAGAAGTGGTCTCTGCCTACCCCGTTGGGAAAGAGGCGTGATGGTATGTATGTATGTATGTATGTTAATTGTACATTTTATTTAATTACTTGAATATGTAACATTTTGTCTGTGCAATGAAGTTTTTTTGTCTTATCTTATGATTTTTAAAAAAAAGGATGCTTACGATTGGGATGCAGACTCTTTTTCCACGATATAAATGCAGTAAGTATCCAAAGATCATTCCAACGAAGAACGGTGCAGCACGGGGCAGTGTGTGGTAGTAATAAAATTGCATATAGTCATTGTTAGGTCGCCTGAAAAGAAAATATACTCAGTAAATCAGTCCAGTTAGTAAACCAAACACAATACTGTACATAAATAAGAAAGAGTGTATCCTTCTCTTTCCAAATAAAATTAAAAATTACCATATGCAGAATTATAATAATAGCATACCGTCTGGTAGCTGTACATATTTATATTGGAATTTAACGATTGAGTGACGAAACTTACGTTATAGAAATCATAGCCGATTGGAAGTTATTCAGGAAGTTGTAAATTGTTGAAGCAGTTACCACCACGAGGAGTGTGCCCACTATCGCTGACCAAGCAGACCACTTCCTTTGACCAAGCACAAAGAACAGCACGACTGGTGCGAAGAAATACAGCTGCATGTCGATAGCCAGGTACCAAGTGTGGGGAAGGCACTGAAAAAAATATAATAAATTATTAATTATTTAAAATATCTCCTAACATAAATCCCTTCTACACATAAACTGTATCAAAACTAATCGCAGGGACAAAATATTACTAGACACCCTATAGGAGGAGCACTGGCGCATTATTACAATGGCTTGAATCCTGTCAACCATCATAAGATCAGATATGATAAACCACAAATATTTGCTAGCAATACTATCAAAAGATATCGGTAAGACCCAAAAATATTACTAAAAGCCATAAATGATACTTATGAGACAATTTCTATGGGGAGTAGGGTCGTTATATGTTCAACTTGATAATATTTTACAATTATGGCGTTCAACATACCGGTTGATTATAAAAATACCTACAAAAACGATATGGCATACTCAGTAAGTGATATAGTAACTATGTTAGCAAAAGTTAGATTTTTTCAATTAACTTTATTTTTAAAGTTTTTATACAAATAATACTGACCGTCCGAGTGATTTGTATGGTGACCTTAAAATAATTAAAGTTAAATAAATTTCACTTTCACAAATAGCTCATACACCACTAAGTGCCATATCGTTTTTGTAAGTTATTAGATAATCACCCTGTTTTTATAAGCCTATGATTGATTGCTGCAAAGGAATATGCGCGTAGAATTTGCAATAAGTGCGTGTCGAAATACCGTAGTACAAAAGATCAAATTTCATAATACCGATGAACGGGAGACTAAATACTAAAATCCCGAATGCTTATCAGACTGAACGTTCAAAATACCGAAAGTTCACTTAACTGACAGTTTGAAATCCGAAGGAACAAAAACCGAATTCTATTGAAAATCGACTCATTTGATCTTGAACCCACGTAGTATTGTCGGGTCTACCCCTTGAGTGTAATACATAGCCACACAGTAGCGTAGGGGCAAGCCGGCCCGCGGACTGAGAAGCCGGTGGCTATGAATAAATAAATAAATAATAATAATCCATATCTTTCGGTATTTTTAACTTTTAGTATTTTCAACTTTCGGGATTTCGAACAACGGTATTTTAACTATCGGGCCTTTATTGATTTATTTATTCTTTACAAAATAAACAGTAAGCGGACTTAATGCCAAAACGCATTCTCTACCAGTCAACTACACGATTAAACAGATAAATTACAGACGGTACAAGAAATTAAACTGATGACATTTTACTAAAACAAATGATGCTAATTAAAAAAACTACCGAAAACAACAAAATATACTTACACATATATCATTAACTATATAAATACATATTATGTAAAAAAAATAAGACACGTACTTATAGTTTCACAGACGCACAATCAAAAATTAAAAGAACTTATATTACCAACCATTACCGATATAATTAAAAAAAAACAAATAAAAGTAAATTGCTCAACCATATAAATAGCCACTTTAAAACCCGTATTTACTGAGAGACTTCCTTACTGGGACAGGAAGTTTGTTCCAGAGACTTATCGCAGAAACCGTGAAAGAACAGTACTAACGTCTACCACGAGTTGTCAATTTAAATTTACGTTATATATATAAAATTGTATTGGGATTTGACATTGTCATGTCATGTCATGTCATGGCATGTCATGTCAAACATACAGCCGGAAGAATGGAAGGAAGTAAGAAGAGGAAGAGAATTTTTAGAACGCTGCTGACAACAGTGTTAGGAATGAAAAAACTGAAATTTGCTTTTTAAATATGATAGAGAATTGGGGTCAAAAAGAATAGAAAAAACAATCGAATGGATCTACGCTTCCGAATAGGCTATCAGTTAAGTTTTACTAAACATTATTACCCATGTTTAAAAAAGTTACTATTATTCTGATGTATAAGCTGTATTACTGTAGTTTCATCCAAATCCGTTCAGTAGTTTTTCCGTGAAAGAGTAACAAACTTTCGCATTTATAATATTACTAGCTTTCCCTCCGCGGCTTCGCCCGCATAATCGTTATTTATTGCGGCCAAATCACATATTTTTTTTATTAATTGTAGCCTGTGTTATTCTGATGTATAGTAAAAATGTGTATATGTATTACTGTAAAGTTTCATAAAAATCATTTTAGTAGTTTTTCCGTGAAAGAGTAACAAACTTCCTCACAAACTTTCGCATTTATAATATTACTAGCTTTCCCTCCGCGGCTTCGCCCGCATAATCGTTATTTATTGTGGCCAAATCACATATATTTTTTATTAATTGTAAACTATGTGTTATTCTGATGTATACGCTGTATTACTGTAAAGTTTCATAAAAATCATTTTAGCAGTTTTTCCGTGAAAGAGTAACAAACTTCCTCACAAACTTTCGCATTTATAATATAACTTGCTTTCCCTCCGCGGCTTCGCCCGCATAATCGTTATTTATTGTGGCCAAATCACATAATTTTTTAAATAATTGTAGCCTATGTGTTATTCTGATGTATATGCTGTATTACTGTGAAGTTTCATAAAAATCATTTTAGTAGTTTTTGCGTGAAAGAGAAGCAAACATACACACACAATCGTACATACATACATCCTCACAAACTTTCGCTTTTATGATATCATAGTAGGATGATATATAATAAGCTAAGATAAAACATACGATTGCATTGTATAACATAAGATTCCAACACCCTTTCAGGGTTCGTGTATCGCTATAAGTTACGATTAAGTACCTACTTTGTTAGGTGTACATGTGCAATGTTAAATAATAAATAAATGTATGTTGGGATTTTTGATCCAGCTTTTTGGATTTCGAACATTGGTAGTTTAAAAGTTGGTCTTATGAACTTCTAGTATTTCAATACGTACCCATTTGTGATTGATTTTAGTCTACATTTGATCAGTATTTCGCGATTTATAACTCTTTTCCATCATCTCATGAAATATTCAGCTTTTCTAATTTTAAGCCTATTTTTCATCTTTTTCGTGTTTCCTTTTACACGTATTACGTCTAAAAGTACTCTAGATTTTTTAAAGGCGCCTTTGATAAATTGTTTTACTAATACGATATTGACACTCAAATTACTTGAGGTCTTTTATCCGCTGTCAAATAAATCTTATTTGTGAATAAATCTATTGATTAATCATTATATTAATCATTTTATCAAGAAGTTAACCTGTACTTACTATATTCTCATGATTGTAGAAGTTCTGGATGTAGACAAAAGTTGACCACCAGTAGCTCCGACAGTCATCAACAAACTGCGTCATGAAATAGAAGTGGGGGCCGTCAGCCAGCCTATATAAGAATGAAGATGTCATCAAAACAGTGAACGCCAGGATAGGGAACATACGCAAAAGTCGGTTCAGGTAGAATAGGTGGATATTCCGAATTAAGGACACTGAAACAAAAATAAGAATTTACTTGTGTTAGTAAAAAAGAAATATTTAAAAAATATTATCTTTCAAGCAACTTACCTATGAATAGGTATTTAAAACCAAAGTCCGTGAATAAAAATATCACAAAACATAAAAAAATCACCCCCATAAACGGTCTGAAGATGATAAAAGTCTTTTGTAACCAATTTAACAAAAAGTATGGTTAAACTTACTTCTGGATACTTTGGCTGCCGTGGTATAAACAACAAGAACACCAGTAATCACGAAGAATGTGTCGACAGTAATTGAGGCACTGGTAATCCACAAAGAAGAGAATGCCGTCAAGAACTGAAAGAATGATGATCTGGGTGTAAATGGTCTCAGATATTTATTTATTATTTATTTTAAATCAAAGTTTGGGACTTCTCTCTCAAAGTCCCAAATAATATAAGAATTTTGGGATCAAAAGTATATTCTGTCAAACTGCATGCGAGCTATGACTACATTTTAGTAGCGTATAAGAATCCGTGCTTGAATCAAATGCTTAAACTCGATTTTATTAAACTAGAAATCAATAGCTGAAATTTAATTGGATACAGATATCACGCCTTAAACAACTGGGATAAATCTGCGTCTAAACAAACATTCAAGGCCAAATCAACTGGTTAATTTTGGAACTTATTGTAACATTTCACTATTTTTAGAATCATTCGGCCAAGTTTGTAATTTTCTTAAATATATTGCTTCTAGCTGCAGAATCGTTTATTTGTATAAGAACACTGTCAAAGAGATGTGAGATACTACTTACAGTCAATATGTCTAACATATTTTCCGGTCCAAAATGAAGCTGGATGGAGTACGTGTGACCAACGATGACCCAAATCATGGCGATGGATCTGATGCCGTCCAGGCAAGTCACTGCGTTGGGATTGTCAAAGAAGATGAAGAAGTTCTTCGAGTTGGTGTACACGGAAAAGGACTGGTATATCTTGTTTGCCTCTTTGGGATCTACATAAATATTTTGAATCATTAGGCATAGCATATTTTAAAAGCATAGATTACTAACGGTTGTCGTGTTTGGGCAAATTTTAATAAGTTCAGGAAATAATATTCTTGAATGATCTCACATCTAAATTATAATAAATGAAAAGTTTAAAAAATATATCGTCATAAAACATTTCACAGGTACAAAAAAGATAATCTAATCTTATTAAATACGAAATCAACTGTTCTCGTAATTTTAAGATAAGTTACCAGTGTAGGTTTCAGAATTAAAAATATATTACGTTAACAATAAACAGTATTACGCTTACGTACATATTCTTACACGTAAAGATAAAGTACGATTAGATTTTAGTAGTCAATCTAAGTAGGAAGCACACAAATACGGACATACCGTCTCATATCAACGTCTCCATCACATGTCATATTATAATGACTACAAATAAATAAAAAGTGATTGAACATTGAAAATGACAATGATTTCTCTTTTACTTTGATTTGGCCACTTGAATTTACATCCAGGGACTCACAGACTAAGTGCTTACATCCTTACTTGACAGCTATCTATTCATTTGAACAAAGAAAAAATATTAAAAAGCACTGCAAGTAAAAGTATCCCTGGTAAAAATCCAGCTAATAAGTAAAACCATACCTCTTCCAAGAAAAATGGTGTGCCGGATGTCATAAGCCGAACTCAGAATTGTAACTAGCCCAATGATTGAAAGTATTACCCTGAAACCAAAAGAAAAAACATTGTTGAACTAAGTAGTTAAAAATTAAATCTGTTAAAATTTTATTGCTGAGTTTGCACCGCATGGAGCTGGGAAGTGGACAGGGAATTCGTCACCGCGAGTATTTAAACGGGTCATTTTTCATGCAGCCGTTTTCAGCGTTAACATCATCACACATAATTACGGTCGACATTTAGCCCACTCACTCAACAAAGACGAAAAACTGCCCAACATAATCAAAGTACTGATGGATGGGGGTCGACCTAATAAGAAGAAGGCGGAGGGAGGGGGGGGGGGGGGGGACCCCACGGATTTATTTAGGGAAATAATTCTGGCAGCGAGAGTAGCATTAATATCAGTATAGTTTAGGCCACGGGTTAGGCTTAAGTGAAAAGTGTATGATTTACTGGAAAATAGAAGTAATAGTAAAGGGGTTCGGGCACAAATGTATGGATTCTGGTCCTGGAGCCAATAAATATAAATAGTATATTGATAAGTAGGTATATTCTCATAGAAAACGAATAACTATGGCGCATATCTGGATTTGTTGTCATATCGGAGTACGCGTACTATGAATACTATACAAACCACCTGCTTAACCCTTTCGCCATTAATTCTGCTTTCATATGTTTTAATTTAAAAAAGCTCTTTCATTTTAGTATGTTTTCCATAACACATACCTACTGCATTACAATAATAGGTAAGTACTTTAAAAACTAAACATCGCCAAAAAGTACATTGTTAAAAAAAACCGGCTCCGTGAAACCAGGACCACAGCACAGGAGCCAACAGTGTGCCGACCTGTCAAGCATGTACAACATATTGAATAATTGTATTATTTTTTGAGTTAATTATTATATAGCAAAAGTATTGACCAAAGGGGGACCAGAGGGTATTAAAGACCTCTCAATAGCCACGTACTAAGCCGATATCTCGAATCGGACAATAAATCTAGGTGTGAACTGATACTAACTTTGTTTTCTTGAATAGACCTATCCATCGATGTACCATATATAAGATGCCTGAACCCCTTTGCGTTTCAGAGTTAAAATTCAGATTTCGCTATCTCTAAAAGTCTTAGGACCTTATTCTACAAAAAAATCTGTATTTGAGAATATATCTCAGAGATATTTTTGTATGAACTGACGTTTTGAAATCTCTACTCAAGCACAGTTCAGTGCTTGAATACGATTCTAGAATACGGGCTTTAAAGTAGAGAAGGTTTCAAGAAACATGTTTATAGTATAATATTTACGCATAATTAAGGTGACCCTATAACTTTAAAATACAGCCTAGACTGGAGTCGCCGGAATTTGGAATACAACCCATGCTACTTTTAAATGATTAGCGGCAAGTTATATACCCATTACTGAATAATAAATCGATTCCAGCACCTATATTGTAATAGGAGTTATCGTATCGTATCATTTATACAAGAGGCAGTTCTTGGGAAATTTATTCACAAATGTGAAAAATAATAGGAATTTTACCACAACTATACTCCATTTATTATAGCATTAGACAGAACTAAAAAAGGTTCTTTTTAGGGTACACTCTGTAGTAAAAGTATAATGAACATTATTACCTAAAAGATTTATGCCGAATTTATTAAAATCTACATAAAAAGCAGATTATGTCACACTTAATTGTTCTCATTGAAAGTAAAGGAACTTCAGAATTTATGAAGCTTTTGCTTAAGTAAATTATTTTGTCTTGCATCAAACTATATTGCCGATGTAAAAACCTAAAACAAGCAGGGGTTTCTATACGAACACATTTTTACTGTCACTATAACTCTACCAAATATAAAATATAACTGTTTTGCATTACAACAAAACAACTTGGCTGTGAAGAAAGCAGTCCTGATATTTGTCATAAATAATGAAAACTTACCAAATTTTACGTTGTTTTTACTTTGTGGCTTGACACCTGAGGGCCGAGTCCGTAACTTACTTGGCTTTGCAAACTGTCAAGGCTGTGAAATTCAATAGTCTTCTCACCAGCAAGGCCTTGCCGCAACACTGTGTTTTCTCCAACACATAATAGTTGTTTTGTTGTAATGCAAAACAGTTATATTATGTGTCTTCTAAAACACAGTGTTGGCTGTAAAGATCTGTTTGTTATCTGCTGGTGTCAAGCAAAACGCTATTGTTGAATAAAAAATTAATATTGTTGACTTCAAAAACATCATTAAAAATTAAAATATTTTATTTTTTTAAACGATTCTCTCTTTATTCATCTATGAGAAAAATATCGACAAAACAAGTTCTAACCAAGCTTAGAAACCTTATGTGTGTAGAGATAGTCATACATCCTTTTGTTCCAGTTATGTTGATCTATATCAATGAATCTAACTTACCAAACAATCTAGGTACCTACTTAGAGACAATTGTAATATGAATTTCTCACAAATTTAATAACAAAATAAAGGTAATCTTCTAATTCAGTTTTGGAAAAAAATTAGATGGATTTAGGCATAAATAACCAAATAAAGTTGATCTTCTTATTAAGTTTTAAAGAAAATTGAGGAGATTTAAACTTTCTCAAATAATCTGAATAGGTAAGTACTCCAAAAAATATCACATAGTTAATCAGCACAATAATTGCTTTGAGAAGTGCACTTCTATTTTTCAGGCAGTAATATTACCTAATACCTTCAGTTCACTCTTCAAAGGATGTAAATCCATGGTCTTCCTTTCAAGTACAAAGGGTTGCTACTGCAGACCAATAAAACCTCTGTGAGCAGAATAAATCAATCTTCGAAAATGGCTGTGCCTAATTTGCAATATGCAGGGTTGATTTTACTAAACATTTTCATCACTTTAGAGGGCAGTGCATTTTGCAGTTTTTCTTGAGTTATGGACCTGATGTCAACTATGTCACTATGTCACATAATTATGGATAAAGTTTCGGGAAGGATTATTAGAATGCATGCACCGATAAATTTAATTCTGAGATTTTATCTTCTCAGAGGCACAAATTCACCTTTTACTACCTATATTTGACAGGTATGCATAATTACGGTCCATCCAGATGGCCTCGTAGCACTGGAGTCTATTCAAGACTAGAGTTCAACTGATTTTCAAATAAGCATGTCTTGTATGAGTCCAATATAGCAGTCATGCATTCTACGCCCATAAAGCAAGACAAAGAATCTGAATAGTCCTTCAAGACTCATTCAAAATGTTAGTTGAATATTAAAACCAGAGTTTTTTAAATATCTCGCTTGGCAAGAAAAAAATGTTTCAACTATTGTGGCACACAACTAGTAGTTACACTAATACACATAGGCCTTTAGTTCACTGAGGCTATTTTATCCTCAAAAAATAGTATTCCCAAGAATATAGCTACCTTTTTATTGCCTGTCAGTAGGTTTATTATAATATTGTAACAGCTGCAACAATAAATTGTTATAGATAATCATAGTACCTATATGGGGGGGGGCCCATTATGAAGATGGAGTTCTCTCGCAGAAACTATGTGAGAGATTCGCTCTATACACGCCCGATCTTCCATAGCAGGAGGACCATTTGTTCATTTGGTATAGGATCGTACCATACACTGCATACAACTCCTTGACACAGGAGTGCCATATTAAATGTGAGTTGAACTTAATGTCTTAAGCTCATAAGCACATGTCGTTCAATCAAGCTCCCCACCCTGCATCCGCTGCGTTGGTGGTAAGAAAGTGTCTGACTTCTTTGTAGCGCACTGCGCTCAGCGGAGTATATTGCACTTAGCCATAAATTCAGTTGGTGAACAGTGTCACTTCACTTTCAGACAAGACTCTTCACTCTCCGAGATGTCCTCCCTAAAATCCTCTCAGAAATAATCGCATTTTGCAACTTTGAAAACGTCGTCCGGGAACGGTCAATGTTGCAAGACTCAAAGGGCAAATAGGCTTTGAAATTCCTTTTTTTGCTTATTTTTTATTTTTTTTTAAAATGTATTCATACTACTCTGTGTTTCTGAGAGTATTCTAGTGTATACCTGCTCTTGTGTGGGCCATAAAATAGACTTTGGATAATTATTATGCTTTCCACAAGTCCCTAGCATCTCAGTATTTCCGCAATCTGAGTGACTAGAATTGACCTGTCTCAATGGACTAGACGCTGGTATTTTCAATACCCTATCATTCAACACCTGTGGCATAGATTTCCGCAACCCAATTCAACACTGAGAAAATTTGTAGAGTTAAAGAGATGCGAGATGATAACGATAGTTGTAAATCAATCATTTGAGAGGCTCTGCTAATGGTAGTTCAGAAAAGGTATTTGGAGGTCGATTTTCACACACCAGTCCTGGTTGTGTAAAAGTTCACTAGATCTGAATGAAAAACTAGATGAAAGTGATTTATTGCCACACATGTGCATCTAGACTTGACTTGACTTCCGCAGTCTTTGAGTTGAATGAGCATTGAATCCTCATTTCACTCTTGTTTTTTGGTTACCAAAAACATCTTTTTTAAGATTTTTGTAAGGAAACTGCAATGGGGGAGAATTAAATGGAACACTACAATTACAACACATTTTGAATAGTACTGATTTGAAACATTGTCTATAAGACATCCACTATAGTTCATTTTGAGAATTTGTAAAATGGTTATTGAGACCAAAAGGCGTCTTTGGAGACAATTTTGATAAATGCATTGTAATTCAATTAAAACTTGTAATAAGTATCATATATGTACAAATAAATTGCATATTATTTAGCACCTACATTACTCCTGGTAAGTATAAGTACTTAAGTCTTTACCTGCGATATTAAAAATAACATTGGAGAACAGGTAATTATGTCTGCTATGCAGGTAATCGGATAATTTTAAATTAGTTAAAGGTTCTCTGTATTGAAATCATTTAGCAATATTTAACCACATCCAATAACCACTCTTGCATACTTGAGAGTTTTAAAAACAAGTGACAAAGCTTTATGAATAAAACATATTCTTAGCTCAGCGGTACATTTGATTGATATCTTATCAGAGACTACTGACTGTACATTCTATTGCCCACTATTAATTGTATACACTTTTACTTGCTTATTCCCCAAGATTTGCAGTGTCACTTCTGCATCTTAAGGGAAAGCAGAATCTGGACAAAAAGATGCAGCCAAATTGATCACATTTAAGTAACTTTGCTGGGTTGGCAGAAAACATCTTCAAAACATCTTGCAATTGTTGTTGAATAAGCTGTTCCTGTTCTAAATGGCTTAAGATAAACTATGAGGCAGGCCATATGGGTCTCAGAAAAGGCTATATGGTGTAAGTCATATTCAATTGTGCGCCCAACCTTGCATCCGCTGCATTGGTGGTAAAGAGTGACTTCTCTTTAGCGCAATGGTTTTAATGAAAGTCACACTGACTTTTAAAAGCTTGTGGGCTAACCATTGATTATTGCATTGAAACATGTGTCAAAAACCTTTTTGTAGCTGAGATTCAAACTATTGTAATTTATATCGTTTGGATTCACAGGATGTGTGATTTTATTTTCGTCATAGTTGACGGTAAGCCCAATTAAAGACACAGCTCAGTGAGGCCTCTGTTACACTCAATATTAGATAGGTAGGTACGTTAACACTCTGTATGAGTAGGTACCTATTTAGTCAAGATAATGTCTGTTCACGCATTGTTGTTTAAGCGAGAGGGATAAATATGTGTGTTAATAAATTATAAGACTCACCAATGTTGAATCGATTCGTATTCGGTGGAAATAGCGAACTTTCAAATGAAAAATAAGAAAAGTTTTCATCCTCCGAGGATGCAAACGAATCCGAACAATTCAGTTCAATTCTACACGTTCCCCATCAGGGGTAACACAAATCACGCTTAGCTATTTCCAAGATTACACTGTGTTTTCATGTTTTTAAACACTTGTGTCAGCCAAGGAAACTCTGCAATATACCTATTTCTCACATATCACGTTTACGTATGTATGTAGGTAGTTACAAACCTACATTGGCTGACACCGACTCCAACAATAACAATAATTGTACCTACATTATAGTATCGTATAAGTTTCAGAAGACTACGCAATCATTTCTTTTTTACTTTTTAGTGCTTTGTTTTGGAATAGTTTTTTTGAAGTTGGTTTTTTTTTGGTAAAATTTTTGTTTATTTCTTGATTTTCAGTGAATAGTTCTTATTTATTTTATACATCGAAAAAGTATCGTCCAATTGCTCGTAAAAATTGAAGAGTTCCGTTACTTTGTCATGGATCCCATAATCAGAACCTAACCAAACTCTCATCAAAGTACCCTTGAAGTACATATATGCTTTCCAATAAAAAAAGAAGCATCGGAATCGGTTGGCTTGATATTGAGTTATTCGTCCATTTGTCGCGCATATCTATATCTAGATTTAAAACTTATATGGATTTCCCATGAAAGCCACTGTCAGAACTAGGCAAAATTAAAATGGGACCACTCGGGAAGCACCAGCTTTCAAATAAACAAAGAATGATCAAAATCGGTTCACCCAGTCGAAAGTTATGAGGTAACAAACTTAAAAAAAAACATACAGTCTAATTGAGAACCTCCTCCGACTTTTAAAGTCGGTTAAAAATACACTTCATCTAAATAACGTTTATTTTAGCAAAAAAAAAAACCCAAACCATCTATTTAGCCTAATTTCACAATAACAGTCAAATAAATTAAAGATATTAGTGACCCATCATCGGCCATAGCCCACTCAACGTTAAAAAAAATTTCTTTTACACCAAATGCCTTTTTTATTTATACCCGTCTGTAGGTTTACTTAGAGCTTCAAATATGGAGTTTTTAAGGGGTTAAACTCTAAAATTTCTAAACCTTTTACAATATTGAATGCATCAGGTACTCTAATATTTTATTGAAATTCAGTACGCTCTATAACTCACCACGGAGAGTTAAAACAAAATGTTATTTGAACAGTAAAGCAATATATTTGATTAATTGTATTTCGACGTCAAAGTGCAAATCCCGGAACATTTGAACTTCTTCAAACTCAAATTCGTAACGATGGATTTGTATTACACATCTTCTTGAAACAATATTTCAACAAGAACTTTTAATTTTATTTTCTCTCTTTAAATCTTGCAAACGGCAACATTTGCTCTGTAGTCACAGATTTTTAGCTAAAATTGTATCAACGTTATGTGTTTGTGAAACTAACGGGATAGTGACGTAATAAAAACAAACTTACACAGCAACCGTATCAGCTGGAGACCAAGGCTTGTCGTTGGGAAGGCGAACAAATTCTTCGTGGAAATTCAGTGACTGCGTCAGGTTGCCCGTAAAGGAGTCCAAAGCTTCTTTAGCAGTGCACACTTTAGGTATGCACACAGCTAGTCGGAAGCTCATCATGTAGAAGTTTATATCTTCAGAATCTCTAAAAGTGTAATAAGCTTGTTACTAAGTCTACCTTTAATTTATTGATTTTGTTTCAGTTAGGGAAAATTGTGTTTTAACTTCATTTGATTCGTTTTTTGCTATGTTTTTTGTGATGTATTTGAAGACTGACTTTATTACTGTTCTAAAAATTAAATAATATATTCAGTAGAAAAAAATAATGTACCCTTCAGCAGCTGGTTCTTCTTCTCCGGCAACAAGGCGCTTTAAATCCTTTTTCTCTCGCTCATATTTAACTAATCTTTCTTTAACCGACTCCGTCAAAACAGTTGTACTTGGAATGAAGTCTGGCCAAGTAATGTCTGACCACCCTCCATCTGGTCCGTCAAAATCAGGTGGCCAGGTGATATTCGAAAGAAATGTTGGTAATACCAAATCTTCCAAAGGGAAGTCTAGGGAAACGTATTTACCCCCAATATGCACATCTTCGTTTATTTCGCTTATATCTAGACATTGGAAGTAACTTCCAAAATCTCGTAAGTTGCCAAGAAGTAAATTACGGGGAATTCTCCAACTGGCATCTATAACTGAAATATAGTTTTGGTTAAAATTCAGTCACTTTCATAATACTCATCATTTATTGTTCTTCGGATTATCCTTTTACAAAAATGTTTACTTATTACTACGCTATTTTTATGAGTACCTACAGCAACTGTAAGGGATGTTTATGTCGTGGGCAGATCGTTGGATTTTCGAGATCACGAAATGACCGGACACTTCTTGAAACACCGACACAACGTAATTTGCCGGCCATATCACGATACACCCAATAAATAATGGACGGATCGACAAAAACAACGTATTTGTCAATATTCCCAGCTGCACGCTTGGCAGATCGTGAAGTAGTTGCATTTCGCACCGGTGGTGGCGCTGTCTATCTCAACGTAATTAAGAGATTAGTATTTTGTTGATGAACAAGTGTTTTTATTGCTAAATATAATAATTATGGGATGTGTTTCTCTCATTGCTTAATGTTTTAATGTAAATAGGATTTATTAACTAACGAACGTTTGTACGCTAATAAATCAATCAGGAGAAGTAGGGTGTCTATGAAACGGGACTCTTTGGGCTTATATTGGAGTTCAAAATATGATGTCATGACCACTTCTGAAAAAGATTCTTAATTTAAAAAAAACTGTTTATCCCAAAGTAGCAAAGCCAAAATAGATTTATATTTTGACTAAATTTCAAAAAGCTGTTAGAAATGGTGGCAGGGAAAAATGATCTAAAACAGCTTTAGAAATATACATTGAATACTGCGCGGTGTGTGAAATGAAACGAATATGCAAATAAAGATTTTCAATTGTCACAAAGGCTTGGTTTTTTATCACCAAAGAGCTGGGATACAATGTGCCATTTTTTTAAGAAATATCATTTGTTTTATATTATTTAATATTTTTGATTTTAATTTATGTTTAAATTTAAACTTTAATTTTTGATTTGCTAAAGTCTTGGACACCCTAGCACAAACGATATGCCTAATCGCTGGCCAAATCATCAAAGGTTAAGCGTTGAGTGATATGACCAGATCATGATGTGCCGGCGTATCGCGACGTGGCTGGGCAAATCACGATATGGTTATTCCAACGATCGACCCACGAGATTTCATCATATAAAAATTAACGACTCAAACAAAAAAATAAATGGTTGCAATTTCAAAGAACATTTTTATACCATATTATAACTATTTTTTTAGAAATATTTTAGTCTGTTTATCAGTCCCTCACACCCGTTGTACAAGCTCTACTTAGTTTGGAATCACATGATCTTGGTGTAATTTGTACCAGATATTTTTTCAATCAGTGTGACCAGCTGATTAATTCAATGTGTATGGGAAGAGGATTGTTTAATTGATATGTCACCCTATGTTTCTTAGGTAAAGTTGTTCATTTTCATGAGTATCTTTTGGAGTAATTATACTTATTAAAAAATAGAGGTGCTTAAAACATCATTTACTTACATTTTATTTCATGACTCTTAGGTTCATTACATTTAGTACTTACATTGGTTCCTCAGATTAGTATTATTTCTTAAATACGATAGTTGCTTTTGACACTCTTCTGGGTCTAACACACTTTCGTAGAGATCTTGATCAAAAGCTGGGCTTGGAGTTATTGCACTGATTCCATATGCCTTAATAAGTATAATTAAAAACGCGTTTACTAATAAATGTGTTTGAAACAAAAACATTTTTCTGTTTTCGTTGTAGTTACTCCAGTTTCCCAAGTTTTTGACAGTGGTGCTTCTCAGTGCGTATTAATAAATTATGATAATATTAAAAATCGATCTTTCTAATATATTACAACTACGTTCTTATCTAGTTTAAAATTGATTAAATTAGAGTAGATAAACTTCAAAAATAGTCAATGTTTTTCAAGAATAAGCGTATGGAACGTAAATAATGATTCACAACAGATTATACATTCTGAGAACAATTAATTTGCTAGTGTAATCTGGGTAATTCCAAACGCCACCGCAGGCTTCGTGAGTTAAGTAGATATCTAAAACCTCAATCAACAATTTGAACGATATTATTAAAAAAAGAATGGTTAAGCTTCTGAAAATGATTCATCATTATTGAAGTTACTAGCTTTCCGCCCGTGGCTTCGCCCGCATGGACTAATTTTTCTCACTCGTTGGGTTCCATATCAAAGTTTTCATACGGATCCCGAATTTTTTTTTTCATATATTCTATCTAAAGCCCATATTCATCAGGGATATTGTAGGATTGTAATGGTACCTCCCTTGAGCCTTTGCCTTGTCGTGGCGGGGGAGGGCTTAGTACTGGTGGCAGGAACCACCGGGAAGCTAAGAGGGCTCAGGCATGACAGTGCGGTGGACTTCCCACCCACCCATTGCCTGCCGCCGGGCGAGGCGGCGGTATGGTGCCTACCACTGCCCGGCCAAAGGGGCGCCCACGGGCGCAGCGCCTTAGGGCGCGAGGTGGGGGCCGCGGTGCACAACCGTTTAGAGGGGGTCAGTGATCCGCGGCTGCCCCCCCCCCTGTGCACGGCAGCGGATCCACCTTTTAGGTGGATCGTGGTTGCGGACCTAGTAGGGTCCGCGTACGGTTGGAGCCAGCGGGCTTGAGTACAGGGGTGCTTTTGCCCGCAATGCACGGCTTTCACCGCAAAAGCGGAAGTACCTGTGTGCTTCAGGTACTTCCGTGGCCTACCCCCTTCATTGGGGGGTCGGCTAGAGGGCCCCAATACGGGGAGGCACTGGCGGCGGGGCGTTGCGAAACTTTTTAGGGACCCCACCTCACCGCTGAAGTGTTGAGGTCGAGTACCGTGGGGTTTTAGTCGGTAGAAGTCCGACATAACCTCGTCGTTCCCCCGAGCGGCAAGGTATCCATGAGGATTTCCCCACGTTATTACCAAAAAAAAAGGATTGTAATAGTAAAGGAATTTCTAAAAAATTCCGATGGCGCTTTTTTCCCGGATTACCTACTTTATAAGTGTCAATTAATCTGGCTGACAAATATAATAACGAATATAATATCTTTATTCGCGGAGACCCTAGAGCACGAGCTAGAATGCTCGTTCTTGATCGAACATTTCGTTACAATTATTTTGTTGTAAATTAAAAACGAAATATCATCGACACTTAAAGATCGCGAAAGAAAATTCTTGCCCTAGCTTATTGTTCGTTTGGTCGTATTGTACTATTCGTATAAACGTTACATTACAATGAAATGCTCTAGCAAATGCTCTAGTCTATGCCCACCTTTAGAAGCTGTTCATAACCGGTGCTTAGGGATGAGCTGAGAAATCGAAAAATGTAGTATTTATTATCATATTATACTAATCTTATTATAATGCTATGAATAATGCGAGTGTAAGCCGAAAATGACTGTACTCGATTTTTATCAAATTACGTTGTTTTAATGACACTTATTTGATAATTGAATAGATACGAGTATTGGTTTTATTTATAAAACTACCATATTACGTGTTTTTGGTAGACAATGATAAGAATGATTGCTTATTTGTTGATTCTGAATCATTACGTGATGTTAAACAAAACAACCCATTAAATGCTTAAAACCCTGGGGTCTATTACAATCGCTTTAAACAGGGTGTAAAAAGACCCTTAACGAAGCCGGCGTCTACAGACCATTAAATCAAGTCACAGAAATAATAAATTATTGATGGGAAATTTTTTTTTGGTGTCAATTTTAAACCTAAAAACGGACTACGCAATGTAACGCGTGCAAAAGACCGCTTCTGCGCTTTTTGTGCGTTGTTGTTATGTATAATCAAGGTGTACAAGGTCCGGCGGGCGAGTAGTAATGAAAGAACGCTATTTATTTTACAAGCGTATATTGAGGTTGTCAAGCAATGGTGCATGAACCTGGCTGGGCGTGCATTTTACAAGTCCTTATCCTTCTAGTGTTAAATAGTTATATCGCGAGCTAAAGGCGTATAACTCCATCTAGCGGGGGGATGACAAACTTAATGCTACTTAGCTTTTTCCACTGAGATGAGTTGTTCTTCGTGGCTGGCTTACAATTCACTATTTTTATGCAATTAACTTAAACATGCCGCCCACCAAGAACAATTACTAGGAATTGTTCTTTACCGATATTTGCTGACAACGAATGCTTTTACCTTGACGTGATACATAGAACTACAACATATATATTCTAATGCCGCCCACCGTGATAATACAATACAATTTCAGATGCTTACAATAGATCTTAACTAGATATTACACAACTGGCTAATGCCGTAGCAAAATGAGAATAACTTAAATTACTTCTTCAAGTCATAACAAAAAGAAACTTTAACAAAGGTTGCACAAAATAAACGCAATTCTTGTACAAAATGAACAAACCACTTAATTTAAACTTATTATCTTTACTATTAACTTATTTTGCTATGGGTAGAAGACACAACTTTGAAATCGGTCGTTTGAAAACATTATCTTTAGCTTTTAACGTGACTACCCTCGTGATTCCGTCAGCTCCAGGATGTTTCATCACAATTTTACCGATCAACCACCGCGCAGGAGGCAAGTCCAACTCTTTTACCAGAACCACGTCTCCTACTTGCGGCTCAGGTATTTGCCTTGACCACTTGTTCCGTTGCAGGAATTGATGCAAATACTCTGTAGCCCACCTACGCCAAAAGCTTTGCAGCATCCTTTGGGTTACCTGCCAACGCTTCAAGGAACTAAATGTGGAATTTTCGTAATTTTGATCCGGAATTGTTACCAATGGCTCTCCTATGACGAAATGACCAGGTGTCAGAACTATATACGTGTCGCCATCCGTGTCAATTCTTGATAATGGTCTGGAGTTGAGACACGCTTCGACCTGCGATAGGACAGTAGATAATTCTTCATAGGTCAATGTACTATCTCCTATGACTCGTTTTAGATGAAATTTACTAGATTTTATTCCAGCTTCAAATAAACCCCCGAAATTTGGCGAGTATGGTGGAATAAAATGCCAAGTAGTTTGGGTGTTAGACAAACTCTCCCTAATTTCTACCGATATTTTCGATTGTTCGCTTGCGAACAATCTATGCAATTCTTTGGAAGCGCCTAGGAAATTTGTGCCATTGTCGCTCCACATTTGTGAACAATGTCCTCTGCGCGACACAAACCGACGAAACGCAGCTAGAAAACCCTGAGTAGTAAGGTCGCTCACTGCCTCTAAATGTACGGCGCGGGTAACCATGCAGATAAAGAGACAAATATACCCTTTATATGCATGGTGACCTCGACCTTTTGAAGTCCTAACATTGATGGGTCCCGCGAAATCAACCCCACTATGTAAAAAGGCCCTAGCGGGTGTAACTCTAGCCTCAGGAAGTTGGCCCATCAACTGATTTCTAGTTACATTAGAATGTCTGATACAGGTAATGCATTTATGAATGATTTTTTTTACTAGCAGTTTTGCCCCAACAATCCAATATTTATTACGCAGATACCCCAGTACTAATTGTTGTCCCCCATGCAAGAGCTTTTTATGCGCATCTTCCGCTATGAGTTTCGACAAGTGAGATTTTTTTGGTAATATAACAGGATGTTTGGTATCATGCGACAAACTACTGGATTGTTCCAATCGTCCTCCTGCTCTCAACATTTTGTTTCCGTCTAAAAATGGATTTAACTTTGAAATCTTACTATTCTTTCTCACTTCCCCTCTATTTTCTAAATCTACCAATTCTT
The DNA here is from genome assembly GCA_947369235.1 of Udea olivalis. NCBI lineage: Eukaryota > Metazoa > Arthropoda > Insecta > Lepidoptera > Crambidae > Udea > Udea olivalis. The sequence goes on from OX376348.1 coordinate 10,022,726, forward strand.
CTTTGAAATATTGCAACTGACATTTTTTAATTAATACATTTAATGTTTCATTTATTTCCTTAGTTGTAAGATATGGTGTGGAAGATCTATTTACTTTTTTTGTTTTAGCCAATTGAATGAACCGTTTACAGTACGCTAGGACCCTGACCATTCTGTTTAACGATGAAAACCGTTCCCATGTACTGTCTTCTTTTTCAGTTGCAGCGTGTACTCTTATTTTTTCGAGTTCTGTATCTACTTGAGTACTGTGTTTCTCCTTAATTTCCTTGTTTTTTAAGAATTCAGGTCCGTGTTTCCAGATTGTACATTTTAAGAAGTCTGAAGGATACATTCCTCGAGATGCTACGTCTGCTGCATTTTCTTTCGACTTGACATGATTCCATTGAGAGGGTTCCTTTAGAGTAAGTATGTCCGATACCCTATTGGCAACGAATGGTTTCCATCGACGTGGATGACTATTGAGCCACGCCAATACAATATTAAAACCAGAGTTTTTTAAATATCTCGCTTGGCAAGAAAAAAATGTTTCAACTATTGTGGCACACAACTAGTAGTTACACTAATACACATAGGCCTTTAGTTCACTGAGGCTATTTTATCCTCAAAAAATAGTATTCCCAAGAATATAGCTACCTTTTTATTGCCTGTCAGTAGGTTTATTATAATATTGTGACAGCTGCAACAATAAATTGTTATAGATAATCATAGTACCTATATGGGGGGGGGCCCATTATGAAGATGGAGTTCTCTCGCAGAAACTATGTGAGAGATTCGCTCTATACACGCCCGATCTTCCATAGCAGGAGGACCATTTGTTCACATGGGAAGAGCCTTGGAACTGTTCAATCTACCAAGATCTTCCGCAGATCCTTTGTAGGTATGGGTCTTATAGTTATCTGGTTCGGGGAAGCCAGAAGAAAAAGAAGGGCCACTGGGGAACCACTATAATGACTGACTCTTTTATTACATCATGTAATATGCACTTTACATTAGTAAAGTGTGCCAAAACTAGCAGTATCAGGTTAGGATTTGAAAGCCCTCATATCAGTAGATAGTCTCAGGGACGACAAAAGGCGTCGCATAAGATATTAGGTACTCATCTGTTGTGTCTAAAGCGACATCGCCTGAAACAGCTGCTGTGGCATTTAAAACAAATAATTTTCTGGATACCCATATGTTGAATATGGCCTCCGCGGCCAGGGGCAATAGACGCCAGTCGAGAGCCACCCCACCTCGGATAGGTGGTCAACAATTTTGCTTCAGAAGTGTGGTGGCCAAATTTAGGAGTGCCAGAGATCTGAGCGCCTCCACTGTTTAAGTCTTAATGGCATGGCATACTACCAGTTTTGATGTTCAATTGTTCCAGAATGTGGGCTACCTTTAATGCATTGTGTTGGTATAGGATCGTACCATACACTGCATACAACTCCTTGACACAGGAGTGCCATATTAAATGTGAGTTGAACTTAATGTCTTAAGCTCATAAGCACATGTCGTTCAATCAAGCTCCCCACCCTGCATCCGCTGCGTTGGTGGTAAGAAAGTGTCTGACTTCTTGGTAGCGCACTGCGCTCAGCGGAGTATATTGCACTTAGCCATAAATTCAGTTGGTGAACAGTGTCACTTCACTTTCAGACAAGACTCTTCACTCTCCGAGATGTCCTCCCTAAAATCCTCTCAGAAATAATCGCATTTTGCAACTTTGAAAACGTCGTCCGGGAACGGTCAATGTTGCAAGACTCAAAGGGCAAATAGGCTTTGAAATTCCTTTTTTTGCTTATTTTTTAATTTTTTTTAAAATGTATTCATACTACTCTGTGTTTCTGAGAGTATTTTAGTGTATACCTGCTCTTGTGTGGGCCATAAAATAGACTTTGGATAATTATTATGCTTTCCACAAGTCCCTAGCATCTCAGTATTTCCGCAATCTGAGTGACTAGAATTGACCTGTCTCAATGGACTAGACGCTGGTATTTTCAATACCCTATCATTCAACACCTGTGGCATAGATTTCCGCAACCCAATTCAACACTGAGAAAATTTGTAGAGTTAAAGAGATGCGAGATGATAACGATAGTTGTAAATCAATCATTTGAGAGGCTCTGCTAATGGTAGTTCAGAAAAGGTATTTGGAGGTCGATTTTCACACACCAGTCCTGGTTGTGTAAAAGTTCACTAGATCTGAATGAAAAACTAGATGAAAGTGATTTATTGCCACACATGTGCATCTAGACTTGACTTGACTTCCGCAGTCTTTGAGTTGAATGAGCATTGAATCCTCATTTCACTCTTGTTTTTTGGTTACCAAAAACATCTTTTTTAAGATTTTTGTAAGGAAACTGCAATGGGGGAGAATTAAATGGAACACTACAATTACAACACATTTTGAATAGTACTGATTTGAAACATTGTCCTTAAGACATCCACTATAGTTCATTTTGAGAATTTGTAAAATGGTTATTGAGACCAAAAGGCGTCTTTGGAGACAATTTTGATAAATGCATTGTAATTCAATTAAAACTTGTAATAAGTATCATATATGTACAAATAAATTTCATATTATTTAGCACCTACATTACTCCTGGTAAGTATAAGTACTTAAGTCTTTACCTGCGATATTAAAAATAACATTGGAGAACAGGTAATTATGTCTGCTATGCAGTTAATCGGATAATTTTAAATTAGTTAAAGGTTCTCTGTATTAAAATCATTTAGCAATATTTAACCACATCCAATAACCACTCTTGCATACTTGAGAGTTTTAAAAACAAGTGACAAAGCTTTATGAATAAAACATATTCTTAGCTCAGCGGTACATTTAATTGATATCTTATCAGAGACTACTGACTGTACATTCTATTGCCCACTATTAATTGTATACACTTTTACTTGCTTATTCCCCAAGATTTGCAGTGTCACTTCTGCATCTTAAGGGAAAGCAGAATCTGGACAAAAAGATGCAGCCAAATTGATCACATTTAAGTAACTCTGCTGGGTTGGCAGAAAACATCTTCAAAACATCTTGCAATTGTTGTTGAATAAGCTGTTCCTGTTCTAAATGGCTTAAGATAAACTATGAGGCAGGCCATATGGGTCTCAGAAAAGGCTATATGGTGTAAGTCATATTCAATTGTGCGCCCAACCTTGCATCCGCTGCATTGGTGGTAAAGAGTGACTTCTCTTTAGCGCAATGGTTTTAATGAAAGTCACACTGACTTTTAAAAGCTTGTGGGCTAACCATTGATTATTGCATTGAAACATGTGTCAAAAACCTTTTTGTAGCTGAGATTCAAACTATTGTAATTTATATCGTTTGGATTCACAGGATGTGTGATTTTATTTTCGTCATAGTTGACGGTAAGCCCAATTAAAGACACAGCTCAGTGAGGCCTCTGTTACACTCAATATTAGATAGGTAGGTACGTTAACACTCTGTATGAGTAGGTACCTATTTAGTCAAGATAATGTCTGTTCACGCATTGTTGTTTAAGCGAGAGGGATAAATATGTGTGTTAATAAATTATAAGACTCACCAATGTTGAATCGATTCGTATTCGGTGGAAATAGCGAACTTTCAAATGAAAAATAAGAAAAGTTTTCATCCTCCGAGGATGCAAACGAATCCGAACAATTCAGTTCAATTCTACACGTTCCCCATCAGGGGTAACACAAATCACGCTTAGCTATTTCCAAGATTACACTGTGTTTTCATGTTTTTAAACACTTGTGTCAGCCAAGGAAACTCTGCAATATACCTATTTCTCACATATCACGTTTACGTATGTATGTAGGTAGTTACAAACCTACATTGGCTGACACCGACTCCAACAATAACAATAATTGTACCTACATTATAGTATCGTATAAGTTTCAGAAGACTACGCAATCATTTCTTTTTTACTTTTTAGTGCTTTGTTTTGGAATAGTTTTTTTGAAGTTGGTTTTTTTTTGGTAAAATTTTTGTTTATTTCTTGATTTTCAGTGAATAGTTCTTATTTATTTTATACATCGAAAAAGTATCGTCCAATTGCTCGTAAAAATTGAAGAGTTCCGTTACTTTGTCATGGATCCCATAATCAGAACCTAACCAAACTCTCATCAAAGTACCCTTGAAGTACATATATGCTTTCCAATAAAAAAAGAAGCATCGGAATCGGTTGGCTTGATATTGAGTTATTCGTCCATTTGTCGCGCATATGGCTTATCTAGATTTAAAACTTATATGGATTTCCCATGAAAGCCACTGTCAGAACTTTGCAAAATTAAAATGGGACCACTCGGGAAGCACCAGCTTTCAAATAAACAAAGAATGATCAAAATCGGTTCACCCAGTCGAAAGTTATGAGGTAACAAACTTAAAAAAAAACATACAGTCTAATTGAGAACCTCCTCCGACTTTTAAAGTCGGTTAAAAATACACTTCATCTAAATAACGTTTATTTTAGCAAAAAAAAAAACCCAAACCATCTATTTAGCCTAATTTCACAATAACAGTCAAATAAATTAAAGATATTAGTGACCCATCATCGGCCATAGCCCACTCAACGTTAAAAAAAATTTCTTTTACACCAAATGCCTTTTTTATTTATACCCGTCTGTAGGTTTACTTAGAGCTTCAAATATGGAGTTTTTAAGGGGTTAAACTCTAAAATTTCTAAACCTTTTACAATATTGAATGCATCAGGTACTCTAATATTTTATTGAAATTCAGTACGCTCTATAACTCACCACGGAGAGTTAAAACAAAATGTTATTTGAACAGTAAAGCAATATATTTGATTAATTGTATTTCGACGTCAAAGTGCAAATCCCGGAACATTTGAACTTCTTCAAACTCAAATTCGTAACGATGGATTTGTATTACACATCTTCTTGAAACAATATTTCAACAAGAACTTTTAATTTTATTTTCTCTCTTTAAATCTTGCAAACGGCAACATTTGCTCTGTAGTCACAGATTTTTAGCTAAAATTGTATCAACGTTATGTGTTTGTGAAACTAACGGGATAGTGACGTAATAAAAACAAACTTACACAGCAACCGTATCAGCTGGAGACCAAGGCTTGTCGTTGGGAAGGCGAACAAATTCTTCGTGGAAATTCAGTGACTGCGTCAGGTTGCCCGTAAAGGAGTCCAAAGCTTCTTTAGCAGTGCACACTTTAGGTATGCACACAGCTAGTCGGAAGCTCATCATGTAGAAGTTTATATCTTCAGAATCTCTAAAAGTGTAATAAGCTTGTTACTAAGTCTACCTTTAATTTATTGATTTTGTTTCAGTTAGGGAAAATTGTGTTTTAACTTCATTTGATTCGTTTTTTGCTATGTTTTTTGTGATGTATTTGAAGACTGACTTTATTACTGTTCTAAAAATTAAATAATATATTCAGTAGAAAAAAATAATGTACCCTTCAGCAGCTGGTTCTTCTTCTCCGGCAACAAGGCGCTTTAAATCCTTTTTCTCTCGCTCATATTTAACTAATCTTTCTTTAACCGACTCCGTCAAAACAGTTGTACTTGGAATGAAGTCTGGCCAAGTAATGTCTGACCACCCTCCATCTGGTCCGTCAAAATCAGGTGGCCAGGTGATATTCGAAAGAAATGTTGGTAATACCAAATCTTCCAAAGGGAAGTCTAGGGAAACGTATTTACCCCCAATATGCACATCTTCGTTTATTTCGCTTATATCTAGACATTGGAAGTAACTTCCAAAATCTCGTAAGTTGCCAAGAAGTAAATTACGGGGAATTCTCCAACTGGCATCTATAACTGAAATATAGTTTTGGTTAAAATTCAGTCACTTTCATAATACTCATCATTTATTGTTCTTCGGATTATCCTTTTACAAAAATGTTTACTTATTACTACGCTATTTTTATGAGTACCTACAGCAACTGTAAGGGATGTTTATGTCGTGGGCAGATCGTTGGATTTTCGAGATCACGAAATGACCGGACACTTCTTGAAACACCGACACAACGTAATTTGCCGGCCATATCACGATACACCCAATAAATAATGGACGGATCGACAAAAACAACGTATTTGTCAATATTCCCAGCTGCACGCTTGGCAGATCGTGAAGTAGTTGCATTTCGCACCGGTGGTGGCGCTGTCTATCTCAACGTAATTAAGAGATTAGTATTTTGTTGATGAACAAGTGTTTTTATTGCTAAATATAATAATTATGGGATGTGTTTCTCTCATTGCTTAATGTTTTAATGTAAATAGGATTTATTAACTAACGAACGTTTGTACGCTAATAAATCAATCAGGAGAAGTAGGGTGTCTATGAAACGGGACTCTTTGGGCTTATATTGGAGTTCAAAATATGATGTCATGACCACTTCTGAAAAAGATTCTTAATTTAAAAAAAACTGTTTATCCCAAAGTAGCAAAGCCAAAATAGATTTATATTTTGACTAAATTTCAAAAAGCTGTTAGAAATGGTGGCAGGGAAAAATGATCTAAAACAGCTTTAGAAATATACATTGAATACTGCGCGGTGTGTGAAATGAAACGAATATGCAAATAAAGATTTTCAATTGTCACAAAGGCTTGGTTTTTTATCACCAAAGAGCTGGGATACAATGTGCCATTTTTTTAAGAAATATCATTTGTTTTATATTATTTAATATTTTTGATTTTAATTTATGTTTAAATTTAAACTTTAATTTTTGATTTGCTAAAGTCTTGGACACCCTAGCACAAACGATATGCCTAATCGCTGGCCAAATCATCAAAGGTTAAGCGTTGAGTGATATGACCAGATCATGATGTGCCGGCGTATCGCGACGTGCCTGGGCAAATCACGATATGGTTATTCCAACGATCGACCCACGAGATTTCATCATATAAAAATTAACGACTCAAACAAAAAAATAAATGGTTGCAATTTCAAAGAACATTTTTATACCATATTATAACTATTTTTTTAGAAATATTTTAGTCTGTTTATCAGTCCCTCACACCCGTTGTACAAGCTCTACTTAGTTTGGAATCACATGATCTTGGTGTAATTTGTACCAGATATTTTTTCAATCAGTGTGACCAGCTGATTAATTCAATGTGTATGGGAAGAGGATTGTTTAATTGATATGTCACCCTATGTTTCTTAGGTAAAGTTGTTCATTTTCATGAGTATCTTTTGGAGTAATTATACTTATTAAAAAATAGAGGTGCTTAAAACATCATTTACTTACATTTTATTTCATGACTCTTAGGTTCATTACATTTAGTACTTACATTGGTTCCTCAGATTAGTATTATTTCTTAAATACGATAGTTGCTTTTGACACTCTTCTGGGTCTAACACACTTTCGTAGAGATCTTGATCAAAAGCTGGGCTTGGAGTTATTGCACTGATTCCATATGCCTTAATAAGTATAATTAAAAACGCGTTTACTAATAAATGTGTTTGAAACAAAAACATTTTTCTGTTTTCGTTGTAGTTACTCCAGTTTCCCAAGTTTTTGACAGTGGTGCTTCTCAGTGCGTATTAATAAATTATGATAATATTAAAAATCGATCTTTCTAATATATTACAACTACGTTCTTATCTAGTTTAAAATTGATTAAATTAGAGTAGATAAACTTCAAAAATAGTCAATGTTTTTCAAGAATAAGCGTATGGAACGTAAATAATGATTCACAACAGATTATACATTCTGAGAACAATTAATTTGCTAGTGTAATCTGGGTAATTCCAAACGCCACCGCAGGCTTCGTGAGTTAAGTAGATATCTAAAACCTCAATCAACAATTTGAACGATATTATTAAAAAAAGAATGGTTAAGCTTCTGAAAATGATTCATCATTATTGAAGTTACTAGCTTTCCGCCCGTGGCTTCGCCCGCATGGACTAATTTTTCTCACTCGTTGGGTTCCATATCAAAGTTTTCATACGGATCCCGAATTTTTTTTTTCATATATTCTATCTAAAGCCCATATTCATCAGGGATATTGTAGGATTGTAATGGTACCTCCCTTGAGCCTTTGCCTTGTCGTGGCGGGGGAGGGCTTAGTACTGGTGGCAGGAACCACCGGGAAGCTAAGAGGGCTCAGGCATGACAGTGCGGTGGACTTCCCACCCACCCATTGCCTGCCGCCGGGCGAGGCGGCGGTATGGTGCCTACCACTGCCCGGCCAAAGGGGCGCCCACGGGCGCAGCGCCTTAGGGCGCGAGGTGGGGGCCGCGGTGCACAACCGTTTAGAGGGGGTCAGTGATCCGCGGCTGCCCCCCCCCCTGTGCACGGCAGCGGATCCACCTTTTAGGTGGATCGTGGTTGCGGACCTAGTAGGGTCCGCGTACGGTTGGAGCCAGCGGGCTTGAGTACAGGGGTGCTTTTGCCCGCAATGCACGGCTTTCACCGCAAAAGCGGAAGTACCTGTGTGCTTCAGGTACTTCCGTGGCCTACCCCCTTCATTGGGGGGTCGGCTAGAGGGCCCCAATACGGGGAGGCACTGGCGGCGGGGCGTTGCGAAACTTTTTAGGGACCCCACCTCACCGCTGAAGTGTTGAGGTCGAGTACCGTGGGGTTTTAGTCGGTAGAAGTCCGACATAACCTCGTCGTTCCCCCGAGCGGCAAGGTATCCATGAGGATTTCCCCACGTTATTACCAAAAAAAAAGGATTGTAATAGTAAAGGAATTTCTAAAAAATTCCGATGGCGCTTTTTTCCCGGATTACCTACTTTATAAGTGTCAATTAATCTGGCTGACAAATATAATAACGAATATAATATCTTTATTCGCGGAGACCCTAGAGCACGAGCTAGAATGCTCGTTCTTGATCGAACATTTCGTTACAATTATTTTGTTGTAAATTAAAAACGAAATATCATCGACACTTAAAGATCGCGAAAGAAAATTCTTGCCCTAGCTTATTGTTCGTTTGGTCGTATTGTACTATTCGTATAAACGTTACATTACAATGAAATGCTCTAGCAAATGCTCTAGTCTATGCCCACCTTTAGAAGCTGTTCATAACCGGTGCTTAGGGATGAGCTGAGAAATCGAAAAATGTAGTATTTATTATCATATTATACTAATCTTATTATAATGCTATGAATAATGCGAGTGTAAGCCGAAAATGACTGTACTCGATTTTTATCAAATTACGTTGTTTTAATGACACTTATTTGATAATTGAATAGATACGAGTATTGGTTTTATTTATAAAACTACCATATTACGTGTTTTTGGTAGACAATGATAAGAATGATTGCTTATTTGTTGATTCTGAATCATTACGTGATGTTAAACAAAACAACCCATTAAATGCTTAAAACCCTGGGGTCTATTACAATCGCTTTAAACAGGGTGTAAAAAGACCCTTAACGAAGCCGGCGTCTACAGACCATTAAATCAAGTCACAGAAATAATAAATTATTGATGGGAAATTTTTTTTTGGTGTCAATTTTAAACCTAAAAACGGACTACGCAATGTAACGCGTGCAAAAGACCGCTTCTGCGCTTTTTGTGCGTTGTTGTTATGTATAATCAAGGTGTACAAGGTCCGGCGGGCGAGTAGTAATGAAAGAACGCTATTTATTTTACAAGCGTATATTGAGGTTGTCAAGCAATGGTGCATGAACCTGGCTGGGCGTGCATTTTACAAGTCCTTATCCTTCTAGTGTTAAATAGTTATATCGCGAGCTAAAGGCGTATAACTCCATCTAGCGGGGGGATGACAAACTTAATGCTACTTAGCTTTTTCCACTGAGATGAGTTGTTCTTCGTGGCTGGCTTACAATTCACTATTTTTATGCAATTAACTTAAACATGCCGCCCACCAAGAACAATTACTAGGAATTGTTCTTTACCGATATTTGCTGACAACGAATGCTTTTACCTTGACGTGATACATAGAACTACAACATATATATTCTAATGCCGCCCACCGTGATAATACAATACAATTTCAGATGCTTACAATAGATCTTAACTAGATATTACACACAACTGGCTAATGCCGTAGCAAAATGAGAATAACTTAAATTACTTCTTCAAGTCATAACAAAAAGAAACTTTAACAAAGGTTGCACAAAATAAACGCAATTCTTGTACAAAATGAACAAACCACTTAATTTAAACTTATTATCTTTACTATTAACTTATTTTGCTATGGGTAGAAGACACAACTTTGAAATCGGTCGTTTGAAAACATTATCTTTAGCTTTTAACGTGACTACCCTCGTGATTCCGTCAGCTCCAGGATGTTTCATCACAATTTTACCGATCAACCACCGCGCAGGAGGCAAGTCCAACTCTTTTACCAGAACCACGTCTCCTACTTGCGGCTCAGGTATTTGCCTTGACCACTTGTTCCGTTGCAGGAATTGATGCAAATACTCTGTAGCCCACCTACGCCAAAAGCTTTGCAGCATCCTTTGGGTTACCTGCCAACGCTTCAAGGAACTAAATGTGGAATTTTCGTAATTTTGATCCGGAATTGTTACCAATGGCTCTCCTATGACGAAATGACCAGGTGTCAGAACTATATACGTGTCGCCATCCGTGTCAATTCTTGATAATGGTCTGGAGTTGAGACACGCTTCGACCTGCGATAGGACAGTAGATAATTCTTCATAGGTCAATGTACTATCTCCTATGACTCGTTTTAGATGAAATTTACTAGATTTTATTCCAGCTTCAAATAAACCCCCGAAATTTGGCGAGTATGGTGGAATAAAATGCCAAGTAGTTTGGGTGTTAGACAAACTCTCCCTAATTTCTACCGATATTTTCGATTGTTCGCTTGCGAACAATCTATGCAATTCTTTGGAAGCGCCTAGGAAATTTGTGCCATTGTCGCTCCACATTTGTGAACAATGTCCTCTGCGCGACACAAACCGACGAAACGCAGCTAGAAAACCCTGAGTAGTAAGGTCGCTCACTGCCTCTAAATGTACGGCGCGGGTAACCATGCAGATAAAGAGACAAATATACCCTTTATATGCATGGTGACCTCGACCTTTTGAAGTCCTAACATTGATGGGTCCCGCGAAATCAACCCCACTATGTAAAAAGGCCCTAGCGGGTGTAACTCTAGCCTCAGGAAGTTGGCCCATCAACTGATTTCTAGTTACATTAGAATGTCTGATACAGGTAATGCATTTATGAATGATTTTTTTTACTAGCAGTTTTGCCCCAACAATCCAATATTTATTACGCAGATACCCCAGTACTAATTGTTGTCCCCCATGCAAGAGCTTTTTATGCGCATCTTCCGCTATGAGTTTCGACAAGTGAGATTTTTTTGGTAATATAACAGGATGTTTGGTATCATGCGACAAACTACTGGATTGTTCCAATCGTCCTCCTGCTCTCAACATTTTGTTTCCGTCTAAAAATGGATTTAACTTTGAAATCTTACTATTCTTTCTCACTTCCCCTCTATTTTCTAAATCTACCAATTCTTCTTTGAAATATTGCAACTGACATTTTTTAATTAATACATTTAATGTTTCATTTATTTCCTTAGTTGTAAGATATGGTGTGGAAGATCTATTTACTTTTTTTGTTTTAGCCAATTGAATGAACCGTTTACAGTACGCTAGGACCCTGACCATTCTGTTTAACGATGAAAACCGTTCCCATGTACTGTCTTCTTTTTCAGTTGCAGCGTGTACTCTTATTTTTTCGAGTTCTGTATCTACTTGAGTACTGTGTTTCTCCTTAATTTCCTTGTTTTTTAAGAATTCAGGTCCGTGTTTCCAGATTGTACATTTTAAGAAGTCTGAAGGATACATTCCTCGAGATGCTACGTCTGCTGCATTTTCTTTCGACTTGACATGATTCCATTGAGAGGGTTCCTTTAGAGTAAGTATGTCCGATACCCTATTGGCAACGAATGGTTTCCATCGACGTGGATGACTATTGAGCCACGCCAATACCACAGTTGAGTCAGTCCATGCAAATATATTATTTTTGTCTACCGTGAAAACCTGTGCAAGTTCTCGTAACAGTTTTGCGAGAAGCACTGCACCGCATAATTCCAGCCTAGGAATTGACACAATTTTAATGGGACATACTTTTGTTTTAGCAGACAGCAACACAACCCGAATGTTATGTTTATCGTCAATTATCCTAGCATATACCACCGCGGCATATGCGACGTTTGACGCGTCTGAAAACCCGTGTAATTCTAGGGAACAACCCTTTGTGGTTCCCAACCAACGTGGCATGTGAAACTCCTTCAACAATGATAATTGTTCTCGGTAAGTAACCCATTGATTATATATTTCCGCTGGTATTTGTTCATCCCAGTCTAATCCTTTCAACCACAACTTTTGTATTAGTATCTTGCCTACTACTATACATGGTGAAAGCCACCCAAGGGGGTCAAAGAGTCTTGCTACTTCCGATTGTATACTTCTTTTTGCTACAGGTTCCGTGAGCTCCGAGACGTTCACCGAGTATTGGAATTCATCTTCTCTTCTGTTCCAGGTAAGTCCGAGTATTTTCATAACTGCGTCCAATTTTATTTTTAGTGTTCCCTTTTCCGAATCTTCATTTTCTCTTCCTTCGTTTTCATGCCCGTTTTGAATTTCCTTCAACACTTCTTCGTTGTTACTTGTCCATTTTCTTAATACAAATCCTCCTTTGTTTAGCATTTCGTTCATCTGTTTATATATTTCCAGCGCCTCCTTCACCGTGTCACAGCCCGACATCATGTCATCCATGTAGAAATCCTTGAGAGTACGCTCCTTTGCAATTGGGTATTTGTCTCCTTCATCGTATGCGACTTGCTGCAATGTACGTACTGCTAGATATGGTGCAGAAGCCGAACCGAAAGAAACTCTCAGCATTCGGTAACTTTGTACATCGGAACCTGAGTCTGGTCTCCACAGTAATCTTTGATAGTCCTTATCCAGCTCTGATACTTTTATTTGCCGGTACATTTTAGCAATGTCTGCTACCAGGCAACAAACATGACTTCTCCAACGCAGCAACAAATGTCTTAGATCATCTTGAAGTACTGGACCTTTCATCATTAAGTCATTGATTGAAATACCTCCCTTACCCTTACAAGAACTGTCACATACAACCCGTACCTGTGTAGTGTCCTTGTCTTCTCTTATTACAGCAAGAACAGGAACATAAACAGCATCTTTATTATTAACTTCTTCTTCTTTGACTAGCTCCATATGTCCTGACGACAAGTAATCATCCATTACTTCTGTAAATTTCAATTTAAAGTGTTCATTTTTGTTTAACCGCCTCTCTAGTAATTCAAATCTTTTCTTAGCTATATCCAAAGAGCCTTCAACGTAAGGTTTTTCCACCTTGAAAGGTATTTGTACAATGTACCGTCCCGTTTCATCTCTTTTTGTCGTTTTCTTGTACATCTCTTCACATTTTGCTTCTTCTTCAGTCATCCAACTTTTATCCTTTACTGTAGGTTCATTTTCCAGTTCCCAAAACCTTTTTAACATTTCATCATCTTCCATGATTGAATGCATAACTACCATTTTACTATGTATTTCCTGTAGAGTTTGTACAGTTCCGGACACAATCCACCCGAGAGATGTGGATTGTGCGATCACACCTCCTCGATAGCCTTTTCTCAATCCTTCTTGGAGAACTTGTCCGTACACATCAGCACCTAACAAGACATCAATCTTGTGAGGAGTGTGGTAGTCGGGATCAGCCAAGGTAAGTCCGCTTAAGTCTAAACCACTCAACTCTACCACTTTCTTAGCTGGAAGAAACGCTGTGATTGTACTTAGAACATAAGCCTTTACTGTTAGTTTGATGTTAGGATCTAGCCGAGATTGCAGTTTGATGACAACCGTTGATGTAGCAGTGATATTTTTGTTCTCTCCTAAACCTGAAATTACATTTTTTGCCGGTATCTTCTTTAATCCCAAGAATTGCACCGTGGACTCGTTTACAAAAGAAGCCTGCGATCCTTGGTCAAGTAGAGCCCGTACCAGCATCCTAGTTCCATTCCTTGATTCTGCTTTCAATAAAGCGGTGGCTAACAACACTTGATGTCCTGTTTTACCCGTAGAAAAACACGAAGTTATGTTTTCCTTTGCAGCTGATGCTGCTTCAGCAATAGAGCAACCAACTACTGCTGATGAACTTTGTTCCGTGGCCTCTTGTGGGCTTTCCACTGTCTTATATTTTGTTCCAGCGGAACCCTTCAGATGCAACAAAGTATGATGCAATTTTCCACAAACTTTGCAATGAGTTGTATTCTTACACTCCCGTGCGGAGTGATCCAGCCCTAAACAATTAAAACATAACCGCTTTTGCCGCACGAAATCACGACGATCGCTTACGTTTTGCTGTATGAAATTTTTACAGTAACTTATTTTATGTTCACCGTCACAAAAAGTACAATTGAATTTAGTAATATGGAGCGCTTTTATTTTACTAACCTGGTTATCAACCCTCTTTGAATACTTATTAAGTTCTACAAACTCTAAAGCCCTATACCTATTTGATATGAAATTTCTAAATTGTCCATATGTTGGCAAACTTTCGCTGTCCATTGAGCTACTAACATGTAATTCCCATTGTTTTTTTGTTTCAGGGTCCAGTTTAAGCGCCAAAATATGGATAATCAGAATGTCCCACGTAGATACATCTATTCCCAAATTAGTTAAAGCGTCGAGACAATCAGTTGTTGTGTCCATTAACTCTTTTAAGCCTACTGAATTTTCACTGATTACGTTTCGTTGACTCAATAACCGCTTTATAATACAATGTGACATGTATTTTTTATTTTCAAATCGCTCCTTTAACAAGCGCCAGGATCGCTCATAATTGTCAGCTGAAACAGGTATTTGCCGTAAAAGTTGTTCAGCCTCTCCAGTTACATATCCTTTAAGGTAGTGTAATTTTTGTACCCGGTCTAAAGTTGCATTACTGTGTATCAATGAGACGAACAGATCTTTGAAGGTGGGCCACTCTGAATATTTCCCGGAGAACATTGGGATACTAATTTTGGGCAAATGAATGTTGTGATTATTGTTGTTTGGAGTATTGCTTTTACTTTCTTCTACAGCGAATGGAGCACATTTCTTTAAACCGGACCGCAAATCACTCTTATAATCTAAATAAGTGTCCTCTGTGCTTTCATAAACCTGATCGTCTACATATGTGCTGTCACTCGCATCAAAGTCCGAATGGGAGACTATGGATACGTGAGTCGATCCAAACAACTTCCACAGGTCCTGAAGATTTTCCAACCTTGTCTCAATGTATGCCTCAGTTATCCTGTCTTTAGGAGACTTTTTATAATTATCATAGCCTCTAATTATCTGAGACCTGAGACTAATTTGCAAACTTATCAGTTCATCCATTTTGAAATTATTAACAACAGTTCACAAAAATAAAAGTCTCAATTTGTTATAAGTCCGAAATTACACTAACAAATTTCTTGAAATTTATTCTAAGTCCCAGATTAACGAATTCTTGAAAATTATTAGTGTTTTGCACTTTATAGTTCTACAGAAAATTGGGCATAGGTTCCCCGTCTGGTCGTTTTTCCACGAATTATTCTAAGTCCCAATTCCCTTCGAATTTCTTCTAAGTTAAAGTTCCCCTTGAAATAAGATTCAAATTACTCACAGTTTTCCGCACTCATCACTACGTCACCCGCACGTGACCACCACTTCACCGCTTACACCTCACCCCGCACCGCACACCTTCCCGATGCCGCACACTGATTGTGCCGCTGCAGTCAGTCGCCTCGCCGACTGTTCTGCTGATGCTGCTGCGCCTCCTCGTAGACGCCGCCGCCCGGTGTGACAGAAACCCGAAGTGTGACTGCGCCTATTGCAGTTGCCGTTGAAACCGTCCTTGACGACAATCCGCCGCCCTTGAGTACGGTTCTGAGTTTCGTCCGGAAACCCTGAAAATGTCAAAAAGTACGTTAATATTCGTACATCCGGCTCGAAGGACCATGTACAAGGTCCGGCGGGCGAGTAGTAATGAAAGAACGCTATTTATTTTACAAGCGTATATTGAGGTTGTCAAGCAATGGTGCATGAACCTGGCTGGGCGTGCATTTTACAAGTCCTTATCCTTCTAGTGTTAAATAGTTATATCGCGAGCTAAAGGCGTATAACTCCATCTAGCGGGGGGATGACAAACTTAATGGTACTTAGCTTTTTCCACTGAGATGAGTTGTTCTTCGTGGCTGGCTTACAATTCACTATTTTTATGCAATTAACTTAAACAAAGGGGTACGCACGGTACGCACGATGTACATTGCGAGTTCAACGTGTTGAAGCAATTTTTTGTTAGGAAATACTTGAAATTTTGATAATGTTTCTTAGGACAAAAATTAAGTAATAATGGTTAGAGTTTGTTTTCATCAAAATCTTGCGATTTTTTTTTACTTTGACCTTCAATAACGTGGTAACTATTGAGTTCCCAGGTATGGTCTATAAAGAAAAAATGGTCCCAATGATGTGCAGAATACGTAGGTGTCGGCTTCGTTAAGGGTCTTTTCACACCCTTTATACCAACAAGTTAATTCCCTAAACTGAGGGTAGTGATCCATTTCGGCAGTAGGTAAATATCCAGCCTAGAAGATGCGTTAATGCCAGATAACCTCTGACTGGCTGGAAATGAAAGATCATTTACGAAATTGCTCGCTACGCACAGTTTAGGGAATGAAATTGGGCATCCAAGGTTTTTCATTTTGAAAAACACAATAAATGTGAGATGGGCATTGGATTGGGAAATATGTACTAGTACATACTTGCTATTCTGTGCCGACTATCACGGTAAGCGTGCCTAGCCTAGCGGTACCTACGTTAAGATAAGGATCCCTCAATCGCATAAAACATTGTATTGTATTATTGTTTTAAAATGAAGTTTACAGAACATTCATGCTTAGTCAATATAAAAGAGACATGCAAATATACATTTTCAAACATAGGTTAAACTTAAGATTAACACAATAAACATTAGATATAATACAATTGAACTTTTAACACTTCACATTATTAACATGAACCTTACATTATCATTAAAACTAGCGATTACTCTGAATCATGCCAGGAACATGGTCTCACGGCCCTGGGTACTAGACGACGTATGCAGGATATGGCTATCTTCCATGACATATGTTCGGGTAAGCTTGATTGTGTTGAGTTATCAAACAGATTACTGAACTTGAACACTCCTTTGAAGAGAACTCGTCACACACAACTTTTTCGCATACCTTTTGTGCGGACCAAATACGAGGCGAACGATATGACTGTGAGATTGCCTAAAACCTACAACAAGTTCTTTTCTGACATCGATATATTTACCACATTTAAAGCTGTATTTACGTGTAAAGCTGCAGTTCATAAATCGAAGTCTTGTCTAGTAAGTAATTTAGTCATCATATCATATTATAATCAATTAATTTCTACTTCTCATTTCGAGCATCCATGTAAACCAACCACGCACGACAATACGCATACACACATTACACACAACCACACCCTTCACTCACACTGCACGTTATCTTGCGATATTCAATTCAATTTGTGTCTCTCATTTGTAACTTGAAAAATTACCTACGTACTATTGTTAATATTTTAGGTAACAAAATATGTTTCTTTAAGTGGCTTATGTTCAAGTAATATTATTGTCTATTTCGTTGTATAAACGCTGTTGAAACATTGTTGAATTCAAATAAATAAAAATTACAACATTTTATCATATTATTATAGAGCCACGCCAAAAAACAGAAACTAGTGCTACCCTTCTAGAAATTATTTCAAATGGTAGAAGGTCTTCGACAGCAACCATTCATGATAAATAATTTGATAATAATATTTATTTATTTATAACAGTTACAGTCCACTTGTTAGTATACAGAGATGCCTACTATGTTAGTAGTACCTACCTAATGAATTAAAAAAAAATTGCCTAGTCCAACTTGCTATACCAGTACGCCAACAAAATGATGGAGCATAGGTTCGGCAAGCTTGGCACTTAACATTTTCAGAATGTTGTTATAACAGAGCCGCATTCTGTTACAAAGGTACTTACGCGGTATTACGCAGTCCGCTTTCCCAAAATTGCAAAAATGTCGTCTGTTCTCGCTTTAGCGAACATTGCAGATATAATAAGTGATGCCTGAAGCCATTACTTATTATATTTCACTCTTATTGCGTCCAGTGATAATACGACTACAAAAAATATTATTAATATATAAAATGTTTGGCAATACGACTTAAACAAAGTTATTTAAGCCTCATTGCAACACCGAAAAAACCTGTGAGCCAGCATATTACATCTGGCAGCAAGCGCCCTACGTTCAAGTTCTATGTCTGCATGGTCCCTGAGATCTTCGGAGATGTAATGAAATAAATAAATATAAATAAATATGCGCCAGACAACACACCTCTTGTAATGGTCTCGAAGTAGGGATTAATATCCCTGTGTTACGAGGTACCACACAAGAAAATAAGCCAGGGGCGGCTCCCAGCACACCCAGACCCGAGTCAATTCAGAAAAGATCGTTTCCTAAATTGACCCGACCGGGAATCGAACCCGAGACACTACGGAAATCGAGGCGAGAAACCGTGCTACAGCGCACTACGCCATTCGTGTCGTCAATAAAAATCTGAGTTTACAATTATTTATTTTACAAATTCTGAACTTGTTTTAAATTCGAGCCATTTGTACTTACTGGGGATTTACAATAACTAAAACTGACGGCCAGGAACATGAGAAAAGTAAAGACCGAAATACCCCAAAAGAACACCAGATCTGCTAGATTTCTTTATATTTAAAGGAATACCAGAGCCGTAGAACCAAGGCTATACTTATGCAAGCGAATCGAAAAGAAGTCACTGGCTTTCATTATGTGAGAGGTGGTAAGTAAACAAACTACCCAGAAGGGCACAACAGCCCTTCTGGGTAGTTTGTTTACTTACACAGATTGAAACCTCCTTTGGGGCTATGCTAACAACTCAAGCCACAATTATTCACGAAATATTCCAAAACATGGTTCTTGTTTGCTGAATATTTAATGCTTATTGGTTTTCAAAAGACTGCGTAATTTAAAATTTAAAATGTCGCTCCCTAAATCGCCTCTCCTATCATCACAGTTGCTTCAGCCGCACAATTTAAAAAGACTGAAACGATAGTCTATGCTAAATCTCGACAACCGGGCCTTAACTTTTTAAGAGAACATATAAATCTAGTAATGGAAGGGACTGTTTTTCGCTGGACAACACCTTGTAAGGACATTCGCCAAATCCCATACAAAAAACCCCTAAGCCTGGCGCAAAAGAAGTGTATCTCAGATTTTAAAGTAATAATATTCGTAGTAGAAATATTGGAAATTATCACTACTGCCAAATTCGGTAGCTAATATAGTTTTTTTATAGTTTTTTGGCCGGTAAAGTTTCATAGGAGCTACATGTAAAATGGCATCTTCAAGGGAAACTTATTCATCTTGCATTCAACCCACGGTAACAACATGTATTTTGCAGCAATAGAACTTATGGAAAATAAAATACAATGTGAATTAGCGCCTTAAGGGCCATTCATTTATTACAAGGGACGATTTTTGGCCTTTTTACTCTCCCTGTGTAAGAAACAGAAATATGCCAACACCCTCCCCACTGTTTAATAGTTGCTTTGGTTTGTTTTAATTTTTATTTTCTATTAAACACCTTTTTATAAATATTTATATATCTATATACAACCAAGCTAAAACGTACCCATGTTAACTGTCTATAATAAATATTATGTTGAAATCAAAAATTGGAAATTGTAAAAATCAACTTCTTATACTAACTCTGTCAGCTGACCAATACCAGCTGGTTCTTTTTTATAGAGAGTTGATTTTTTATTACCCTGGTTATCAAAAAATGTTAAACGTAGAATAAAGAAAGATGCAGTTTTTCCTTGTAAGTGTTATTTTTACATCTAGCGCCTACGACACTTCACCCGGCAATAAAACTATGTTATCCACCGAATTTGGAAATAGCGATACTAAACAATATTTCTACTATTATAACCCTATAATCTGAAATACTCTATTTATTTCGCCGGACCTGGGGTGAATTTGGCGGATCCCCTTACATCAAAACTTAACTAATCCATCTAATTATGACTTTTTATGCGGCCAATAACTCAAAAAGTTACAATGATTTGAAAAAAAAAACTAAGTCTCGAATTTCCTGGGAGTCTCGGGACCAACTTTAAAGTTTCGAGACTGGTCCCGGGACCGAAAATGCTTCCGAGACCGAAATCCCTAATTGTGGCCTAATTGTGGCCATATTGGCCTGTAGTTTGATATATCAGAAATATATCCTGTTTTATTCTTAACCAAAGGGATCACCACCGTTCTCGTCATGTGTTCAGCTGCCAGGTAAGAATGGGCTAAACATAAATAATAAAACAATGCCAGTAATCTATAAAGATGACCCCCGCATACTTAAGATGTTTGATGCTGAGACCATCAAGACCAGGTGATTCACAACTGGTCATTCTTTTGATAATCGCTGCTACTTGCTTTGCAAAAAATCTCATAGGTGTGGCCGTAATGGTCTCAGCATCAACTACCTGTGACGCGGGGCCTAAAGGCTAAATTACTTTGAAATGATTTTTAACAGGTTGGCAATCCCCTTAGGCTCACTACAAGCTCCTATACTCGCAGGGCGACCTGTGTATTCAACTTGTTCGTTGCTTTCCAAAATTTAGCAAAGCTATGGGATGACCTGTGCGAGGCAATAATATTCATTTTGACCTGGTCTTTATTATTTTGACACCAAACCAATATATTAGTATTGACTTTCACGCATGTCGTCCCTAGCTCTGCCGTACTTCGGCTTGTTATAGAGCAACCAAGTTTGGAACCTAACACGTGCATCCTCATATGCCGCACGAACGTGTTTATTGCACCCAATAACCCGTTTTTTATTGATCTTCGTGCCTACGTGAATTAAGCTGCATCACTAAGAATGTCCACAATACGGCCATACAAATTGCCTAATTTGCGCCTGTGATCGACATCACGACACTCCACCAGCATAAAAGGTAAATGCATCCGGAAAACCAACATTCCTAAGCTGCTTATGGCATAATATGTCATGATATCGCTCAATCTGCGCGTGAGACCTAGTGCGCCACAATGCTTCATTACATTTATTACTCCTTATTTCCGTTTTCCGTCTTTATTTTTGATACCAAAGCATCCAAACTACACTCTATTATGAGTAGTAGGTGGTCAGACCAGTGCACATCATTATCGACTCTCACATTTAAAATAGTATTCCAGGCTGTCTGCGACACAATACAGTGGTAGCCACCTCATACTACCATCAATATCACTAATAAATGTAATGGTGCCCGACATAATTTAGAGACTATTATCAGGAGCATCCGTGCATTCGCATTTATGTAATCTTGTCTTAAATTGCGTTGAATATGATGTTTTTAATTTATTTGGAAAATGGTTATAAATTTTCACACACATTGTGATCTCATCGCGTATGGGAAAAATCAGTTGAACTTGGGCAAAACAAGTTTGTCCTGAAATCGGGTTTAGCCGGTAACATACACAACTAACTTTCTGCCGGCGGCTACGCTCGCGTAGACAATTTTTCACGTTGAAATAATATATAATTGCCCCAAAAATAAAAAGGATAGTGTACATTCGCCCATACATTGCCGCCTATGAACCAACAGTCATGAAAAATACCTCGGGCGTTTCTCCGACTTGATTAATATACACACATCAAAAGTGTCTAGGGATCAACATATATTTTTGCAATATCTTTTCTCCTGATTGATATTAATTAAAATTTTCTTTAAGGATTCATCAAATAAAGTGTTTTCGTTTGTCTACAGTAACGATAAACCAAGTCACCTTTGCATTAATAAAGAAAATTGCCATTTTCCTAATAAAGGGATTTTTGGGACATTTGAACCACTAACATTAAAGTTCGAAAAAAAGACTGAAATAACAGTTTTCTTTAAAATTTTATTGGGTAACCTAAACAATTAATAATCCGTGTTTCTACCGCGAACACTAACAACACAAGAACATCGGTTTGGCATACTCAAAATGAGTTCATCCAAATCATGCTGTGGAATGGCCGCCCATGTTCGTTGCAACAACAAAAAAAGGCCTCCATATTCGGCAGAGCTCTTCTCTGTAGCATATCCCATGCATGCTCAATCGGGTTCAAGTCTGGCGACTGAGCAGGCCAGGGCAGGACATTGATGTTAGCTGCGGCGAGAGTCTGTCTTACAACTCTTGCGGTGTGCGGTCGTGCATTATCATGCATTAACTGAAATAAGGGACCGATTTGCACTTGTAGAGGAACGATGACGTCTGATACAATCGTCTCAGCATAAATTTGAGCGTTGAGGTTGCCTCTGATCCAAATCAACTCAGTTCTTCCGCCGATCCAAATACCCGCCCATACCATGATGGTTCCACCACTATAAGGATGGACTTCCTGGCAGGATTTTAATCGCTGTTGGCGTCCAGGGGTTCTCCAGTGTCGTATACGTCTTGTATCCGGTCTCATACTAAAACGAGACTCATCAGAAAAGCACACGAAACGCCATTGTTCTTCTGCCCAATTTCTGTGTTCAAGAGCCCATTGATATCGAATCCTACGATTGTGCATTGCTATAGGTGGTACCCTTAGCGGTCTTCGGGAATGAAGGTTCACTTCATGCAAGCGGTTTCTGACTGTTTGGTCGCTAATTAAGTTCCCTGAAGAGTGATGAAGCCTCACGGCTAACATCATGGCGGTTATTGTTGGAGCTCTTCGAGTTGTGATTTGAATGTATCGGTCTTGTCTCCGTGTGGTGCAGCGATACCGTCCTCCATGGCGCTCAGCCACGGTACCAGTGCTTCGGTAACGTGTCCAAAGTCGACTGATAACACTCTGACTTGTATTCAGAGCTAAAGCCACAGTACGTTGCCGGGAACCAGCTTCTATCATTCCCACGGCCATTTTGTTTTTTCTGGATGTTTCCGCACACGATGAAAATGGTTTTTAAGCATAGAAAGAGAACACAAAAACCAACAAAAAATGTTTAGCCCTAAAGTGTCACGTTTCCGAGTAATTTGAAGTTAAAGATCGATACGTAAAAGATGATATTCATTAAAAATCTACTAATTATGAGGCTTTTCGCGTTAATTTACAACAAACAACAGATTTCAGGACATTTTAAAAGCCTGTTATCTCTTTTCGCACTCGTCATACATCTCAAAGTCGTCTAGAAGAAATCGCTCAAAGCGATCAGGTCACTATTTGCCTATCATATATATAGGCATATATCATAGGCTGTCACAAACGAAATTGTATTTTTTCGTTTGCAACATGCAACGACGTATACTCATAAGTAAATTTAATTTAAAACTTTTTTGTGGGTTTTTCACCAAAAAACAAATGAAATCAACATTAACTTTTTAATTTCTTCTTAATTTGAGCACTTTACACTCCATAAAAATGCGATAATGCACATAAACTAGCAGTTTATAATATTATGTACTGAAATCTGTTATTTGTTGACAAATAACACGAACAGCCACCTGATTAGTAAGTTTTCAATTAATATAACTTTTTTCATAGCGATATTTACCTTCAAATATCTCGGAAACGTGACACTTCAAGGTATCATACTCTGAGACATTTTGATGAATAGTGTAGAAAAGTAGTAAATAAAAAAATTTAGATTCACAAAATTGTTAGAACCATGTTTTTTTTTAATAAGATGGCCTAAAAGCTTGAGGGTCACATTTTGGAATGTTGTTACTTCTACCTATGCACTACTGCAACAACTACGGGTGTTAATAATAAGGTGCGGGATTTTACACGCACGCGGCATTTTCACTCCCCCCGCATCCCCGCCCGCGCTTGCGCTCAACGCACAGTAGTGCGATTCTGTAAAATTCGAAACCCGATCTCACTCAGGTTTTTTTTATTTATTTTTATTTATTTATTTATTAAAGAAATCAAGCTTACATAAAAATACACACTGTCCCACAAAACTGTTTACACAGTTTGTCTGTGGGATCAGGAGTCTCACTTACATAATATTTTCATAAAACATTAGTAACATTAGTTACATAAACTTATGGACTAACATAGCGATAAAAGGTAACTTTTTAGCATCCTTTTAAACGTCTTTTTATTCGTCTCCTGACGGATAACCCTAGGCAGACAATTTAATATGTACGGCACTCGTTTTTTTAACGTTCTATCTCCAAAGTAATTGTTAACTCTCGGTACTACGAATTTACCCTCGGACTTCAAGCGAGTACTGTGGTTATGATTCACTAGTGACAAGTCAAGCTCAAGACTGCCATGATTATTTACAGCAAGTAGATATTTATGTTTAAATCGAACAGGTAGAACTTTGCAAATTTTAAATAATTTAGAATAGTCACCTTTACAAAGAGCTCTGGTTTTTTTATTGACAAGTAGTTTTAAAAATCTAATCTGAATAGCTTCGAGTTTTTCAATATAACTTTTAAACGTTAGACCATAACTGTCAAGGGCGTAGCTCAAAATTGAATCCACTAATGCAAAATAAAGAGTTTTCAATGTTGTAGTTGGTACTTTAAAACTTAAGTGGTAGAATTTACCCAAAAGTAATCTTAATTTATCACAGATATGATCAATATGACAAGACCATGAGAAGTTAGCATCTACTTTAACACCTAGGTATGTTACACAGTCCACTTTATCAATAGGGTTACATTTACAATTAGCAAGATTGTCATGGAGGCAGGAATAGCTATGGGTATACATAAATGGAGGTGAATTTAAAGGCTTTAAGTACGGTGAGTGTAAAATTAAGAATTTAGTTTTTTCTGAATTTAAAGTGATACCATTGTCATGCGACCAGCGAACGACCGCATCTATATCGTGCTGTACTAAGCGACATGTCTGTGCGAGATCGGTACCAGCGCGTAAAGTGCATAAATCGTCAGCAAACATATAAGCCGAGCAGTGGCGAAGTACTCCACATAAACTATTTACATGAAGAAGGTAGCAAATTGGCCCGCACCCGGATCCTTGGGGGACGCCGCATTTAACCTCGGTCTCCTCACTGAGGGTATCGCCCACGTTAACACGATAATAGCGCGCCGTTAGATAGTTGCGAAACCATTGATTCAACGGCTGCCCAACACCACACTCGTCCATCCCATTTAAAAGTGTTTCCATTTCTAATGTATCAAAAGCTTTTTTGTAATCATAAAACACTGTTACTACGAATTTTTTATCTTCTAGGTAAGAATTAATTTCATTTGTAAATTTTGATAACAATGTATTTGTGCTTTTACCCTTCTGGAAACCATGTTGACATTCATTCAGTACTTTATTTTTCCGCAGGTAATTACCTAGTTGGTTTACGATACATTTTTCTATGACTTTATCAACACTTGACAAAATAGCTATGGGTCTATAATTGGAAAAAACTTTACGATCACCTTTTTTATGGATGGGACGAATGATGGTTTCTTTTAATTTCAAAGGATAACTATGCTGACTCACTGACAAATTAATTAAATTTGCTATAATAGGGCTGACTTTCTCAACAACTAATTTTAAGTCCGACATTCGCACGAGATCACTTCCAGGTGACTTATTTTTATCCATTTGGTCAATTACGCGTTTGACATCTTCACTACTAACTGGCTGCCATCTCATGCATGTGTCCGATCTCTTAACATAAATATCCCTACCTAACCATTTATCAGAACATACATGTTTTATTTGATTTATTTCACTCGTAAAATTTGCGGCAAACCTATCACATATCTCCTTCACACTACCATGCCCTTCCATATTTGTGATTATTATATTGTCTAAAGATTGCTTATTGTTTCCTAATAAGTCATTAATTCTTTCCCATATTTTTTTGATATTTTTGTTACAGTCTAATATACTCTGCTTATCATGCTCAACGTTACATTTAAAAATAGCTTTACTACATTTATTTCTATATTTTGTATAATTTAGTCTTTTTATCATATTTTTTGGTTCATTGCACCATACATTAAATAACCTATCTCTTTCAAAAATCATCTTTTTTAAATTATCATTTATCCAGCTTTTATTATTCCTATTACTTTTATTTAACTTAATGGGCTGCATTTTATAACAATCATTATATATATTAGTAAAGATACTAGAAAATGATTTATATAATTGAACTGGGCAATTAATACTTAATAAACTATCAAAGTTAGTTGACAGTAACTTTTCTCTTACTAAACGGTTATCTAAAATACGTCTAGTGGCAGGCTGGCTCTGCTGTGACGCACGTCCATCGGAATGCATGGCACGATGCATGGCAGGTGCGCCATTCAGTAGTATCGCGGCCGAAATATAAAAATGGTCCAAAACCTTATGTTTAATTACAGCTGAATTTATTATTGCTAAAGGTGCTCTCACATACATATGATCTAAACAGGATTCGACCAAATTATCCTTAAGTAATTCTCTTCGAGTAACATCCCATATACATTTTGTAAATCCATACCCCGCTAATAAGTTTTCATAAGCAATTACTCGGTTATCACTACTATTTAAAAGATCAATGTTCAAATCTCCACAAAAAAATACTTTTGAGCATCCTGGCAAACTGTCTAATAAATTACGTAATTCAACATAGAACTCTTGAATTCTATCCTGCTTAAAAAATCTAGGTGGTCTATACATAGATATTAAATATATTAGTTCTCCACTAATATTTAGCGTAATGGTGACACACTCCGCCGAGCGCATAGTGCTAGCCGTCGCGAGCACAGCTGTCTCGGTCACACGCGCACCTAGCTCAGCTCGCGAGTATACCAACACGCCACCACCGCTACGCCCCTTACGGCTATAAACATTAACTACGAACCCCGGAATTCTAT
Source organism: Udea olivalis (assembly GCA_947369235.1). Lineage (NCBI taxonomy): Eukaryota > Metazoa > Arthropoda > Insecta > Lepidoptera > Crambidae > Udea > Udea olivalis. The sequence goes on from OX376348.1 coordinate 10,049,585, forward strand.
AGAAAGACACTAAAGAAAAGTTTATGTTAGGTTCAGTAAACACAATTACATCTAACTTATTCAAATCACGGCCAGAGTTACAAGAAATTCCCTGAAATGTTTCTTTAAAGAGCGTATATTAACATGTAATATGCAGAGATCTGTATTGTTGTTTATCTGTTGAAACCACGAATTAATACTGTCAACACAAACATAGTTAACAGATCCATTAGTGATGGAGTCTATGTTATTTAAAGTAGTGAATTTTATACCGAAAAATATACTTGATAAACAACATAAGTACTTAAAGTCACTTATTATTAATTAGATTGAAAATGTCACTATCAGCCCGCACACAAAACACTTTATCTCCTTCTGATTTCTTGACCAAGATCTTTCCATTAGAAACCCATATGTATCTATAAAAGTTCTTCAATTCTTTCTTTGTTTTCCATAAAAGAGCTCGCGTAGTCTTAGTCAAGTCCTCATTTATGTATATATCATTAGTATCCGATCCACTCGTAATCATATTACTTGTAATGGCGGATAATTTACGACGCTCAGCGAGCCAGCTGTCCCGCGATCCCGTTCCCGTGGACTTAAAGCCCACAATGATAGGCGCCGGTGTTTTCCTCATTTTTGATGGCCATGTTCGTTTAACCCATTCAATATCTGAGCTATCAGCATTGATTAGATTTCCTATTTTGGTGACAATTTCTTTAACATTCTCGTCTGGTAGCTGCTCAATACCCACAATTTCGATGTTGTGTTTTCGAGTTGACTGTTCAAACTCATGAATTTTTTGATCCAAAGCGGTATTCTGTTTTTCCAAATAGACGCACTTGTTGTTGACACTATGGATAGTTTTCTCAAGCTTTTGAATTTTATCTTTCGATAAATTGTGCTCCATAATCAACGAGTCGTATTTATCAGACAGTAGGCTTAAGCTTTGTGTTATAGAATCCAAATGTTTTTTGAACCCAGGTATTGCACCTACTTTTTTCTGTATATCCTTGAGAATTTGAGCATAATCCTGCAACTCATCATCCTGTTCCTCCTCTTCAGATCCCTCATCTTCACAATTATTGCAATATAATCTGCTCTTCCCACTTTTTATATCTGCCGCTAAACCTTTCACACAACCCCTATGAAAAGTTCCCTGGCAGGGACCTTGGCATAAGAAATGCGATCCTTTTTTAGCTAGAACTTTCTTGCATTTTTGGCACTCCATATTAATATAACAACGCGAAGCGTAGGTAGGTAGGTAGGTATCACTATTCGGTATCAACAGCGCAAGCGCGCACTAAAACGTCACAAGCGCACGTACACACCTCTCGGCACTGCGACTGAGACTCAACTGAATCTCGGTGATCGAACTCACTTTTGCTTACACAATTTATATAAACTGGATATCAAAATCTCATTATACGTTGTTTATTATATGAACACGTTCATCAGAAAGGTGACATTTCGTCGTTATCCAGTTTTACAAGATGCGAAATTTGAATCTCACGGCGGATTCACTGGATGAGGTTCGAAATGAGTTTTAGGAATAGCCCTGCAGGGCCGCGGCGTGAGGGGCAATTCCGTGTGCATTTTAAATCCCACACATTGTTAAAAGCACTCTATGGCTGTAACCGAAGTGAGACATAAAACCGAGGCAGATTACAGTATTTGTCACTCTGGCCATAGTTAATACACAGTATGTACACTCTGGCTTTTTATGGGCGAAAGCTCGAGCGGGGCTTCAGATCCGAGAAAGAGACGCAGCACACTCATACAAAAACCAGAATACAGACGAACGCTTCCTTCGGTTGAATGATCAACAAAATTTCTACGAAAACAATAAAACAAAGTTATTATTTGTTAAATTTTATTCAAATAGAAATTTTACTAATACCTTAACCTAATTTATTATAAGATAGTTGAGATACCATTCGCCTGTCTTACACTAACTTAATAAATTTTTTACCTAAAATTACAAAAGATCTTTGTCATTTTAAATATTAATATTAAAACTTACATTTATTTCATTTTGTTTTTTGAACTGCATTGTTACTGTTTAGATTTGAAGAAGGTAGAAATATTTATACTATTATTCTTTTTTTTATGAACAAATTACTTAAAATGTTATTTCAAATGCCATGTTGTGGTTTGATGCCCACTGAACTAGCAATATTTTTTAGCAACTCATTGGCAGGTTGAAGGTAGCTCATTCTCAGTGTATCTATTTTAATAAAATAAATATAAATATGCGCCAGACAACACAGCTCTTGTCATGGTCTCGAAGTAGGGATAAATATCCCTGTGTTCCGAGGTACCAGACAAGGAATTAGGCCAAGGGCGTCTCCCAGCACACCCAGACCCAGGCCAATTTAGAAAAGATCATTTCCTGAATTTACTTGACCGGGGATCGAACCCGGGAAACTTCGGAATTAAAGGCGAGAAACCGTGCTTCAGCGCACTACGCTAATCGTGTCGTCAAAAAAAATTCTAGAGATAAGAAACCTCCTTTACAGAAGTATTTTTTAGGGTTCGTGTGTTAGGCCCCCGGTATATGACGCCCCCTTGGTGGATTCACCCAATTTCGTTTTAATGGATAAAATGAATTAGTCAAATATTTTAATCCAAAGTACAGTCGGAAAGAGAAGTGTGAGTGAAAAAAACGTAAAATAACGAGGAAAATAACAATATAACAATTTTTTTCCCATAAACCACTCTATTCCCAGCTGTCAAACATCGAACGGCCAATCACTTTTGACAGAACGAAAGCTGTCGGGGCAGCTGAGTTTTACTATTACTTTTATTCCGATGAAATCGGTTAATTGAAAATCGGGTGCCTCCACCACTGGGGCGTCATACACCGGGAGCCTAACACACGAACCCTTTTTTAATACAACATTATTTAAGTTATTCCTTTGAAAGTCATACCCATATAAAATCATTCACAGTGATTCATCAGGTGTATCGGTTAGAATACTAAAACATTAGGGTGATGTACCGTAGTATGCGTGCGTTTTCAAAGCGTAGCGGGAGCGCAGCGAACACGCCGCAGTGAAGAAACACAGGGGGTCTAGCCAAGAGCAACACGCCACGACGATTTCTACAATAGAAATCGGGGATGACATATGCGCCAGTGACAGCTTATGTCATCCCCATTTGAAGGATTTCTAATGTAGAAATCATCGTTTGCGTGTTGCTCTTGGCTGGCCCCCTGGCGTTGAAAACGTTTCGTATTTGTTGCGCGTCCGCGACGTTTTCGCTGCGCGTCCACGACGTCTCCGCTGCGCGTCCGCGAATTCTTTGTTCCCTACCCCCGGTGGTATTCTTCAGCTTATTATTAATTGAATTTTCTAGTTTACGTTCTTGTTTACATTTTCGTATTCTTCAGATCATCATCAGTAACGTCAGTAACGTCCACTGACTGGAAATCTGATTGTGATTCTCCAGAGCTTAAGGAAGGCTTTTCTTTCGGTACCGGTCTTTTCTTCGGGCCTGTAAAAAATGGTCACAACTCTTTAAAACACGTTATTTTTACATGCGTGCATACTCTCACGACTTTATCCTAAACGGGGTGACTACCCTGCATCATCATTATGACAGCAATATTTTCGTCATGATGAACGTAACCAATTAATATGACTACCGACATACAATCAAGCACAGATCAATGCTTGAGTGACTGCGATCCAAAAATTAAAAATACTTATTTTAACCCATTTTCTCCCCAATTTTTCAAACAGATTAATTTGCCTGAATGGTATATCTAAAAAATATAATCATAAAACCCAAAGTGTATCTCTTACCTGTGCCAATTGCCATTTTGATAAGATTGGCGAATGGAGAGTCTATTAAAATGGTCACACAAAAAGCAGCAATTACGGCCAAAGACAAATCAATGAAGAATCGGTGTATCTGAAACGGAAGACAAACAATTTAACTCATAAATTATTCCAATAAGGTGAAATAGCTTGAATTTCATTTAAAAAAAAACTCTCAAGACAAAACACTAAAAAGTAAAAAAAAAATTGCGTATTCTTCTAAAACTTATACGATAATAATATAATGTAGGTACAATTATTGTTATTGTTGGAGTCGGTGTCAGCCAAGAAAACACTATAATATACCTAGCATTATACCTATTTTTAACATCTCACGTTTAAGTATTTAAGTAGGTAGTAACAAACCTAAATTGGCTGACACCGACTACAACAATAGCAATGATTGTACCCATACTGTGGCGTTGTGCTTTACGATCAAGAGATCGAAGCTTAAGCCTGTCATGCAGGTAGGTGAAAATATTATTGTGAGGATTAGTATGTTATTTACATATAATATGTTAGTAATAAAAATTCAATGGCGGGAAGTTTTGTTAAACACTTAGTTAATAATTCTTTTAGAAAATGCATGATAAAGCTACATATTAGACGCGAATGATTCCTGGATGAAAGTTTACTAAATCAAAAATAGTCATAAAGGACGACGTCAAAATCGGCCCTAGCATGCACAAACGAATGTCCTTCATTTTTTAATTTTATTAGCAATTATTCATAGTAAACGGATATTCTGTGGTTAGAAACGAAAAATAAAAAGTTCTGTAACTACTACACAATTTGATATGGTTGGTGGTCAGTTTGTCAAAAGTGATGACAAATTAGTACAAGTAATACCAACCGACGGAGTTATACTTCTTTGGATCACGGTATAATTGTGTTTCGTCTCAAGCATATAAGTACTCAAATTCGTTACGCCCACTTTTTGTTATTTCATTAGTAAATGTATACTAAAGGTGCCATCTGCCAACACTCTAATTACATAATGAATATAAGCATTAATGATTTTTTGATTTGTAATTGTGATAAATAATTGTATTTTATGTTTATTTCTTTCATATCACTTACAACTTTACAAAGAGGTTAACAATATATCTATCAGAACATAACAGAAAGTGTACATCGTTTACGATTAAGTATAACCTCAAAATTTAACACATTCTGTAGTAGGCCACGGTTCCTCAAGTTGTCCGTGTTTCAACAAATGCCTGATGAGAATTTGTGAATGATTTCGAACACAACTAGTATTTTATCATTGCTGTGCGTTCCTGGGCATTCAATGTATGGGGAACGAGCGATGTCCTTTAGGGTTGAAATTGTAAAAGCGAACACAACATAGCGAACATGCACTAAGAAGATTGAATGGTTGAATGCATTAGGAAAAATGAAATTGTTTTTTTAATGAAAGAAATCGACTTACATCCTATCAGGAAAAACAACACCTGAAGAACGTCTGAGCTTATCTAGTTTACTACTTTGATTAGTCTTTGATAGTTTACACAATGCAGCAACAATAATAGGTTTTCAACATTGTTCGATACACATACACTGATCCCAACAACGATAAAGAAAGGTAAACTAGAACTGATTTATTTTCAGGATTAGATATATAGATATAAGAGTAATTGTAAAGCACATAAATATCTATTTATGCTTTTTTGTAAAGTATTATCTAGTATTACAACAACTTCATGCTCTTAAGTCATGGTATGTTTGATACCAGCATTTGCTTTAAGAGTAATGAACAGACTGGCTCACATTCAAAATGTATTATTGAAGTTATTACATGTGACAGGGCTTGCATATGACTAGGGAGAGAAATGTGAGATGCCCACAAATGATAATGATAATAAAATTGATGTTTATCTCGGCTATTTTAATCAAGTACCTAAGCAAAGTTTATATTTGTTGGAAAATACTTACAGAAAAGGACCAGGCAAAATATATAGGCGCTAAAGCGGTTGAGTTGATCAGGTAAATCAATGGATAGTGAAGAATATACATGGCGTAGGACAAGCGACCAAGAATCTTGAATATGTGCAACGACAGGAACCAATTGATAGGACCTAAAAAAAGGATAACATTTAAAAACAGTTTGTCTTCTATAAATGTAAGGTGCACGTTTTGAAGCAGTAGTTTTATGGTCATAGTACACCATCTAGCAGTTTCTACTCCAACCCGGCAATTTACTTGCCATTCAAATCAGAGCATTGAATTGTGTGTATGAACTAAAAAGCTGACAGCGGGCGGTCAGCTCGCCATAGCTCCATAGCTCCATCCACCTTTTTAATACGAGGCGATGAGAGATTGAAAAGGTGCCGTTGCTGCGCTGTGATAATGTGCTTTGACCTTTTCACATCTGAGTCAGATACGCTTGCTCTAAATGATAAAATTCGGCAGGAATATACATTTGTTTATCACTGGTGAGGAGATCAAATGTTTTACTAACTTCCTAGTATTATATTAATATGAATTATTTCACCAAAATCAAACACACGGTTACATAATAAGATTTTTCCTTTGTCATTGTTACATTAGAAGCAACAAAATAGACACGAGTGACAGAATCAATAAAAACTCTAATTAATGTATATTTCATGAGAATATTTCTAAAACTGGGGCTTTTGACCACTGTGCTGAGCTTGTTGTTGCAAAGTATATGATATTGATAAAATAGTTCAACAAAGTGTTTGAAAAAATATTACCTCCAAAGCCTTTCGCACACCCGAAGATTATCCATCCAACGCACGCTGCCCAGATCGGTCTCTTGAAAGAATTAAGAAGGTTGTCCATAAGTTGATTATCCCAATCTGGTTGAATGTTCCAGTAGGTGACGCTGATAACAGCGAAAATGCCGCTAAGCGATAGTACCCACAGGCACAACACAAACGGCTGAAAAAAACATTGGTATAAAAATATGTTCTCGGGAAGATCTACGAGTATAACTCAAAACTCACTTGTCATTTAGATAAAACAAGCACCAATACCTAAGACATGTTATTATTATTAAGACATGTCTTGGTGGTGATTATGTATTGTTGATACAAACATAAGTCAAACCAAAAGACTCTCAGTACCAGTATTAGTAGAAATGATAGTAAACATTGACAGTAGGGTAGTTCAAAAACGGTAGCTAGTTAAAATAACGAACTATAAGATCTAAGATAACGAACTAGAAGATACTAAAATTTTTGATATACCGATTACCGATTTTGATATATTTAATTATATTTCTGCTAAACGTTGCACAGAATGCGTTGAGCCGAACTCATTAGATTATAACTATAACTAGAACTATCCATAAAGTGGCTGATATAGCAATACTCGTTTCACAGCAGGTTCGATAATAATTTAAAGAAGGTAAAGCTAAGAACACTACGTTTTGAAAATAAAGATCCATGAAATAATTTCACTTAATAGCACGAAAATCATATTTAATTGATTTTAACAGGGTCTGTTACAAGGATGCTCACCATTGGAATGGAGACTCTTCTTCCACGACACAAATGTAGTAAGTATCCAAAGATCATTCCAACGAAGAACGGAGCAGCTCGGGGCAATGTGTGGATGTAATACCATTGTAAAAAAAAATTGGATTCATTCCGCCTGAAACAAAAATATACATACTCTTTAATCATTCCAGCTTATTCAAAACAAACAAACAAAGAAACGATCAAATCTTTCCTCTACATAATATCAGTATAGATTAGTACAGCTATACTTCATCGTCTGTATAAGCTTGCTAATGGCTCATTTTTTATCGTTTAGCATATATCAAAAATGTGGTCTACCTACGGTTTAAGTTCGTTTGGTTATCATCAAACAAAAAAGTCGATTTCCCATTGCAATAATATTGACCAGTTTTGTAAAACTGGTAGTTAAAATACTTTCTTAGTCGACCATGCCTTCGTAGATAGATTCATGACATTTAATTGATGCTTTTCCAACGCATTTCACCATCGCAAATCACATGAAAGACAACTGTTTTTAGAACTGAGGAAAGGTTCACAAAAACGGCTGAGTAAAGTTACTTACGCTAGAGAAATAGTAGCCGACTGGAAGTTATTCATGAAGTTGTAAATTGTTGCAGCAGTGACCACCACGAGGAGTGTTCCCACTATCGCTGACCAAGCAGACCACTTCCTTTGGCCGAGAACGAAGAACAACACGACTGGTGCGAACAAATGCAGCTGCATGTCGATAGCCAGGTACCAGGTGTGGGGAAGGCACTAGATAAATATACGATCAAACTATAAAACAAATTATGACACACAAATACTCAACAGAAGCAGTCGTTGGTAGCTACTTAATTTTTAATTCTCAAAATAAAATACTTTTATTAGCTATTAAAATGACAACGGAAGCCTATAGCGTAGCGTAGGTTTTTAATATGAAACACTGATGTATCACGCAGGTAGCAAAATAATCAAAACAATGTAAATAAGGCATAAATTTTCGTTTGTAAAGTAAACTAGTAATCACCATATTTAAAGGATTATGGAAGTTCTGGATATAGAGTAAAGTCGACCACCAGTAGTCCCGACAGTTATCGACCCACGCCGTCATCATATAGAAGTGGGGGCCGTCGGCCAGTCTATATAAGAATGAAGACATCATCAAAACACCGAACGCCAGGATAGGGAACATACGCAAAAGTCGGTTCAGGTAGAAGAGGTGGAGATTCCTAATTAACGACACTGTAACAAAAATAAGGGTTATTTTCTGAAGTATTAATATAGTTTTAGTATACTCATTAAAATAGTGCCCTGAAAGCAATCCTGATGTAATTATTAACTACTACAAGATAAAATATAATAACTACATAAAATAATATAATTATTAGATAATTATTAAATAAAATTTCTGTAAGCCTGACTTACGCATAACACCATCATCATGTAATGTTCTTAGGAAGATACAGTGAGGTCAATATAACTAATCATATAAAAAAAGAACAAATTCAACTTACTTCTAGATACTTTGGCCGCTGTGGTATACACAACAAGCAAACCACTAATCATAAAGAACGTGTCAACGGTAATAGGGGCACTGGTGATCCACAAAGAACTGAATTCCCTTATGAACTGAAAGAAACCAACGTGTCGATTAGTATTACAATTTCGTGATAAGTAGTAAACTATGTCAATTTGCAAGCAATATTGTTCTTTTCCTTCCGGGATTCTCGTAAAAAAAAAAAACCTTTTTTTTAGATTAATTCGATCAAATTTGCGATTTCCTAAAATTAGTCACTTGCAGTTCTTAAATCATATAAACTTTATGCAATTTAAGAACACTTATCAAAAATTGTGTAAGATCCTGCTTACATTAAATATGTCCAAAGGATTCTCGGGTCCAAAAATGGTCTGGGTGACAAACGTGTGACCAACGATGACCCAAATCATGGCAATTGATCTGACGCCCTCCAAGCAAGTCACCGCGCTGGGATTGTCAGTGAAGATGAAGAAGTTCCTCGTGTTGGTGTACACGGAGAAAGACTGGTATATTTTGTTGGCCTTTTTGGGATCTACAAAAACAATTCCAAGCTTTAGGCAAATACTATTGAAGAAGCAAAATAATTCGAACGATTGAAAAAGCTTTAGGCAAATAATATTTAAGAATCATAATATTTTGAACGATTTGGATCGTGTGAACCACAACTATGGGCGAACTTTAATTAGATTTATAAAGGAAAATACCGGATTAAGAGTAGTTTAAACCAATGTATAAGAACCACTGACAGAACCATATTATGTAGTTATTTATTTTCTCTTAGTAATAATAAAGATGTTTCGTTGCATGAAAATTATTTTAATAGTCTAATCCAATACCATATCAAGTGGTATAGTGGTACAAATTTTCGGTAGTGGTATTTAGAATAATAAAGCAGCTGCTAGTTCTCGTAGCTATCACTTCCCAGAAATTTTATTAATAATAATATGTTACTGTTCAGATATAAAACTATGATTTTTCGTCAGGAGCGTTAAATCATTATAGCTGATGCGTTGTTATGAAACTAAACTATTTAAGATTGTATATACAAACGTAATATTAATGCTTACGCAAAAAGACTTAGTACGATTAGATTCAAATCAACTGTATCAAAAAATCGTAGTTCGAAGCAATCAATTACGTACATACCTATAAGATTAAAACAAATTAAAAACCCTTCACGTGTCTGATCACGTGTAATATTATTATGACTTCAAAAAATGATTTTACTATTGATGACAAAACTGATATTTGAGCGTTTGAATTTCATTCTCACGCTTACGGACTTAAATTTAAAGCAAAGAAAAAATGTATATATATATAAAATATAAAAGCACTGGCTCAAAGACCCCCTGCAACAAAAATCAAGACTTAAATAATCGGTCTTATTAGTAAAATACCTCGCTCATGAAAAATGGTGTGTCGGATGTCATAAGCCGTACTCAGGATTGTAATCAGCCCAATTATTGAAAGTATTACCCTGAAACCAAAAAAAATGTTGAACTCGACGTATTCGATATATTTGATTTGTAGACGTAAACGTGGATAATAATTATAGCTTTCAAGTTAATGTACCTTAAGAGGTACAATTCAGGTCTCGCAATCTGTTAAAGTCGTAAGGAAAGGTTTCAAAGTATGTACATACATATTGATATGATTCTAACGCAAAGCAAATATCTCGATAAAATTGAATATCATATTGAATATGAGAGCGTCGTGGCCCACTCCAACTCGGATCGCGGATTGTTTAGTCCTGAGGTCAAATCTGGCCAGAACCAACATCTTTGTGTTCATTGTTTAATTTCCGACTAACTATTCGGTGATGGAAAACATCGATAAAAAACCAAATCAACCCGGACAGCGGGCTTCTGAGTGCTTCCGAGTTCACCATGACGGCAACAGTCACTTGCCCCTCACTACCCCGTTTGCGATACAGTCGTGATGGTACGTGTATGTTATTTTATGCTAGTACCCTGTGGTCTTATTAAAATGCAATTTATAGTGTGTTATGATTTTTTGCTGGTATGTTACTAAATGTTTGACCTTTAAGTTTTTTCTCAATGGCTCCTTCTGAAAAGGAAAACCAGATAGGCAGACTGCCAGCTCTTGTTAATACAGCCAAGACTTGAGTGACAGCCAATAGGAATACAATTAATTCGATCCGATTCAAAGGAAAGCTTGCCAGCTAGCTGTTTCTGCATTTTGAGATCATAAATCGATTTTCGCAACCATTGTTATAGCCAATGATAGTCGCATTTTTCAAACCCAGGAAAACGATTGAGGATTTAAGAGCTTTATCTTTCAACTGTTATCTGTTTATCAAGACGTAGTTCTTCGGAAATCGATTCACAATTGTGAAAAAGAATATACATTCCACCATCCGTACGATAAGATAAGTGGACATTACAATTAAAGTCAAGACTATAAGCTTATAAGCTTGCGAGGAAATAACTGAATACAAATATCTCTACACCTGCATGTCTGTGGTATATTTTATCAATTCAATTCACTTTTATCATCATTATCGGATTAATGATGAATTTTTATTTTATATACACTTTGTGCTTTATGTCTGGTATAGGAAGTAACAAAATGTTTGTATGCAATTTTCTTTTTTATCCTATCTACTCTTTGAAAGCGTTAATTCAAAGATTTAATTTTTAATACTGACTAATTGAACTAAAACTAAAGTGTTATCTCAAGATATTTAAGTCATCGGATGAAAATAGAAAAAAGTAAAAAGAGATTTCTAGCCTAGAACTTCGGAAAACAAAATGATAATCATTATTTTTTGCACTAAACACAAATTAAGTGATACAAATGTAAAAACTAAAATGTACATAGACCACACTGTTGTTAAAATTAAATCTTTTTTTGGCGTGAGATGTACCGTGTTGGTTTATCACCAACTCTTTCAAATACTACGGATAATATAGAAAAAAACTTACATTGCAACTGTATCAGCAGGCGCCCAAGGCTTGTCGTTGGGAAGGCGAACGAATTCTTCTGTGAAATTCAGAGACTGTGTCATATTGTCTGTGAAGGAGTCCAAAGCTTCTCTAGCAGTGCACACTTTGGGTATGCACACAGCCAGTCGTAAATTCATCGAAAAGCCGCCTTCATCGTCATCATCGTCTCTAAAATTTAAATATGCTTGTTATACATGAAATATGGATGTATAATTTTCGCAATCAAACATTATTTTTGTGATTTAAATTGTTTTCTGGCGGTTTTTTCAGTTTTGTAGGAGTTTTATCTATAATTTTTTCGTTAATTTGTATTGCAAATAAATAAATAAGTAACTTGCGAAGATTTTAAGTTGATATTCGCCATCTGACTTGGTTACTGTTTTAAAAGTAAAACAAATATTAAGAAGACAATAAAATAATGTACCCTTCAGATTCTGTGTCTTCTTCTCCTCCGGCGAAGATGTTTCTCACATTTTGTGTCAATTGTTCATACTTTCCCAATCCTTTCTTAACCAACTTGGTCAAAATAGTAGTACTAGGATTGAAGTCTGGCCACGTAATGTCTGGCCACCCTCCATCTGGTCCATCAAAATCAGGCAAGGTGATATTCGGAGGAAATCTTGTTATGTCTAAATCATCCACAGGGAAGTTTAAGGAAATGTATTTGCCACCAATGTGCATATCTTCAGTTAATTCACTTATTCCTAGACACTGGAAGTAGTTTCCATAATCTTTTAGGTTGCCTCGAAGTAAACTACGGGGAATTCTCCAACTAGCATCTATAACTGAAATATATTTTTTGGTTTAGTTTCAATAAATTTCAAACTACCCAAAATATAAATATGTTAATTGTCCTTCAGTTCACCTACACATAGCAAAATGCAAACAATCACAATATCCAAGTAACCAAAAAGCAAACCCTTGGTCACATTATGTTAATTTATACATATATATATATCTGTTTATTTAGTTATATACATAACACATCATTAAAAAATAAGTTTACTTACATCGGTTCCTCACATTAGTATTGTTTCCTAAATACGTTAATTGTTTTTGACACTCCTCTGGGTCTATCACACTTTCGTAGAGGTCATGATCAAAAGCTCGGTTGTGTATTATAGCATTTATTTTACAGGCTTTAAAACATAAAATAAAAAATGCGGGTACTAACAAATATCTTTGGAACAAAAACATTTTTTCGTTAATCTACGCTGTACACTGGTTTCACAATTTTAACAGGAGTGCTTCTCAGTGCACGTGATGAATTTATATAAATATTGAAAATCGTTCATTCTAATATAATAAAACTGCGGCTCTTATCTTGCTTTAAATTGATTAAATTAATGAAGATAAACGTTGGAAATGGTGACGAATTTCATAAGTAATCAGAATAGATAAGAAATTCTTAAAACAAATAATTTTGCTAGTACTCGTACCGAATACCTTTCCTATGTTATCGAAACTTAGATCAACGATTTATACGGTAGTGTAACGAAACAATGATCCAGCTTCTTGAAAAAATATTTAAGTATCATTATTAAAGGAATGATTGAAAGGATTATTAACGTTAATATCAGAGCGGGACCCGAACTACCAGTGGTTCGGAATGAATTGAGAAATGTTCTATCTAATTATATATCCTATACGATGTAAGACTTAAGAGAAAATTACTGTTAGAAGTATTTTTTTATCAAATTACATTTCTTTATTTTACTTTATTGATAAAATAAATAAAATAATTAAATAAATATCTGGGACAATTCACACCAAGATCATCTGACCCCAAACTAAGCAGAGCTTGTAATATGGGCGTCAGAGACTGATAAACATACTTAAATATTTCTAAATACATACTTAAATAGATAATAACACCCAGACACACAACAAATACAAATGTTCGTCACACAAATATTTGTCATGGGTGGGGATCGAACCCACGACCTCCGGCGCTAAAGGCAGGATCGCTGCCATTGCGCCAACAGGCCAGTCAAGTGAATATGGGTATGATACTTATTTATAGAATTAGATATTCCGTGCATTTCGGTAGACAATGATAACGTTTAATGATAATATTGTTGATTTTATTGTATTTCGTATCATTACATAATGTGAGGATCTCGAAGCAACTTACTATACCTAGGACAAGATTACAGGGTCGCTTAACCTATATGTTTTGAGAAAAAAAAATTGTATGTGGGAAAGAGTAGTACTAGGTACTTTGAATATATGCATACTTGCTAGCTTTTGCCGACAATTACAAGAATGGCTACTTCTAGAATGAAGTTGCTTGTAACTGTGAGGGCTCGCTATTTAGTTGATTAAAGTAACATCAGTTCGTCTATCACGAGTTGCCAATTTAAATTTACGTTATCGTTCGCGTAAAATGTTGTATTGGGATTTGACAAGAAGGCTAGAAACTAAGGAGAGATAACTCCCTGGAAAGGGTTGGACTAAATCCGTATCCCACAGTGACGCATGCGCATTACGCTTCTTTGCCGCGATCCTCGCGAAGTGTCAAAATGATCCTCGCGAAGTGTCAAAATTGGTCAACACAACCTCGAAAAACAACAACTGTCGCACGTGACACCGTTCAAAACAAAACCATGTGACCATGAAATGACAAATAGCTGCCGCTGCACATGCGCAATACAGCGTTTTGCCCGGCACAGAGTATACGACTTTCGGCCCTCGAAAGCTTACCCCCACTTCGGGAGTTATCTCTCCTTAGTCTCTAGCCTTCTTGGGATTTGACATTGTCATGTCATGTCATGTCAAATCCCATTACAAATTTTAAAATTTCTAATTTGTAAATTAAAAGTTGCAACTCGTAGACGTACAACAGGTGAGCCACAAAAGTTACACGAGAGGCAGCCGAACATCAACAGATGGCGCTACCAGTTTTTTACAAACCATAATTTCAACATTAATTTGTATCCCAATAATTCCCACACGTTTAGTTTGCAGCCTTACGCTGCAATTATATGGTTTTGTTTGACTGATCAGCAGAATCCCAAATAAAAGAAGCATCTTTTTTCATTTTTTATACTAATTTTGATTTTAATAATATATTAAAATAATACCTAATCATCTATTAATAAATAAATAAATATGCGCCAGACAACACACCTCTTGTAATGGTCTCGAAGTAGGGATTATTAAATCCCTGTGTTACGAGGTACCACACAAGGAAATAAGCTAGGGGCGTCTCCCAGCACACCCAGACCCGAGTCAATTCAGAAAAGATCGTTTCCTGAATTGACCCGACCGGGAATCGAACCCGGGACACTACGGAAATCGACGCGAGAAACCGTGCTACAGCACACTACGCCAATCGTGCCGCGTGTATTAAATAGTTGAGATATTGTTTGACTCTATCTTGCAAAAACTTTATTCTACAATTTACCTACATAAGTATAAAAGATCTATAATAATTCAAATACATATTGCTAACATTTATTTCATTTCGTTTTTCAAGCTTCAATTGACGTAGTTTAGGTTTTATAAAAAGATTGGAAAATGTATACCATACATCTGTATTCATGAAATAATTTTATTATAAGTGGATTAATACAAAATATTATGGTATTTAAAATAATTTTTGATAGAAATATTGGATTTTTTTTATTTAGGTAACAAAACAAATTTATTTCAATCATTTATTACTTTGACCATCATACCCAAATAGTAAAATTTGCAGTGGTTTATCGAGTGTATCGATGTTGTATGATGCCAACTTAACAGCAAAGTATTTAGTAAACCACACCAATGTGCTTGATAAAGTTTTTCAAGTCAAAAGTGGGTAAATGAACAAGTTCGTTTTGCAAAGAATGTGACTTCATTTTCACTCGAGTTCGTGCATTTGTTCAGTTGTTGGTTAGTTTATTATTTATGTTCACATTTTTGTCTTCTTCAGATCTTCATCAGTTACGTCTTCTACTGGCTGAATATCTGATTGGGATACTCCAGAGCTTATTGAAGGTTTTTCTTTCGTTTCCGGTATTTTCTTAGGGCCTGTAAAAAAAGGAAAATGGTTAAAACTCTTGTTAATATTTTTTTTAATTTATAATCTTATGTGTTACATTAGATATTATTTTTAAAATCCACGAAGACATCTGTCCTGAACGGTTTCAGGACAGGTGAAACCTCATCACATACATAGATGTACTCATGAACCAAACATCTTGTGTATCTATATGATCATAAAACCAAAACGTGTATCCCTTACCAGTGCCAATTGCCATTTTAATAAGATTCGCGAATGGAGAGTCTATCAAAATGGTCACACTGAAAGCAGCAATAACGGCCAAAGAGAAATCAGTGAAGAATTGGTGTATCTGAAAATGAAGATAAAGCATTTAGCTCGTCTAATTATTCCGGGTGTTTGGATTTCATACCAAAAGAAATATTAAAGTTCCGTTTTTTTTATTCAAACGGAATAATACAGGGAGATGAATTTCATTTCGTATATTTAGGTATGATATTTACGTACAGAGGTGAAATAAAAGCTTAGATAGCTAGCATTTTTTTAGAACACATCTAATCATTATTAATTCTGTTAGCATGTTGTTTTAAAACATTGGCTGACTTCAAAGTACGGACTGTATGAGCCTATACAAAATGGTAAACATGAACAAAAACTATTATGAAAAATAGTTTATTTAGAAAAAAAATAACACACTATCAGGAAAAAAATATTTTCACCTGATGGGAATTTGTGCTATGATAGCATTATCTTTTACAAGCAGTGTTTGATAGTTTAACAGTTGAGCAAACAAAAAGAAGTCTTGAAAATAGCTCGATATATAGTTATTATCTATCCCAACTTCGATATAAAAATTACATTGACCCGGGAAATTAAACTTTTACAATTACTAAACTCTGATTTATTTTCAAGATAAGATATAAATGAGAGTAATTTGTACAAACACAAGAGATAACTTCTATTATTGCAACTGTGTTAAAAGCTTGATACTGTTCATCCATTTTTGAATTCCAGAAGTAAGTAATAAATAGACTTTTAACTCATGCAAAATGAATTTTTGAACAAGTTTACTTATGTGTTGAATTCGCATATGACGAGTAAAAAGCAAAAATATACCTATACAAAATGTCTGAATGCTGTAATTTTTGAAATTATATTGTTTCTTAGATATCTTACTTAAGCTTATTTTATAGTAGAACTTGAAAAATACTTACGGAAAAAGACCAGGAAAAATATGGAGGTGCTAGAGCGGTTGATCTGATCAGATACATCAATGGGTAGTGAAGAATATACATAGCGTAGGACAAACGACCAAGAATCTTGAATATGTGCAACGACAGGAACCAGTTGATAGGACCTAAAAAGAGCTAACATTCAATAACAGTAATCACTTTTATCTTGTTCGGCAACTACCAAGCAAGATAAAACTAAAAACTAGCCCAACATAACTATGTTAGGCTTTTATTGAAACGGGTGTTTTGCTAGGAAAATATTAAAAAACACGGATGTTATATGTAGTCTATATAATAACCATTGATTCGATAAGATTTTAAATCTGCTTTACTAGTTAAATAATTAGTCTTAATATAATTAGTCTTATTACTTTTGAAAATAAGATTGTGAAAACCACAAGTTTTGCTCTGGTCATATACTCGTAATAAGGTAGTCTTTTGTAAAATGTAAGTTAAGTAAAAATTACATATTTATTGAACCAGTGTAAAAATTGATTGTGTCGTAAACACAATCAGTCCTGTATTAACTTATGTACTGAGAGTGCCGTTGCAAAGTATGATTTAAGAAGTTATACCAATGTTTGAGGAACTTAATGTTACCTCCAAAGCCTTTTGCACACCCGAAGATTATCCATCCAATGCAAGCTGCCCAGATCGGTCTCATGAAAGAATTAACAAGATTGTCCACGAGTTGGTTATTCCAATCTGGTTGAATGGTCCAGTAAGTCACACAGATTATAGCGAAAATGCCGCCAAGCGAAAGTATCCACAGGCACAACACTAACGGCTGGAAAGGAAACAGTTGTCCAGAAATGTGTTCATGAGGAGATCTTTATTCAATGGAAGAATACTCATATGGAAAGACATTAAAATTACATAAAACATAATAGCACGAGTATTTTAAATGTAATGAAATAGCAGATAAGTACCAAAAAGTGAGTTATTGCTACTTTGAAAAAATATAAATCTATTAATTCAATTATAAAGTTCCTGAAAACGATTGAAGGTAAACATTGAAAGAAGTTCAGTAACAGGAGCGGCTTAAAAAACTTTGTGAAGTACAATACAGGTTGACCGGTTCCTATTGTTACAAACTAAAAGGCTGTAAACTGGGATAAAATTCATCGACAAAAAATATGAAATAAGAACCCCTAACTTATTAATATTGTAAATTTTACTGGGGTTTCAATTTTTTTTTCACATTCTAAGTTCAATTTGTTTAATTTCTTGGATTATACGTTATAGAACTATAATCTTTTTTGTTTAATACTTCAATTAAAATTCTTTAAATCGAAAATAATGTGGTTACCAACTACTTATTCTTTTTAAGAAAATATTACATGGTCTGTAATGTTCCAATGATTTGTAGCAATAATAGTGTAGTTTTAAAATTTATTTAGAGATATGTAGGTTTACGACCGGTATAATGACGTTTTTGTTAATTAGTAATTCATGTTACCATGACTAGAATCCGTAATGTGGTATATTAATAAAGCTGCTAGTTCCACAGAAGTATCAATTAAAATGTTTAAAAAAGGTTGAAAGTAAGTTTGTCAGGTAGAGATCGCTACTATTAACAAGGCCGCCTAAATTGTTCATCTAATTAGAGTACTTGAATCCGTCACATTTTGTTTCTGCAATAAAGTTTTTCTTATGTTATGTTTTTTTAACATGGATGCTTACGATTGGAATGTAGACTCTTTTTCCACGATATAAATGAAGTAAATATCCAAAGACCATTCCAACGAAGAACGGTGCAGCTCGGGGCAATGTGTGAAAGTAATACCATTGCATATATTCACTGTTAGGTCGCCTGAAACAAAACAAACTCAGTAAATCAGTCTAGTTGGTGAACAAAAAGTACATAAATAAAGAGTGTCTCCTTTTATTTTGAAATAAAATAAACAATTATGTACCATAATATGCGAAATTATAGTTATAGATTTTTTAGTGGAATTTCACGATTGAGTGAAGAAACTTACGCAAGAGAAATCATTGCCGATTGGAAGTTATTCAGGAAGTTGTAAATTGTTGAAGCAGTAACCACCACGAGAAGTGTTCCCACTATCGCTGACCAAGCAGACCACTTCCTTTGACCAAGCACAAAGAACAGCACGACTGGTGCGAACAAATACAGCTGCATGTCGATAGCCAGGTACCAAGAGTGGGGAAGGCACTGAAAAAAATATAATAAATTATTAATTATTTTAAATATTTCCCTCCTTTTCTAATTCTTTGATTATCCGATAAGATCCGATTTGATGAACCCCAAATATTTGCTTGAAATACTTATAGGAGAAATTTGTAAGAGCCTAGGATATTACGAAAAGCCGTGGATGATACTTATAAGACAATCGCCATCGGGCGTAGGGTCGATAAATCTATACTAATAATATAAAGAGGTAAGCGTTTGTGAGTTAGTGAGTTTGTATGTTTGGGACAGGTAATCTCCGAAACTACCAAAAAGATTTTATAAATTATTTCACAATTAAAAAGCTACATTATCTTTGATGCTATAGGCATATATTCGTTTTGAAATATAAAGTTTTTAGCCAGATCAATTACCACTTATTAGGTAATCCGGAAAAAAGCGCCACCGCGCCAAGCGCTGGCACTACTGTTGATTATACATGCATACAATGTACTCTCATGCATAAACTATTGGTTTTTAGTAGAATCCATAAAAAAATCCGCGACACAATACATCTATCTCTAATAAATAAGTAGTTATGAGTTATGTTATGTGTTAAAATATTATGTAAAACACAGATACACAGATACACAGACACGTTAAACTTATAACGTCCCTCTTTTTGCGTCGGGGGTTAGTAAAAGGTGGATTTGATATCAATCCTCATGACTAAAAGTTATTACATCAAAAGAATTTCATGTAGATAAATTGTGTCCTTTACAACACCATTATTTGGATAAATAGATTCTGATATAGCGTGAAATCAAAAAATACGCACGCTTAATTAGTAAAATATATAAAAGCGAAATGGCACGAAATTTCAGAAACTACAAGTGCTACTACAAGTGGGTTTCAAATTTTAACATAGGGGTTTTTTTAGGACGTAGGTGCTCACTAAGGCCCGGTTTCTATCATAGCGGAGAGGAGAGGAGATGTGTATTGATAACCAATCAGATTTCGTTATTTTCACATTCCACAGACAGATGACAGACTCTCCGCTTTGGTGGAAACCGGGCCTAAGACGGGTTTTTGCGAAATTCGACCTCTGAGGGGTTGTTTTTTTGGGGTTGATATTGTTTTTGTATGAAACTTCGTTTCTTCAAGTGCTAGGAGTTTCAAATTTTGCATGGGGCTTCTTTTGAGGACGTAGATGCTAACTAGGACGGGATTTTGTGAATAACAAGGATCGTAAGTCAGGAAAAAATCCCCATGTCACTAAAATGAAGTTCACGGGGGCAAAACCGCGGGCGGAAAGCTAGTGTTTCATAACATATATTTTTTACAATTATCGTGTTCAACATACATTTTTTATCATCCCATGATTGATAACTGCAAAGTAGTTGAAACTGGTGTAAAGAATGCGCGTAGAATTTGTAAGGGGTGCGTATCATAAAACCAAAGTACAAAAGACCGAATTTCATAATACCGATGAACGGAATACCGAATACTAGATAGTTCACAATCTCAAAAGCTGACTTGACTGAAAATTTAAAATCCCGAAGTAAACAAAATCGAATGCTATTGAAAATCAACTCATTTGACCCTGACTCCGAGCAGTCTTGTATGCGCTACCCCTAGAGAGTAATTCAGAGCCGCGTAGGCATGTAGGGGAAGGTGGCCCGCGGGCTGCAGAGCAGGTGGCTGTAAGCAAGCGGAAGCCATCTGCTACGATCAGCATGCGTGTGACCACCTACGCCCCGCAGCGCCGGGGCCATGTCAAAAGCCATACATGCTACATTGCTGCTGCTGGCAATTATTTCATATCTTGCGTGATTTTACACATTTAGTATTTTGAACTTTCGTTATTTCGAATATCGGTATTTAAATCGTCAGCCTTATGTACTTTTGGTATTTCAATACGTACCCATTTGTGATCAATTTTAGTTGACATTTAATTAGTATTTGCGATTTATGATCCTTTTCCCTCATCTAATGAAAAATTCAGCTTTTCTGACTCAAACTTTAATGCCCATTTTTCATCTTCTCCGCCTATCCTTTTTTCTATCCGTACTGTTTATTCTACATTAAAAGTTTTTTTTTTGGCGCTTTTGATTATCCTTTTTCGTGTTACGGTATTGCCACTCAAATAAAGGGCGGTCTGTTATCAGTTTTCAGAACAACAATATTTTTTAATTTCATGTTATAATGTGAATAAATATGCATTTATATATGAAAATTAAAATAATCCAATTTGCAAAGCAAATTTGTACTCACCATTCTATCATGATTGTAGAAGTTCTGGATGTAGACAAAAGTCGACCACCAGTAGCTCCGACAGTTATCGACCATAGTCGTCATCACATAGAAGTGGGGGCCGTCAGCCAGCCTATATAAGAATGAAGACGTCATCAAAACACCGAACGCCAGGACAGGGAACATACGCAATAGTCGGTTCAGGTAGAAAAGGTGGAGATTCCGAATTAACGACACTGTAACAAAAACAGGAATTAGCTTGTGTACCTAAAAATTTTTAAGCAAATTTTATTTACCTGTAAATAGATATTTAAAACAGAAATACGTGAATAACCAAAAAAACAAGTCTAAGCCTAAAGGTAATAAAAGAACCCAGTAAGGCCTATTGTAACTAATCACACAAAAAAATAAAAAATACTCACTTCTAGATACTTTGGCCGCCGTGGTATAAACAACAAGCACGCCACTTAACATAAAGAATGTGTCAACAGTAATTGAGGCACTGCTAATCCACAAAGATGAGAATTCCATCAAGAACTGAAAGAAAACAAAGTCACGAATAATATAAGAATTTTGGGATAAAAAATAAATTATGTCAAACTGCAACTGATCTATTCCTTTTTATCGGATACTTTCATATAAAAATTTTAAAAACCTTGCTTAGGTAAAAAAAATATTTAAAAAAAGCAATTGTTTTAAATAAATTGCTTCCAGCTGCAGAATAACTTATATGTGCATATAGAACACATAATAAAGAGATGAGAGATACCACTCACAAACATTAGGTCCATAAAATTTTCCGGCCGAAGAATAGGCTGGGTGCTGAATGTGTGACCCACTACGACCCAAATCATGGCCAAGGATCTGATTCCCTCCAGGCAAGTCACCGTGCTCGGATTGTCAGTGAAGATGAAGAAGTTCTTCGTGTTGGTGTACACGGAGAAGGACTTGTATATCTTGTTCGCCTTTCTGGGATCTACAAAAACATTTTAAATCTTTAGGCATAACATATTTTAAAAGCATAGTAACGATTGTCGTGTTGACGACATATCTAGGTAAATTTTAATTAGATTCAGGAAAAACTATTCTTGAATGATCCAATTTCCTTCTAATTATAATGAATCCTCTAAAATAAATCGTCACAAAACATTTTTAAAATCTAAATTAACCACAAAACCATTGTACTCGTAGTTGTAGCTTTTAAGTTCCAGAATTAAAGTTTTATTCATACTTAACCTATGTTTAATCATTGTTAGCTATAACATTATGATAAAAGCATTGATTTTGAGTTAATTTTTTTTTAAATTCTTTTATGTAAAAAGATTGTACGATTAGATTTTAAGCAACTATTTAAAAAAATACAATCTAAGTTTGAAGCAACCGAATACGGACATACATTACAGCATAAGAATATAAAAAGTCACGTATATTATAATGACTCCAATTAAATTCAATGTCAATGACAAAATTGATTGATGATTAGAAACTTTTAGGTGACAATGATTTCTGTTTAACTTTGATTTAGCCACTTGTATTTACATTCCACTCACAGAGTATTGCTTTTATTATTTCTTGACAGTGCTCAATATTAAAAAAGAAAGATCATAAAGAAAGGAAAAATTATTATGAGTCACTACAACAAAAAGTATCCATAATAAAATTCTTGCAAGTAAAACCATACCTCTCCCAAGAAGAATGGTGTGTCGGATATCATAAGCCGAACTCAAAATGGTAATCAGCCCAATGATTGAAAGTATTACCCTGAAACCAAAAGAAAAATTATTGTTGAACTAAGTAGTTAAACATTTAATGCGTCCGAATTCGATTTATACGTATCTGTAAACAATTTTATGATAAGTTTACACCGCGTGGAGCAGGGAAGTGGCAGGGGAATTTGGCAGCACGAGTATTTAAACGTGTCACTCCTTCATAACATCATTTCGGTCGACATTACCACGGATTTATTAGGGTGTTTTAACAAGGTGCGAGAATTATCCCGCATGCGCGGTGAGTTCACACCTTGTTCAAAATAATTGTATTAATGTAGTGTAGTGTCGCGCTTCTACCATATAAGGCTATTTCTATAAATAGCATGTACGTGTATGTGTTGGTCATAAGAGTAAGAATCAATCATAGTTTCTACTAGCAACATCGCGTTTGTCCTTATTGTATTACTCCTGGTCCCCACATTGTATGGCGACTGTGACAGGACTGCCTCTAGGGCAGTGCTGAGTCACGTGATAAAGTGAAATAGAGTTAAAATTTGTTACTCCAGAAAAAAAGTTAGAGATCGACAACAAATACAGGTTGCAGTGATGCACAAGCTAAAAATCTATTCTCAGTGGAAAAACTAAAAAGAAGGCTGAAATAAAATAACAAGGCGAAAGTGCGAGGCCGGGATGGCCGAGAAATTGTGACGATTGAGGACAGAGAGCTCTGCGCCACGGGAGATGATGATTGATTTGGTGATGATGAATGATTTGTTTGATGCTGGGCCAGGGCCCCATAAGCCTTCGCCTTGTCGTGGCTGGGGGGCTTAGTACTGGTGGCAGGTGGAACCACTGGGAAGCTAAGAGGGCTCAGGCATGGCAGTGCGGTGGACTTACTTACTTATCCATGAGGATTTCCCCACTAAATTTTTTAAAAAAGGCAGTGATGTGGTGTCTCTTGCCGGAGCCGGTAGATGTATAAATTAAATTGGTTTTTGTAATAAAACCTTGACGTTATGAAAGAATAAATAAAAAACAACAATACTTTTAATTTTAGAAAATAATACTTTGCATTTACCGGCTAGTTCAGAATCTGTTCATTTTATAAGTTGTTTAGAATTGAGAGATAGTGTAGTCTGTGCATTGGAACTCTGGGAAGGCGTGTTTTTAGCTAGTTCATTAGGAGAACCCGTCAATGGAATGACCAATCCGAATTCCAAACCCTACTGAACGTGTTATCACCCTGAATAATTTAAATGTAACAATTCATAAGGCAAGCAAATACGATCGTGAAACTCTTTCTATTTCTATCTTATTTTTTTCTCTTTCTATCTTGCACACAGGAAAAATTACGTTTTAACAGAAAGGTTTAGTGTATATGAACTTACAAAATGCTGATGATATTAAAAGTAAACTTACACAGCAACCGTATCTGCTGGAGCCCAAGGCTTGTCGTTGGGAAGGCGAACGAAATCTTCTGTAAATTTCAGTAACTGCGTCATGTTGCCCGTAAAGGAGTCCAAAGCTTCTCTTGCAGTGCACACTTTGGGTATGCATACAGCTAATTGTGCGCTCATCGTCAAGCCGCCTCCATGTTTAAAATCGCTGAAAGTTCAATAAGCTTGTAACTAATTCGTCCTGTAATATTTTTTTCAGTTCAGGCAAAGTCAGCTTTTTTGATTCGATTTTTGCTATGATTCTTTGTGAAATGACCGCAAACTGACTTTATTCCTGTTTTCAAAACTTAAGAATTTATTTAGTAGTAAATAATGTACCCTTCAGCAGCTGGTTCTTCTTCTCCGGAAAAGTGGCGCTTTAAATTCTTTGACACTTGCTCATACTTTACTAATTCTTCTTTAACCGAATCGGCCAAAACAGTTGTACTTGGTTTGAAGCCTGGCCACCCTCCATCTGGGCCGTCAAAATCAGGTGGCCAGGTGATATTCGAAAGAAATGGTATTTCCAAATCTGACAAAGCGAAGTTTAGGGAAACATATTTTCCCCCAATATGCATATCTTCGGTTATTATTTCACTTATATCTAGACATTGGAAGTAACTTCCGTAATCTTGTAAGTTGCCACTAGTGAAACTACGTGGAAATCTCCAACTGGCGTCTATAACTGAAATATATTTATTCGATAAATATATATTTATTAGATATATTAGTACAGTAAAAATTAAAAAGAAAACCTTAAATAAATATAACTAAAAACTACTAAGAAAATTTTGCACCTGTGGTAAGGTACCCAAGATGCTGGCAGCATTCCCCCGTTGTATAGAAAGACTCACACGTTGTGCGAGGAATGTACCAGCTCTTGGGTCACCTGTAGTTGAAATTAATTTTTTAGCTAGAGTTTTTAAAAGGTTCTGTGCACTCGGACCCCACGGACCCAGGATCAATTTCATAACACATTTAATGTCTTTCAGTTCATTCTTGTACAAAAATTCTTATTCATTACAACGCAATTTTCAATTAGTCAATAACTTTAAAAGTTATGTTTATAATAAATATAAAAATTAACAATTCATCATAAAAGAAAGGGTGTCATTTCACAAAAAAATTTCATCTTTATACATATTTTTATTATTGATTTTAAAATATTTCAGTATGTTTATCAATCTCTGGCACCCATAGTACAAGCTCTACTTAGGTTAGGATCCGATAATCTTGGTGTTATTTAATTTTGTCCAAGATATTTATTTATTTAGTGTGATCAAGTAATAAATTCAATTTGTATGGGAAGATGTTTTTTTATTGGTATTTTACCCTGTGTTTCTTGGGCGAAGTTGTTTATTTTCATGAGTAGAAAAATCTTTTGAAGTAATTTAACTATTTAAAAAAAGTGGTTCTTATAACTTAATTTAAGTAAGTATATATGTTTTCAAAAACTTTAAAAAAAAGGTTGATTATATTTAATCACTTACATTGGTTTCTCAGATCAGTATTATTATTTCTTAAATACGTTAGTTGTTTTTGACACTCTTCCGGGTCTAACACACTTTTGTAGAGATCTTGATCAAAAGCTGGGCTAGGAGTTATTGCACTGGTTCCATACGCGTTAATAAATATAATTAAAAATGCGTTTACTAACAAATGTGTTTGAAACCAAAACATTTTTTTGATAATTTGCATTGTAAGTACACCAGGTTCACAAGTTCTTGCCAATAATAGTGCTTCTCGGTGCACATGAATACATTATGATAAAAATTATAAATCGATCATTCTAATATATTATTACAACTACGGTTTTTATCTAGTTTAAAATTGATTAAATTAGTGAAGATAAACTTCGAAAACGTTACTCATTAACAGACACGATAAAAAATTCTAAAAACAAATAATCTCCCAGTAAATATTACAAAACTACCTTGAGCGTTTAAAATTACGTTACGTATTGAAATTACGTTTTGAGCAATATCGTTTATCATTATCATCAATTCTGATTATTACTCATCATAATCAAAGCAATATAATCTTACAAGTATGATTCACAAATTATTCGCGTTATTGAGAGTACAATCATACGACATAAATCACCTCTTCTCTTGGGAAAGCGGTGGCGGAGCATTTGGCTGCTACAATTTAGGGAATTTGTGGATCATCGAGAAGAAGAAGAAGAATCAGTCATAAGGTGGGTATAGACTAGAGCATTTGCTAGAGCGATTCACTCTAATGTAAGATCCTTGCGAATGTTCGACACTGTGTTTGACGGAATGCTCATGGTGAGTTTATGATACCTGTGTGTAAATTTACGATATCGTTTGCTTAAAAAAATGTATTAAGATGACACATGACATGACATGACAATGTCAAATCCCAACACATTTTTAAAAAATGTATTAAGATGACACATGACATGACATGACAATGTCAAATCCCAACACATTTTTTTATACGATTGGTTATTTATCTCGACGATATCCTACTGGCAGACCAGTGCCGGGAACGGCTTTCCCACAATGTAAACACAACCCTTCAGTTGCTTACCAAATAAGGATGGATAATCAACCTGAACAAATCTGTGACAAGCCCAACTCAAACAGTAGACTTCTTGGGCATAACCTGGAATACAAAAACAAACGTGAAATCACTCCCTGTCGACAAAATAAAGAGAGTACGAGCTCTACTACTGAAACAAAGAGCATACGGCTGTTGGACCCTCAAGCAGGCGCAATGCCTCTTAGGGCACCTCAACTTTGCAACCTTCATCACCCCTCGGGGAAGGTTACATTGCCGAAATGTCCAGCGCTACTGCTATCAACTGATGAAGTCACAACCACACCAATAAACCCGAAGCACTACAAGATCTAGAATGGTGGTTAAGCAATGTCACTCAAGTAAGTCCAATTCACCCAAAACGTCGACCAACGAACTATGTAACAACCGGCGCCTCAGACCAGTGCTGGGGAGCAGTAGTCAACAACAAAAAACTGCAAGGGCCCTGGCGTCACCATCAAGCAGATTTACATTGCAACCTCAAAGAAATGCACGCAGTGATTGCAGCGCTGACGATGCAATCTCACAACCTAAAAAATTCAAAATTTCAAACGGACAACAAGACCGTCATGGCCTACTTAAAAAACGAAGGAGGCACGAGATCAACACAACTACTGCAGCTAACGACGGAATTACTAGCCCTTGTGGACAGCCTCAACATTGTACTAGTCCCTCACTACCTACCGGGAGTGTACAACACGGAAGCCGACAACCTCTCGCGCAAGCGCACAGGTTCCGAATGGCACCTCACACACGAAGCGACCTCACACTAGCTTACCGCACCATATTATTTCACAAATCAGTTATAGCTTCCATATGTGAAATGAACGGAACCGCCTCTTTATCATCCAGTCATATAGTAAAACACATCTAAGCCATATCTTTAGAGAAACCACTGGCACCAAAGCCCCCCATATGGGACGCTAGAATCGTTATTCAGCATTTAAAGAATGAAACTCCCAATTCTAGTAGCTTATATGAGACATGCAGACGCACGGCTGTCATCCTTCTATTAACATCAGGCCGCAGAATACATGATCTAACCCTTTTGCACTGTGATTCGAATCACTTTATAGATTATAATCATTCTATCACTTTACATCCTACATTTGGGTCAAAAACAGACACTGCCTCTCACAGACAATCAAGTTGGACCCTTCAGTCTTGCCCTGAAGAGAATCTAAACCCAGTTTTCTGGCTGAGAGGACTCCGTCATATAACAAGTCACCTACGTGGCCCTATAACTAATTTATTCATCACTATAAGGAAACCTTTTATGCCAGCAACCGCAGCTATAATAGCCGATGGGTAAAACGAACACTTCATGAAGCAGGTATTCAAGCTCCCCCAGGCAGCTTTCGATCGGCCGTCTCTTCATTGAACTGGCTAGAAAACTATCCTATTAATGATATTCTAGCTCGAGCTAATTGGCAACATGAGTGCACTTTTAGAAAATTTTATCAAAAGAATATAAATACAACAGAATATGTTGATTCTGATATTAAATCACTATCCCAATTCTTCACTACTGAATGAAATTACTATCATTGTTACTATCAATGATGAATTATGTTAGACTAAAATTACTTAACTTTACTCATTTTTATAAAATATGATTAAACTGTTTACAACTACCTAACACTATTTTACTGTATACGTAACTCCATAATACGTTTAATAACATCACATTGTTGCTTTCTCTCAACCTGCGGCCATACAATCCACCAGGAGAAAACAAACACATCTCTCATAAACATGGACTTCAGACGTCTTACGGAACACATAATATACAAATTTTACCTTACAATAAAATTCTTATTATGTTTCCTCGACGTCTGAAGTCCAGATAATGCCTTCCTGGTGACATTTCATTTGTAAACAAACATAACCTAACTTTTATGAGAAACACAATGACGAAACCTGACGGATTGCATGGCGGGGTGAGATGACATTTGACAGGAAGTGGGGCAGCACGGTAAAACAGTCCAGTATGTAGCGACATCTAGCGGATGGCGACGGAAAGATTACTACGTACTCTCTCATAAACATGGACTTCAGACGTCGAGGAAACATAATAATAATTTTATTGTAAGGTAAAATTTGTATATTTAATCCCGCATCGAGCAGAGCGCTTACACCCAGGCATTTTTATCTATAAGGTAGTCTTTCGTAGTATAATAGCCCTTTTTTAATGAAGCTGTTTTGATGTGATTTTTGAAACTATGTAAAGGTGACTCACGATTGGTTTTTGGAATTTTGTTGTAATAATGTATACCTTGCCCTTTAAAGGATCCTAAAACTTTTCGTAACCTAAAGAGTGGAAGTGCAATTTTATCATTTTTTTTTGAGTATTTCTGCAATGTATGTCACTGTGTTTAGTATAGATAGGTACCAATATTTTTTCTTACCAAAACAATGCAATTGTAAATGTATTGTGACGCTATAGTGAGGA
Source organism: Udea olivalis (assembly GCA_947369235.1). Classification (NCBI taxonomy): domain Eukaryota; kingdom Metazoa; phylum Arthropoda; class Insecta; order Lepidoptera; family Crambidae; genus Udea; species Udea olivalis. The sequence goes on from OX376348.1 coordinate 10,079,115, forward strand.
TACCAATTTCCCTAAAAATCCCTCTAAGTGAAGCCCGTGCACAAAGCTTAGCTTAAAGATGGATCTGATCGCTCGCTTCTGGAGGATAAAGATGGTTTGTATATCCGCCGCTTGACCATAAAGTAAAATGCCGTAAGACACTTGCACACTTGCTACATTTAGTTTATTGTTTGGTCTTACAAAGCAGCAGACTATGGATAAATATCGCTTAACTAAGAAATGTTCAAGCTCTTGCGCAATGGGCTAACTAAGGCAGTGTATTTAAGTTCCTCACAAAGAGATTCCTTTGATCAAGGTATATAAAATAAATGTTAATGTTCTTGATATTATTCAAAATTAATTAAAAGAATAACCCATACCTACACTTACTGATGAAGTTCATGTAATATACCTACTAATCCTTACACTTACTATTCTCCTTAGGTTTTTTAGAAAGTAGGTATATTATGCCTAAAGTATGCTTACATACCTATATATACGCTTATACCTAATATTACATTATATTTTAATGGAGATGGCATTCAAAGAAACCAACAATTATGTTTGCTGGTATATATTATGATGATGAATTTCCAAGTATGATGGAGCGAACCATGATTCTTAATATGAGAAAATTCTAGTTTACATAGTCATTGATTGCATCCTAATGGAGCAATGGTCTGGCATTTCAGTAAAGTTAAAACTACAAAATTATCCTCATTATTTTCAATTTAGTATATTAGCGTTATCGCTGTAAAAAAGTAAGTTCTGTCTAAACATAGATTAAAGGAGATTTATTTTCAGGAAAGCATTCAGATGCTAATGCAATTGCACTCACTCGGGAAGGAGAGGATATGTACCATCTACCTATTTATTAGAAGATGAATATTGAGAAGCCAATTAGTAAGGAGAAAGCCATTAGCAGTAAATGTGATATGAAATGTTATGAAATTGAAGATATACTTAATAAAAAATATTAAGTTTGTTTGTTAAAAATTTATATAAATTCATAGTTATTAAAATATTGTACTGATGTGTTTGTTTTAAGTACCTACCTAACTATGAACCTGGAATTTAAAGCATTCAGTTAATTTCTATCAATTTAATTCTGGGAGATTTATTTATAGATGAATTATGTTTAAAGAAATGTATTCTCAAAAAGACATTTACAATGTCACTTATATGAGAATATAATTATCGTATGGTAACTTATTATAATTACAGTCAGAGGTCTCTAGAGTACAATAATAAAGGTATTAGGTGTAATGGTTTATCCAATCCAAACCACAACAAAAGCAAACGTGCGCAAATAATTAACACTAAATTAAATTAAGCATTCATCCACACAGTTTCATTTCATTACATCTTATCTTACTGATATCTTACTTCATACTTATATTTTAAATACGAAAGTTTGTTTGAGGATGTATGTGTGTTTGTTACTCTCTCACGCAAAAACTACTGAACGGATTTAGAAGAGACCCTACAGTAAATGTAAAACAGCTTAGACATCAGAATAACACATAGGGTACATTTTATAAAGACCTTAAGCAATTCGGCCACAATATATAACGATCAGTCCACGCGGGCGGTAAGCTAGTTATATCTAAATATTTACCATATTTATATCGCAGCACAAACGCATTCACGTCAAGTCCCGTATATAGGCACCTTTTGTTGCTGACATGAGGCCCATTTTGCATTTTTTTGTAAAGGTTGACGTGAAACGCGCCCGTACAGTACAACTAGTAAATATATATTATGTTTACATCGGTCGGCAAATTAGAGTAGAAATTTCACAAGAATTTTTCTTGTTTAAAGGTAAATAAAAGTGTTGATAAGTTTAGTGTAGGTACCTAAGTAGGTATTTCAGTAGAGTGTAGTTTATCTTAAGTTTAACAATCATTCGTTTAAAACATATTGTGATAATCCTAATTTAAAGCTGTCAAAGGACCTTACATTTTTCAAGTTTGACGGTAATCTGTTATAAATTTGAGCTCCTTTGAAAGTGATGCTCTTCTTAGCGTAATTAGTGCGAACTTTAGGTAAAACTGACAGACTCTGCCGTCGAAGACTACGTGTATGTTTCAATTGACCTTTCCTAATAAAAGATAAGTTAGTGTGAATGCTTCTATCGACTATTTTTCTAATTACGAGTAATAGGCAGATGTTGAAATTGTAAAGTTCTTTAATGTTCATTAATTTCGTTTCACTAAAGATTTTATTGGTTAGTGTAAAGTGAGGGTAGCAGAAAAGAATTTTAATGACTTTATTTTGCATTTTTTGAAATTGCTCAAGCCTGGTTTTGGCAGCCGTGCCCCATATTTCAATTAAGTAAAGAAGATGAGATTTTACTAAAGAGTTGAGAAACGCAGCTTTCTAGGAATACATTGGCTCATGCCATAAAGTGATCCCTTAGGAGACATTTTTTTTTTTTTTGCCAGACAACACACTTCTTGTAATGGTCTCGAAGTAGGGATTAATATCCCTGTGTTACGAGGTACCACACAAGGAAATCAGTCAGGGGCGGCTCCCAGCACACCCAGACCCGAGTCAATTCAGAAAAGATCGTTTCCTAAATTGACCCGACCGGGAATCGAACCCGGGACACTGCGGAAATCGAGGCGAGAAACCATGCTACAGCGCACTACGCCAACCGTGTCGTCAAACTTTCAATATGCTCGATTTGTTTATTCCATGTAAGATGGCTATCTAATCTTAACCGTAGGTACTTTTCACACGTTGTATGTTCCAGTGCAACATTGTTTAGTATTAGTGGATCATGAGGTTCGATAATTTTATTTCTAGACCTGAATAAAGTGTAACATGTTTTTGAGGTGTTTACAGTTAATAAATTGGATTTGAACCATTCAGACAAGACATCGAAATCCTCCTGTGCTTCCGAAATAATATCGTGTATATTAGATCTAAAATAAAACAAACATGTATCATCTGCTTACAAAGTTAGATGACCATGTAGTTCCAAATAGGCAATACTATTTACGTAAATCAAAAATAGGAGAGGTCCCAGGACGGAACCTTGAGGGACACCGATTGTGACAGGCAAAGGCTGACTTTCAGTATCTCCGATCTTAACCACCTGAGACCTAGATGTCAAATAAGCTTTCAGAATTCTAAAGGACATCACCCTTGATACCAATATGTAGTAACTTTTTTAGTAGTAAATTATGACTTACGGTATCGAAAGCTTTTTTAAGATCAATGAAAATTCCCAAAACAACATGTCGCTTATCAATGTTCTCTTTAAGCGAGTACCCACATTCACTGTACCCCCCTGATGAAAATCTGCCTCCAGGGTATAAGGAACCTTGGCCAACCTGGAGAAGTCTAAATAGGCTGAGGACCCAGGTTGGTCGAAGTAAAGATAACCTGTGTCGGTGGGGGTACTCAAGCAACGTAGACGCCAGCTGTGAATGTGGAGAACCCCTGCAAACCATGGCTCACCTCACTAACTGTCCCGCGTGCCCGACCACCTGCTCGCGTAAGGACTTACTTGTCAGTAACCAGAGGGCTACCACAGTAGCCGCTTTCTGGGCAAGTCGGATTTAGCCCGTGTTCTTGCCGACACGAAAGAAGAAGAAGAAGAATGTTCTCTTTTACTTTCGTCATAAGATCAATTGTGGTAGTATCACTTTTAGCTCTAAAACCATATTGCCTATCAGATAAAAGATTTGATGAATTCAAATATTCTGTTAAACGATTACGAATGACTTTCTCAAAGATTTTGCATGTAACTGGCAACACCGAGATGGGCCTATAGTTACCTGGGTCAGATTTTGGTCCTGATTTATGGATCGGTGTTACTTTTGCAACTTTCATTGTTTCCGGGAATTCCCCTTGACTCATAAGTTTGTTAAAACATTTTGCTAGACTAGATGAAATTAGGTTTTCCAAACATTTAATAACTTTAGTATCTATTTTATCGGTACCACTACCAGAATTTGCACGCAGACCCCTAATAATTTTGCCAATTTAATCGGCAGTTCATGAAGCTAGTGTGGAGAGTTCAGTTGCGACTATTTGTCTTGAAACACAACGCATTTGGGTGAAGTCATCATGATACTTTTTGGGAATTTTTTCTGTTAACTCTGTGCCTATGGTTGAGAAGTATTTGTTAAAAGCTAGACCAATTTTTGCATTATCAGTGATTAGTTTAGAATCTATTAGAAGTTGTGGGGTAGCACAAGTTTTTTTCGCTTTATTGTTAGCTAAGGTATTTATAAGGGACCATATTTATTTGGGGTTATTTTTACAGTTTGTAAATATTTTGAAATAGTAATTATTTTTGGTGTCTTGGATCAATTTTGCTACTTCCTACCTTTTTTGTTTAAATTCCATCTCGGCCTTGTCATCGTCTTGACTACTCTTGTGCAGCTTCCATAGGTAGTTCCTTTTCCAAATTCCAGCAATGATGTCGTCATTGATCCAGTCGCTCTGGGGCAGGTTAAGTATTTTAATTTTTGTGAGTTTACTGTCCTTTACATGCTCTTTTATTTGTAATTCTAATTCCTTGTAATCTTCACATGAATTTTCCCAGTTATGCGTAGATGCATTCGTATGAAGCTTTTTGTAATCTATTGCCTCGTAAGCCACTCGACCTTTTTTTTGGAGAAAAAAAAATTATGGTTTTCTAGCGGACTTCTGGACGGTTGAAAACCAACGCAACAATGACGAAACCTGACGGCTTGCATGGCGGGGTGAGATGACATTTGCCAGGAAGTGGGGGCAGCACGGTAAAACAGTCCAGTAAGTAGTGACATCTAGCGGATGGCGACGGAAATATTACTACGTACTCTCTCATAAACATGGACTTCAGACGTCTTACGGAACACATAATAGCTCTATTGTAACAGATGTTTTATTGTAATAGTTATAAGGTACCTAGTATGTACTGACAAACAATTTTTCTTTTTGAATTGTTTAAATGAATTTTTGTTTTATATTATTTTATGGTTGGTTTTTTTCTCTTTGTTTTATATTATTTTAGGTTTATTCGTATCAAAATAACACACTGCTTGTACTTTACTAACGCCTGTTGTATACCCAAAACAAGTTTAAAAGAGTAACTGCTGAGTTTCTCGCTGGGTCTTCTCAGCAAGAAACAACTCCGACGCGGTGGTAGAGTCGCATTATGTCTGTATATCACGAACACGAAGGCTGCCCCGGATGTGGGTGTTCCGCACGCGATCTTTGCGTGAGACTCCACACATCCACCGCAGCATCTTCATTTCCGTGACGCGCAGCTCCTGCTTGTGTCGCTCTAGTGACGGCCATGTTTCACTGCCATATAGAAGGACAGGCCTAATGATGGTTTTATAGACCTGCCCCTTCAGCTTGATCGGCATTTTGGGGTCACAAATGACACCAGTCACCTCACGCCATTTGGCCCAAGCCGCAGAAATTCGGGCTCTGATGTCGCTGTCGATGTCCCCGGACGCGCATAACACAGATCCCAGATATTTGAAATGGTTCGTGCACTCGACCACGTCATCGCCTATGCGGACGGACTGGGGATTTGTGGTGTTGCAGGCCATATACTCCGTCTTCGCCAAATTAAGTTTCAGACCGCCGTTTTTAAGTGAATTCTTCCACTTAATCACCCGTTGTACCAGCCGTCCCCTATCCGAATCTGCTAGCGCAATATCATCAGCATACATGAGCAACCACCGCGGTTGTTCGTGGTGGTCTCGGATGCTGTTTGACAGAACGTCTAATATTACGCTGAACAGAAACGGGCTAAGCACGGAGCCTTGGTGTACTCCAACGGTGATAGGGAAGGGAAGCGTGTCAACAACCGCAGTCTTAACTATGGAACTGGAATTGTGGTACATGTCTCGGATAATGTCAATAAAGACCTCGGGAACGGCCTTGGACCGCAGCGCCCAGCCAATCATCTCACGAGAGACACAGTCGATGGCCTTCTGCATGTCTAAGAAAAGGAGATGCAGAGGTGTATTCTTCAGTATGTATCCCTCCATGAGCGTTCTTAAAGCAAATACGGGGTCCATGGTCCCGCAACCCAGTCGAACCTTTTAGTCACTTGTGATTGTGTGCCACTGTTTGCCATTTTTTCTTAGGGTTTTCTTAGGAACGCCCGTGTTCCGCTGACACTCAAGGGGTTAAAATAAAAAATATTTTCAAAACGTACCAAGTTTGGGCTGGGCTCCTTCAGATATGATACGGTTGAATCATTTTCTGTAAAATATGCTTTGAAACCGTCAGTTGGTGTAATATGTGGCTAATTCTGTTGGAAATGGGTGTACCACCACATCTTGTACACCTGATCAGGCGGCTGTACGAAAATGGTACTACAACGGTCAGAGTTGATGATGTTGACTCTGAGTGTTTCAAAACACAGGCGGGCGTTAGACAGGGCTGTATTCTGTTTCCCCTACTGTTCAACATATACATGTGTATTTGACTTAGTTTATTAGATAAAATCAAATAACAGAAAAGTAACAAAGACGTAAGTACGTACGGAAGTTAGTACGTTAGTGCTATGCGAAGCCATTGCTACTTTGAAAAACATATTAATTAAATAATAATAATCCTGGAAAAGATAGAAGGTAAACATTGACGATAGTTCAGTGCCGGCAGCTTGTTTAAAAAATGATTTAAAGTACTACTTATTAACGATTTCTTTAATTAGTAATTTGTACAACTATGACTGAAATCCGTAAAGTGGTTTATTTATTTAAGCTGCTAATTTCAAAGTTGTTACGATAAAATGGTTTTAAAAAGTTATCTTCACCAAATAATTAAATGTACCACAAGTAGTTATGCTTTTTTAACAATATGCTTACGATTGGAATGTAGACTCTTTTACCCTAATGTCAATGTAGTAAGTATCCAAAAGTCATCCCAACGAAGAAGGGTGCAGCTCGGGGCAATGTATGGATGTAATACCCTTTCATAAAATCATTGAGTAAATAAGTCCAATTAGTCCAGTTGGTGAACTATACGTACAGTAATACTAAAGAGTGTCTGCTTCTCCTTCTTGTTAAAATTAACAATTACTGTACGCAGAATTATAGTATACTTCAAGTAATGAACCGTGGACAAACGATTGGGTAAGTATTATGAGAAACTGTAGGGGTGAAGATGATTGGATGCCATCTAAATGGAGCGTTGTATGTAGCATAAATTTTCGCCCAAGTGATTTCTATACAACAGAGAAAGGCATTCGGCACTTTAAGTTTATTTGCTTTTTGCTACAGTGGAATCCGAAAGTAACTGAAGCATCTGCGGTCGGCAACAAGTGTCCGGCAAAGGTAACTTTCGTCAGTTCGGTCCTTGTGGACCGCTGTTGGCAACCAAATAACCAACGGATCGCCGGTAGCCCTGACCAAGGTCAGGGCCAAGGTTTTCAGTGGTCCACTCGAATTCGTATATTATATCGTGTTAGAACTAAAGTATTAGGTATCTATTGATTATTTTGTTTTTTAGGAAATTAATGAATCAAACTTTTTCAAAAATAAGTATTAGAAAGGAGGGAGAATTTTCTCGTACTACTGTATTGGGATTTGAAATGTCATGACATTACAATGTCAAATCCACAAAAAAAAATACGCCAACGATAACGTAAATTTAAAGTGGCAACTCGTGGTAGAACTACTGGTAACCCTGAGGGGATACATAGAAAAAATTGACAGTGCTTCACTTCTAGTGTCACAAAAGGGGAGTCCTTTCTTTTTGACTCATCATCCTCCCCGGAACTATGAGAGGAAACACATGTGCTGGAGGAGCATTCCATGTCTTGATGATACGACAAAGAAACGAGTCACCTAACCTTTTAGCGCGAGCAAACAGATGCTGATCATGTGAGGATGACTACGTAGTCCAGCACGCGTGGCGTGAGAGTGAAAGGTGAGGAAAGGATAAGTTGTAAAAACTCTCCAGAGAATTCCCCATTGTAAAAGCGATAGAGAACACTTAACCAGGCAATGTCTCTACCCAATTGGAGAGGCTCAAGAGTTAAACATGCCTCTGGGTTTCTAATAATACAGATAGCACGCCACTGCAATCTGTCGAGAGCTTCTAGTAAGGACTTTAAGACTTAGTAAGGACGCGACGCTCGGCGCGCAAAAGACGCCCAGCGCCAGCGCAGCGTTGGCGCCGACCAAGCTACGAGGGCTCCGAGACGTCGCAACGTCCAAATTACGCTAGTGTGGGGGGGGGGGGGCGGTCGCCGCCAAGACGCTAACGCTCAAATAACGCAAGTGTAGAGTGTCTCTAAGGGCCCGAAGATCAGGTAGAGCTACAAAAGTTACATGAGAAGCAGCAGAACATCAACCGATGGCGCTACAAGTTTTTTACCAACCATAATTTCATTATTAATTTGGTTAACAATAATTCCCACGTTTAGTTTGCAGCTTCACGCTGCAATTATATGGTTTTGTTTGACTGACAAGCGGAATTCCAAATAAAAGAAGTATCTTTTTTAATTTTTTATTATAATTATGATTTTAATAATATATTAAATTAGTACCTAAAATCATCTATTAAATAGTTGAGATAGCTTGACTCTGTCTTGCACAAACTTAATTCTACAATTTACCTACTTAAATATAAAAGATCTATAATATTTTAAATACATAATATTTCAAACATTAATTTCATTTCGTTTTTCAAAACTTAAATTGATGCAGTTAAGGTTTTAAAAAGATTGTTGAATTGCAATTTATGTAATAATTACAAGTGGATTAATACAAAATGTAATGGTACATAAATATTTTTTGATAGAAATGTTGAAAACCTTTTTTATTTAGGCAACAAAACAAAATCAATCGTCTTTTACTTCGACAGTCATACCCTAGTAAAGTTTGCAGTGGTTTATCGAGTATATCAGCTAGAATTACCAAAATAATAATGTTGAAAAATACCAACTTAACAACAAAGTATTTAGTATCTAAACCACATCAATGGGCTTGATAAATTTACAAGTTTTTCAAGTCAAAAGTGGTTAAATGAACAAGTTCGTTTTGCAAAGAATGTGACTTCATTTTCACTTGAGTTCGTGCTTTTGTTCAGTAGTTGGTTAATTTATGTTCACATTTTTGTCTTATTCAGATCTTTATCAGTTACGTCTTCTACTGGCTGAATATCTGATTGGGATTCTCCGGAGCTTATTGAAGGTTTTTCTTTGGCTTCCGGTCTTTTCTTGGGGCCTGTAAAATATAATGAAAACGGTTAAAACTCTTGTTGTCCCTTAGTAGTACCAAACTCTCGTTAAATAAATTCAAGAACTCATTGCCCAGTATATGAGCTGTTAATTTTCTGACTTGCATTCATAATAATTACTTTCGTACCTTTCGTTGACTTGTCGTTTAATGCAATAGATCAATTTAATTATTACTTTATGTGTTCATTAATGATGAAGATGTATTATTGTACTTAATTATTAATTAGAACTTGTGTTTTGACTTGCCAATGTTATGCAATGTAGCAAAATGGCCAATGAATGAATTGTTAAAAACGAAAAGGTGTATTTATAAAATATAATTATAAAACCAAAACGTGTATGCCTTACCTGTGCCAATTGCCATTTTGATAAGATTTGCGAATGGAGAGTCTATTAAAATTGTCACACAGAAAGCAGCAATAACGGCCAAAGAGAAATCAGTAAAGAAATTGTGTATCTGAAAAAAAAATTACCCATTTAGCTCATAAATTATCCTATTAAAGGTGTTTGAGTTTTTTACCACAAAGTTACGTTTAAACATGTTATACAGGTAGAAGAATTTCTTTTCAAATATTTACGTAGAAAGTTGAAATAAAGGATTCGATAGCTAGTATTTTTTTAGAACACATCTAATATTTTTTTTATGTTAGCATGTTCGTGAGCTATGCGTTTAAGTTGCGAGTGATTTCGTTATTTATAACAACAACTGACTTCAAAGCACGAACTGTATGAATTGAATGGTTGACTTGCACACACACGATTATGTAAAAGGTTTATTCAGAAAAACTAACAGGAAACTATGTTTTTCAGCTGATGGAGATTTGTGCTTTAATAGGCATTATCTTTTACAAGCAGTGTTTGATAGTTAAACAATTGAGCTAACAAAAATAAGTCTTGAATATTGCTCGATATACACCGATTTCAGCTTCGATGAAGAAAATACATTGACACGGAAACTAAACTAAAATCTAATTCATTTTCAAGATTAGAAATGTGGGTGATTGTATAAACACGTAAAATAATTACTATTATCGCTACTGTGTCAAGTATTAACTAGTAGTAAATGTCAACTTGATCCTGTTTATTATGTTTAATAGTCACAACTAAGTGGTACATACTAATTTACTCTTATGTTGACTTCGCATATGACGAGTTAAGAAGCAATAATGTACCTTCACAAAATGTCTGAATGCTGTAAATTTTGAAATTATTTTATTTCCTAGATATCTCATATAAGTAGCACATTTTACATTAGAACTTGAAAAATACGAGTACTTACGGAAAAGGACCAAGAAAAATATACAGGCGCTAGAGCTGTTGATCTGAGCAGAAACATCAATGGATAGTGAAGAATATACATGGCGTAGGACAAGCGACCAAGAATCTTGAAAATGTGCAACGACAGGAACCAGTTGATAGGACCTAAAAAGAGCCAACATTCAATAACTGTAATCACTTTTGTCATGTTTGGTAGTTAAGTTGGGCTTTTATTGAAACGGGTGTTTTGCTAGAAAAATATAAAAAAAACACGGATGTTCTATGTTGTCTATATAATAACTGGTGATTCAATAAGATTTTAAATCAGCTTCACTAGTTAAATATCAAGTGTTAATATAATTACTGTTCGAAATAAGATTGTGAAAATCACGTGTTTTCCCTGGTCAATTAAGGTTGTCCCTTTTACGATGCACCGCAAAAACTACAAAACAGACACAAAACCGACACAAATTATTTATTTTAGAAAATTAAGGATTGAATCAGTGTATAAATTGATATTTTTACGAGACAACCAGTGCTGTTATTGACTGATGTGCTGAGGGTGCCGTTGCGAAGTATAATTTAAGAAAGTAAACCGAATGTTTAAAAAACAAAATGTTACCTCCAAAGCCTTTTGCACACCCGAAGATTATCCATCCAATGCAAGCTGCCCAAATCGATCTTTTGAAAGAATTAAGAAGATTGTCTACGAGTTGGTTATCCCAGTCTGGTTGAATGGTCCAGTAAGTCACGCAGACATTGGCAAAAATGCCACCAAGCGAAAGTACCCACAGGCATAACACTAACGGCTGTGAAGGAATTTGTACATATTTTTTAATTACTTGGATCTGTAACATTTCGTTTGTGCATTAAAAAATTTTTGATTTATCTTTTTTTTTTAACAAGGATGCTTACGATTGGAATGTCGACTCTTTTTCCACGATATAAATGAAGTAAATATCCAAAGACCATTCCAACGAAGAATGGTGCAGCTCGGGGCAATGTATGAAAGTAATACCATTGCATATATTCACTGTTAAGTCGCCTGCAAAGAAACATACTCAGTAAATCAGTCTAGTTGGTGAACCAAACGTACATAAATTCTAAAGAGTGTCTCCTTCTAGATAAAATGACCATAATATGCAAAATTATAGTTATAGCATACATTTTGTTAGCCGTACATATTTTTAGTGGAATTTGACGATTAAGTTAAGATACTTACGCAAGAGAAACAAAAGCCGATTGGAAGTTATTCAGGAAGTTGTAAATTGTTGAAGCAGTAAGCACCACGAGGAGTGTTCCCACTATCGCTGCCCAAGCAGAAAACTTCCTTTGGCCAAGCACAAAGAACAGCACGACTGGTGAGAACAAATACAGCTGCATGTCAATAGCCAGGTACCAAGTTTGAGGAAGGCACTGAAAAAAATACATTATGAATTATTTCAAATATTTCCCATCAGTACCTAAATCCCTTGACCATCCATAGCAACTGATTTGATAATCCCCCAAATATTTGTTAGCAATAATCCTAGGAGAAATCGGTAAGACCCTAGAAAATTACGGAAAGCTATGGATGATACTTTTGATACTATTTCCATCGGGAGTAGGGTCGTTATATTTAGTAACATACCTAGTTATATTTTACAATGGTGCTCAACATATATTGTTTTATCATCCCGTGATTGATTGCTGCAAAGTAGTCGAAACTTCTGTTTTAAAAAGTAAAGAATTTGTAATGAGTGCGTCTCATAAAACCGAAGTACAAAAAACCAAACTTCATAATATAGATGAACGGAAGACCGAGTTCGAGTTGAATCCCGAATGCTTATTTGACCGAATGTTGAAATCCCGAAAGTTCACTTGAATGCATATTAAAAATCCCGAATTTATAAAAATCTAATCGAATGCTATTGAAAACAGTCTGGTCTACCATACCCCTAGAGTATAATTCAGAGCTGCGTAGGCACATAGGGGAAAGGCGGCCTGAGGGCTGAGGAGCAACTACACAACGTGATACCACCCTCTACTTTCTACCACCGGACCACTAGACGCCGACAGGGCTTCCACCCCTATGTGGTTGACTTTCCAACAATCCGTACCCAACGGTTTGCTGCATCTTTTCTGGTACGCACCGATAGGGAGTGGAATGCTCTCCCTGCGTCTGTGTTTGCGGATACTTACAACCTTAGTATCTTCAAGGCCAGAGTGAATAGGCATTTTCTGGGTAAGCGTATACCACCATCGGCCTCGTCATCGCTTACCACCAGGTGAGACTGAGGCCAAACGCAAAGGAACCCATTTTAAATAAAATAAATAGAATCCATACATACTATATTTCTGCTACTTGCAAGTAATCCATATCTTGCGGGATTTTGCACAGTTTAGTTTTTTGAACTTTCGGAATTTCCAACATCTGTATTTTAATCTACAGTCTTAAGAACTTTTAGTATTTCAATACGAACTATTTGTGATTAACTTTAGTCAACATTTGATCAGTATTTGCGCGATTTATGACCCTTTTTTCTCATCTCATGAAATACTCCGATTTTCTGACTTTAACTTTAAAGCCTATTTTCCTACTCCGTCTTTTCTTTTATTCCATCCGTACTCTATAATCCAAATTTAAAAAATATTTTTGCAGGCACCTTCGATAATCCTTTTTCCAATACGATAGTCACACTCAAATTAATTGCGGCTTTTTATCCGCTGTCAGAACAACAAGCTTTTTAAAGTTCCCGTGTGAATAAATCTATAGCTTGAAATAATTCAATTCGTATAGTAAATTTGTACTCACTATTCTATCATGATTGTAGAAGTTCTGGATGTAAACAAAAGTCGACCACCAGTAGCTGCGACAGTTATCGACCATAGTCGTCATCACATAGAAGTGGGGGCCATCGGCCAGTCTATATAAGAATGAAGACGTCATCAAAACACCGAACGCCAGGACAGGGAACATACGCAAAAGTCGGTTCAGGTAGAACAGGTGAAGATTCCGAATTAAAGATACTGTAACAAAAATAGGAATTACCTTGTGTTACTAAAAGTAATATCTTGCTAGAAATTTTTATTAACCTGTAAATTGATATTTAAAACGGAAGTCCGTGAATAATTATATCACAAAACAAAAAAAAAACACTACTATATGGTCTGGACATGATAAAAGGGCCCAGTAAGGCCTATTTTAACTAATGACACAAAAAAGTAAAATAAACTTACTTCTAGATACTTTGGCCGCCGTGGTATAAACAACAAGCACGCCACTTAACATGAAGAATGTGTCAACAGTAATTGAGGCACTGCTAATCCACAAAGAAGAGAATTCCATCAAGAACTGAAAGAAATTAAAGTCCCAATTAATACAAGAATTTTGGAAAAGAAATCAACTCTGTCAAAACTGCATGTGATTTATTCCTTTTTCATCGGATACTTTCGTACAAGAATTTGAAATAGCATGCTTTATTAGAATGCTCAAAAAAAATTTTTTTACAATTCCTAGAAATCAATAGCTGAAATATGGATATATACTGGATATATACGTCAACTAGGATAAATCTGCGACCAAACAAACAATCAGAGCCTAATCAAATGTTTCATCTTGAACCTCTAGCAAGTAAAAGTTAACTTATCGGCAATCTTTATAGAAGTAGAAATATTACTTTGTTTATTTTAGCATATAACAATGCTTGTTTTCCATATCTTAGGAAAGAAAAACTTAAAAACCTTGAAGATCCTACCTGATTTCTCTATGGTCTGAAATTCAATTTTTTCTAGTTTTTCTATTTTAGGTCGAAATATTTTACTTTTTTTATCCCCTTTTTTAATCATTCAACCGAGTTTGCAAGTTTTTTAAATTAATTATTTCCAGCTGCAGAATCACTAATTTGTGCAGTTAGAACACAGTGTCAAAGAAATAAGTTACTACTCACACGCATAGCGTCCAATACATTTTCTGCTCGTAGATTCATCTGGGTGCTGAACGTGTGACCAACTATGACCCAAATCATGGCCAAGGATCTGATGCCCTCCAGGCAAGTCAGCGCGCTGGGATTATCAGTGAAGATAAAGAAGTTCTTCGTGTTGGTGTACACAGAGAAGGACTGGTATATCTTGTTCGCCTTTTTGGGATCTACAAAAACATTTTAAATCTTTAGGCAATAGTACATTGTTACCCTAGGGGTGAAAGTAACTTATTTAGTCCCGAGATGGGGTTTGGCGCCCGGAACGAAGTGAGGGCGCCAATAGTTCGAGGGACTAAATAAGTCTTTAACCCGAGGTAAACACTGTGCTTTTCATTACAAATACAAGGAAAGTAAAAATAAAAACATGAATTAGCTGAAGAAAAAATGAGTAAATTTTATTTTCCACTACCGCTTTAGCCTCTTCTCTTATAAAATCAGGCTTTAAATTCATATCAGAATCAGATGAACTCATTTTATAGGTACAAATCTCTGCTATACGTATAAACAAAAGTCTTCAAATCGAAAAAATAAATGAAGATCGAATTGCCGCTTTCCCGCCTATTTTGTTTGTTTTTTTTTCTGTGGCCGGCCAGCTATTCAGCCATTATTTTTTATTTTCATTATTGGAAAAATGGTAAATTTTGCCCAAATATAAGTTATTTTAAAGAAATTGTTGAAACTAAATTATAATAAAGTTATTTTAAAAATATATATTCTTTAATCAATACTCAACTTTAAGTTATTTCAATTATACATCGTGGCTGTATAGAAAGTTGGAACATGGTTCAATAGATATGTGAAAAAGAACTAGTTTTTTTTTAAATAATTTGACAACTGTCAGTTGAAAGTGATTCTCCCTAGGGATGAAAAGTATTACTTTAATCCTCAGGCAACTTCAGACCTACTTTCAGAGTATGAGTAATGAAAAACATTTTTCAGCGGAATAGAAACGATTGTCGTGTGACCCAAATATGTGGGTAAATTTTAACTAGATACAGGAAGAACTTTTCTTGAATTATCTAATGTCCTGTGAATAAGTATAATAAATCAAAAGCCTTAAAAATATATCGTCATAAAAAAAGTTATAACCTTCAGGTGTAAAAAATCCTAATCTAATTGAATACCAAATCAATTGTACTCGTAATAAGTTAGATAAGCTGCCAGTCAGTGAGCTTTTAGATTCTAGAATTAAAATTTTATTCATACTTAACCTATATTTAATCATTAGTAGCTATTACATTATGATAAAACCTTTGATTTTATGTTAACCCTTTTTCTAATTCTTACACGTAAAGACATTGTACGATCAGATTTTAGTCAACTGCATCAGAAACTAAAATCTAAGTTTGAAGCAACCAAATACGGACATTTGTAACAGCTTAAAAATATTTAAAAAAATCACGTGTCCATATCAGAAGTAATAATAAAATGAGTTCAAATAAATTGAATGTCGATGACAAAATTGATTGATGATTGGAAAATTGTAGGTGATAATGATTTTTGTTTTACTTTGATTCGGCCACTTGTATTTACATTCACCCCACAAATTAGGCATGTGGCCGGGAACGATTTATTTTGTGGCGCGCGAACGATTCATTTTATTTTTAAGCTTACAGAGCATAGCTTACATTATTTCTTGACAGTGCTGATTATTAAAAAGCAAGAAAAAAACAAAGAAACAAATTATTATAGGGCACTACAACAAAAAGTATCCATAGTAAAATTATTGCAAGTAAAATCATACCTCTCCCAAGAAGAATGGTGTGTCGGATATCATAAGCCGAACTCAAAATTGTAATCAGCCCAATGATTGAAAGTATTACCCTGAAACCAAAAGAAAAACTATTGTTGAACTAAGTAAGTAAACATTTAATGCGTCCGTATTCGATTTATACGTATCTGTAATTAATTTTATGATAAGTTTACATCGCTTGGAGCAGGGAAGTGGGCTTGTCACTCACTCGTCATACCGCGCCGTTGCCAGCGTAAACATCATCCATCACGCATCATTACGGTCGACATTACCATGGATTTATTTAGGGTGTTTATAACAAGGTGCGGGATTTATCCCGCATGCTTGTTGAAACCGCTCGGGTTCACACCTTGTTCAATACAATTTTGATAATTTAGAGTAGTGACGCGCCTTTTCATATAAGGCTAAGTTAGATTACAATAAATATAATGAGCTTGGTCATAAGAATCAGAATAAATCATACTATCTTCTAGCAACGTCGTCCTCATTGTATTACTCCCGTTCCCCACATTGTATGGCGACAGGACTGCCTCTAGGGCTGTGATAAGTAACGTGATAAAGTGAAATAGAGTTATAATTTGTTACTCCAGAAAAAAAAATAGTCATGCAAAAAAATAAAGGTTGCAGTGATGCAATAGCTGACAGACTATTCGCAGGACAAAAAAACCGGCCAAGTGCGAGTCGGACTCGCGCAACGAGGTTACTAAAAATTTACAGTTTTCGCAATTTTTCCTTTATCTGTGCTATAAGACGTTTCTTTGTACCAAATTTCAAGATTCTGAGTTTACGGGAAGTGCCCTGTATGTTTTGATTCCCTTGCGAGTATCGAAAATTTGCGGAAATTTGTGGCTTAAACGGCTGTATCTTTTAAATGCGTTGCCTTAGAAGTTTGATTTTTTCACAGCTCCAAGGGACTAGTAGACTTAAGTATTTGATATAAATTCCAGCATGCTACCTCCACGCGTTCCTGATAAAAAGGGTCTTGACAGACAGACAGACGGACGGACTGACAGCAAAGTGATCCTATAAGGGTTCCGTTTTTTTCTTTCAAGGTACGGAACTTTAATAAAATGAAGGCTGAAATAAAAATAACAAGGCGATAGTGTGAGGCCGAGATGGTGAGATGAAGAACTTGCGAAGATCTGACGGACGAGTGACGACTGAGTAAAAAGAGCTTGGTGCCGCGGGTGATGATGATTGATTTGGTGATGTTGGGCTTAGGGAGAGTTGTGGTGTCGGAAGGATGTCTCTTGCCGGAGCCGGGAGATGTATATATTATTTTCATTATTGTAACTTGACGTTATGGAACAATAATTAAATTAAAATCAACACTTTTAATTCTAGAAAATAAAACTATGCATTTACCGGCTTGTTCAGAGTCTGTTTATTTTATTAGTTGTTTAGAATTGAAAGATAGTGTAGTCTGTGCATTGGAACTCTGGAAAGGCGTGTTTTTAGCTAGTTCATCAGGAAAACCCGTCAATGGAATGACACCAATCCGAATACTAAACCCTACCGAACGTGACACTACCCTGATTATTTTAAATGAGACAATTCATAAGGCAAGCGACTACGAACACTGCTTATTTGGTATGTTTTCATTCGCACCCGTCTGTTTCAAATTGTGGTTTCACCTATTATTTCCAACATCGAGTTTATAGCAGGTTTAACTCTAATAATATCAAAAGGTTATTACAATATTGAATGCATTTATCAATATTTTATTGTAAATCAGAACGCACTTTACTCGTTATCACACCGTAAAGTTATCAAAGAAAAAAAAATATAGCCATTTTTGACGACCATCGCAATAATATTTTGGATTAAGTAATTGAATTTCAATGTCAACGTGAAATTCCCGGAATATTTTTATTCACTCAAATTTGTAACGACGTATTCATGAATACCAGCTTAGAACATTTTTTTAAACTAAGAACTAACTATTTTTTATCTTTCTGCAATATTGCACACAGAAAACATTACACAGCAATATTTGCTCTGTAGTGACAGATCATTGGCTAAAATTGTATTAACGTTTTGTGTTTATGAACTTACAAAATGATGATTGATATCAAAAATAAACTTACACAGCAACCGTATCTGCCGGAGCCCAAGGCTTGTCGTTGGGAAGGCGAACGAAATCTTCTGTGAATTTCAGTAACTGCGTCATGTTGCCCGTAAAGGAGTCCAAAGCTTCTCTTGCAGTGCACACTTTGGGTATGAACACAGCTAATTGTGCGCTCATCGTTAAGCCGCCTCCATGTTTAGAATCGCTGAAAGTTCAATAAGCTTGTAACTAATTCGTCCTGTAATATTTTTTTTTAGTTCAGGCAAAGTGTGTTTTAGCTTTTTTTGATTCGTTTTTTTGCTATGATTATTTGTGAAATGACCGCAAACTGACTTTATTCCTGTTTTCGAAAGTAAAGAATTTATTTAGTAGAATCAAAATAATGTACCCTTCAGCAGCTGGTTCTTCTTCTCCGGCAAAGAGGCGCTTTAAATTCTTTGACACTTGCTCATACTTTACTAATTCTTCTTTGACCGAATCGGTCAAAACAGTTGTACTTGGATTGAAGCCTGGCCACCCATCTGGGCCATCAAAATCAGGTGGCGAGGTGATATGCGTTAGAAAAGGTATTTCCAAATCTGCCAAAGCGAAGTTTAGGGAAACGTATTTACCCCCAATATGCATTTCTTCGGTTATTACTTCACTTATATCTAGACATTGGAAGTAACTTCCGTAATCTTGTAAGTTGCCACTAGTGAAACTACGTGGAAATCTCCAACTGGCATCTATAACTGAAATATATTTTTTCGATAAGATTAGATCAAATTAATAACATAGTTAATGTCTTTTCGTTCATTCTTGTACAAAAATGCTTATTCATTACAACGCAATTTTCAATTAGTCAATAACTTTAAGTGATGTTGATAATAATTCTAAAAATTAACAATTCATCTTAAAGAGAGGGTGTAATTTCTCACAAAATTTTCATCTTTACATACTATTTTCATTTTTGATTTAGAAATATTTCTGTATGTTTATCAGTCTTTGGCACCCATAGTACAAGCTCAATTTAGGTTGGGGTTCGATAATCTTAGTGTTGTTTGTTTAAGATATTTATTTATTTAGTATGATGAAGTGATAAATTCAATTTGAATGGGAAGATGTTTTTTATCAGTAATTCACCCTGTGTTTTTTTAGGGAAAGTTGTTAATTTTCATAAGTAGAAAAATCTTTTGAGGAAATTAAACTTTAAAAAAAATGCTTCATAATACTTAATTTGTACATTTTTTTTTTCGAAAACACTCAAAAAATGGTTTATTATATTTTAGCACTTACATTGGTTCCTCAGATTAGTATTATTATTTCTTAAATACGTAAGTTGTTTTTGACACTCTTCCGGGTCTAACACACTTTTGTAGAGATCTTGATCAAAAGTTGGGTTTGGAGTAATTGCACTGGTTCCACAGGCGTTAATAAATATAATTAAAAACGCTTTAAGTAACAAATGTGTTTGAAACGATAACATTTTGTGATGATTTGCGTTGTTGGTACACCCGGTTTACAAGTTCTTGCCAATAGTGCTTCTCAGTGCACATGAATAAATTATGATAAAAATTATAAATCGATCCTTCTAATATATTACAACTTTGGTTCTTATCTAGTTTAAAATTGATTAAATTAGTGAAGATAAACTTCGAAAACGTTACTCATAAATAAACACTACAGATAAGAAATTCTAAAAACAATAAATCTCCCAGTATTTATTACTAAATTATCTGAAACCTAGGTCAACGATTTGGGCGATAATATTAAAAAAAAGTTTGGTTTAGCTTCTGATTATTATTCATCATTATCAAAGCAATATAATCTTACTAATATTTATGATTCATTTGATTATTCAAGTTATTAAGAGTACAATCATACAACATGAATCACCTCTTCTCTCGGGATAGCGGTGGCAGAGCATTGGGCTGCTACAATAGGTATGGAGAATTTATGGATCATTGACGCGACCAAGAAGAAGAATTAGTCATAAGGTGGTTGGGTATAACTATCGACTTTAAGTTAACCGCTGTATAGTCGACCCTCCTGATGGTATGCGGGACGCGGGGCGGCTGGTGTGTACGGCACACACGCATTACGCCGCGGCGAGATATCTCAACACATGAATATTTAAATCTCCGTGTTGCTATTTCGAAAATTTATAACTTTAGATGTTTTAGTATTATGATTAAAAATAAACTTATTAGGTAAATATAATCACTTTACTTTTTTAATAATAGCCTTATAACACGCCAGTAGCTTCTTAAATTGTCTTAATGGGCGATGCCAGAATTTTATTTGTTGACATCGAGTGTTTGCTTTGATTCACTTTGACTAGATTTATTTATTTCCGTACTGGAAACTATTATTACCGATTTACTTCATCATTAACTGGTGTTAACTTCAGGTTATCCTTCACGACATATACAATGAAGTATTCTAAGTGCCGTGTGCCGATTTGCAAAGTACAGTTTATGACAAGGAGATATTCACAAAGTTCCCAGAAAAGACTCCAACTGTAAGAATATAAGAAATTATTTCTAACTGTTTGCATAATGGGACAGTTGAATCATCTTTCATATTGTAAAAAAGCCTAAAATACATAGTATTTGTTTAACATCTGACCCCAAACTAAGCAGAGCTTGTGATATGGGTGTCAGAGTCGGATAAACATACTTAAATATTTCTAAATACATACATTAATAGATACACACAACAAACACAAATTGTCGTCACATAAATGTTTGTCATGGGTGAAGATCGAACCCACGACCCTCCAACGAAGATAACATGTCAAGATAATCTATATTCTAAGATATTAGTCATTTGGTACTGTATATATGGTAGACCCTTCATGTGACTTGGTATGGCATTGAAATTTTTATACACATCGCGCAGCATTGTCACACATTTGTCTGCGACAAAGTATCGATAACTGCGATAAAAAATAATCTACTGTAAAATAGTAAATTCATGAGCTTATGGAGTCAAATGCATAAATGTTAAATGCAAGTAGCTTTTATTTTATGTACTCCACTGAATAACCTGAAAAACTTTTAATTGAGTCTAAATTTCCCCGCATAAATAGCCCTAAATGAATTTTGTTTAAGAAAGGTTCAGACCTAAACAAATATTTTCATTATATCTATAATCTATAGATTAGGATCTATCAGCACCCTAATCTTAAATTTACTCAAACTGCGGTGCGAACATGACGCTTGATGTTGTGTTAGGTACAACTTGATTTTGAAACCAATGAGCGTTTTGGTGAGTATATGTTATCGAGCAAACGCACGAGCGCAGGGGACGACGTAGGCGGGTGAGGTGCGGTCAGTAATTCTTAAATCTATGCCCGACCTGGGAATTGAACCCGGGACCCCCAGGTTTTTAGGCCGAGCTCTGGAACCACTCGGCCTCGAAGGCGTTTCACCTGTATTGTGGTTATTAATGTAATATTTATTATTCAATATAATTAACGCATTCGTGGCCGAGTGGTTACAGAGCTCGGCCAAAATGTGTTTTTGGATTTTTCGGAACATAGCCCGGGTTTGTGATTACCAACCCACATTTGGCAAGCGTGGTGATTAAGCCAATACCCATCAATTGTAGCGATGACTTGATTTCAATGATGGAGGCCTTTGCCCAGCTGTGGGACACAGTATATAGGCTAATTACTACTACTTACTTATATAGTTAAGCTTATAATAATTTTATAAATAAATACGAGAGTAAAGCGAAAATGACTGGACTTGATTTTTATCATATCACGTTCTCTGTATCACATTTAATTAATAACTGAATATACATATTATATTTATTTATAAAACTACCAAAATCCGTGCTTTTGGAAGCCAACGATAAGATTCATTGCGTATTTGTTAATTTATAATCTTTTTTATTTATTTATCAAACCATAAAAATTATAGTGATGCAAAACTAAACTGTGTTACTGAAATAACTGAATCATTACGTAATGTTAACACTGCATGCCGGGGGTGGGTCGTTGACGCTTTTAGCATCAACGAAACTAAACCGTTAAATTTAGTTCGTCAACGAGTTGATTAAACAGTTGATTTTGTCAACTAGTTAACGTGCCAAATGTATAAGCTAAGAGTATGAGAGGGACGTTGACGTGTTTATCGTTGATGAACCTAGACCGTTAAATCGTTTTCAACCGACTTCAGAAAAAGGAGGAGGTTGAGAATATGTTTTTTTTTTTATGCTTGTTACCTCATAACTTTCGACTGAGTGAACCGATTTTGATCATTCTTTTTTTATTTGAAAGCTCGTGCTTGGTCCCATTTTAATTTGGTATAGTTCTGACAGTGGCATCCATGAGAAAACCATATAAGTCTCAAATCTAGATAGACAAAATGCGCGACAAATGGACGACAAATAGACGAATAACTTAATATTACGCCAACCGATTTTGATAATTCTTTTTTTATCTGAAGCTGATGCTCCCCGTGTGGTCCTATTTTAATTTGGTCCAGTTCTGACAGTAGCATCCATGGGAAATCCATATAAGTCTTAAATCTAGATAGACAAAATGCGCGACAAATGGACGGGTAACTCAATATTACGCCAACCGATTTTGATAATTCTTTTTTTATCTGAAAGCTGATGCTGCTCGTGTGGTCCCATTTTAATTTAGTCCAGTTCTGACAGTGGCATTCATGGGAAATCCATATAAGTCTTAAATCTAGATAAACCATATGCGCGACAAATGGACGAATAACTTATTATCACCTCAAACGATTTCGATGCTTCTTTTTTTATTGGAAAGGATATAATTCAAGGGTAGTTTGATGAGTGTTAGGTTCTGACTATGGGATCTATGACAAAGTAACGGAAATCTTCAATTATTAGGAGCAATTGGACGATACTTTTTCGATGTATAAAATAAATAAGAACTATTCACTGAAAATCAAGAAATAAACAAAAATTTTAACAAAAAAAAAACCAACTCCAAAAAAAACTATTTCAAAACAAAGCACTAAAAAGTAAAGAAATAATTGCGTATTCTTCTAAACTTATACGATAGTATAATGTAGGTACAATTATTGTTATTGTTGGAGTCGGTGTCAGGCAATGTAGGTTTGTAACTACCTACATACATACGTAAACGTGATATGTAAGAAATAGGTATATTGCTAGGTATATTGTAGTGTTTCCTTGGCTGACACCGACTCCAACAATAACAATAATTGTAGCTACATTATATTATCTTATAAGTTTAGAAGAAAACGCAATTATTTCTTTACTTTTTAGTGCTTTGTTTTGGAATAGTTTTTTTTGATGTTGGTTTTTTTTTGTTATTGTTTGCACTGTACGTTCTTAACTCAAGCTGATCGTTGTATTGCATTGCGGTGCGGTTTTGATGTGTGTTATACGGTTTACGAATGTAAAAATCTTGGTATTTTTTTAGTATGAAATACTTACCTATTATTTCAAATAAATTATTAACCTATTCAGAAGACAACGTAAAAATAGAAATATGCTTTCTTTTAAGTGACTTTTTAAGTTTGCCTTAGTCGACTTTTAAGATGGTTTTTCTTTGCACACAATGTAATGTGTAGGTACTACTTTTTGAGTAGGTACCTACTAGCGTCTTTTTCATAATGATGCCACAATTCACTTCCCCACGACATTTTTAATTAAGTAATTAAACATTAATGGTACTTATTTACAAGATACACTATACTTAAGTTTCAATAATTACAACTAAACAATATACCAACTTTAATTAACTAACATTATAGAATAGTAGATACTTAATACTATTATATCAATTACTTTTAACTATCCCGCGTGCATGCAATTTGCTATCGACATGACCTTGAGCGTAATTGGTCACCAAATGCAATAAAACAGTAGAACCAAATCATCGCATCCACACGCATTCATAAACCAGTATAAACCGCCTAAGCTTCGCAACGAGTGCAATGCGGAGATCTCGCTATTGCTCGTTTTATCGCGCCCGTGAAAATAAACTGTAATATTAATTTTATGCATCTTGCTTCCCTAGACTTAAAACCTAATTTGAGCCACTGAAATTACAACTTAAATGCCATTGAATTGGTGTTCACTTTCGGTTGATTACCGTGGAAGTTTGGCAACGCAAGACGTGATCAATCGAATAGTTGTATTAAACTGGTATTAATTAAATAAACATATCAATTATATTAATATATTAATTGGTCAGAATGTCTGTATTTTGCCGTCTCCTTTTAAGGAATTTAAAGACAAAATACAACATACAGTTCCGACTTGGTAATATCCTCCTGAACCCTTTCATTGAACGAATATTCAATTGTTTGTTATGGTTTAACTAAAAGAAGGCAATTAATTCTTTCATAGTTGTTTAAAAAAATGTGCGTCAAGAGGTCCCTTTCAATGGACTTTACTCGCATTTCAAAGCATTTTTTGGTCATGAATAGTGTTTTTTCTAAAATAATATATCCCCTTTCATAAGATTATGTGGTTGTTTTTCGAAAATATTGTAATTTCTTGATAAATAAACAAAACTAAAAAAGTGTAAATAAGGTGACTTCGATGACTTAATAAAGCGAAATACATTTCATACTACATTTCACACTACTACATTTCATAAAATAACAGGTGTTTTTGGTTGGTGCATAATAATTATTTTTTCTCGTTCTTTGGACTAATTTATTTACATTAAGTAATTATTTAAAAACACCCATATTAGTCACGCGATTTACGCCCGCTCGATCAGTGTACGCACCGGGTCATTTTTATTTGCCCTTCAATAAAATGGCGTTCGCAAAAATGTACTGTACCCATCGGTGATATTATGAGATTTTTCTCAAATGGCAATGAACCATCGATGCAGTGTACCTTCGGTGATAAGGCGTTTGACAAATGGCTTTCGACAAATAACTATCAGTGATCAGTCATAGACCCAGAATCTATAAATATAAAAGAAAGTCGCTAGAACTTACACCACTTAAAACTCAAGAACGGGTGGACAAAAAAATATGTCAGAACGCGACCCTCAAAAATACTGATTGCAGATTAAAAAATAGATCCTAATATTGCATTAAAAATGCTGACTTTGCATCTTAGCTTTTTGACCATACAAATGTATATTTAGATTGTATAATAGTATTTCTTCGTTTGTAACAGTAAATTTTAGTCTAAAAAGCTACTATCGGTTAGGTTGAAAATGTGACGAACCAAATTGTTAGCGAATGAGCTTATCAAATGTATTGATATTACATAAGCACTGAAAATCGTGGAATCGCGATAATGTTATTATTATTTTGTGTTTTAATCTGACAATCAGTGCGCAAGCACAAAGCGAACTGAACGTTCAACAGTACGAAAAGTGTTTTGAAAGAGCACTAATTTTATGACACATCGGCCGTTTGCCGTTCTCAGCTGGCCCCCTATATCTTGTCCGTCCATGACCCACGAAAAGCAAAATCAGTGCTTTTTCGAATGATTCTACTAATATTCCTTACTCATGAACCTTTCAATGTTGAACCATTTTAGTTACCGTGAAAGGAAGCCGTACCGACCTTAACAACTATAATATTGGTCTAATAAATACGAGTTGCTATCGACACGAATAAAGAAGAACAACTAGGTATAAATATCAAGGTAAATCTGACCACTATGCAAATCTACTGTAAATGTAGTAGTAGTATAACGTAGTCATCAGTTAAGACCGATACGGGAAGACGCTCGAGCAAAGCTAGTGGGCGACATAACGCTAGATAGCATCAAATACTCGTAGCTTACTGATAAAAAAACAAGTAAAAATAAAAACAAAGTAAAATAAACACTGCATTTTTGAACGTCGCTTTAAGTAAAGTAGCTCTTATGATAAACCAAAACAAAACTGGCAATCGGGTATGGGCAAAGATAGCCAAATTTTTGAAATTTTGCGGCCATTGACCAAGGCTTATTATTATGAAAGAACATATCAAGGGGAACAAACATTATATGGAGCACATATAGCTAAAGTATATCGGAGCTTAGATATTAGGTATTGTATTTTTAACTAACTATTCAATTTAACTTGATCCATACCAAGGAAAAGGTAAAAAAGTGGCATCATTTATAATTTTTATTATAATTAGGATTTAAGAAGACTAGTTTTAAATGGCCAGGTTCAATATTAGGCCACTATTGTCCTTGTATTGTGGTTAATAAGACGTTTATGGTTTATGGTTATAATTAGTTTTCAGCCAGATCAATTAACATTTATAAAGTAATCCGGGAAAAAGCGCTATCGTAAATCTATTCGTGCATGCGCTGGCCCCACTGTTGTACATACATACAATGTACTACAAAAATATAGGTTTTTAGTAGATCCATAAAAAAGTCCGCGACACAATATGTACGGGCAAGCTACCGTTAATTATACTTCGTTTTGTGCTAACGTTGCGGCCTACTTTGACCGAACGTTTACGAGGTTAATAATTTTACTAAAAATAATTAAGTACATCAATAACTGTCCAACTGTACACTACGCAAGAAAAGATTTGCCACAACCTTTAACTGTAACTTATACATCTTTGTTAACTACTAAAACTACGGTGATCTCTTCTATTCGACGTGCTCATCAACTTCAACTTTACTTCTACGCAACTAATCCTAAAGGTGTACGTAACTGTATATCAACTTCGAGCCGGATTTTTTAATCGTCTTAACAACGACTTGTTGAGTCTTACTTTCCTGTTTTTACGTTAGCGAATCGGTTTACTGGCCTCCCACAAGCGGGTCTCACCAGTTAAATTGAGAAGGCGCACATAGCGTAAACAAGGGTGTGAGATTTACTGAGACGAACTACCACCTTGTTCTACGTGCCAGATCATCGAGCCAACTATTTGAAGGTTTTAACATCAACTTACTAACGTCTTCCAGAACTAACATCATGCTGGAACTACAACAGCAATTTTTAAACAACATCAAGACACTTTGTGCTAACTACAAGAAGGATAGCCAAACCAGAAAGAACGAAGAATACTTGATTAAACGGCTTGAGTCTCTTGAAGCTCAATGGAACGACTTTGAAGAACGACACCCACATCTCCTTGAAACGTTTGAGGACAAGAACATTAACTATTTCACAGAAAATATTTATGACAACACTAAACTACTCTATGAAACTACTAAGAAAAACATGGAAGACCTATTGCAAGAACTGCGTAATATGAAACCTGTCCAATTTGATTTGACTGGGATGCTGGAGTACTGTGAAACGAGTGAGTCTTCTTCTTCAACTACGCTGCTAGAAAAGCAACTTTGCAACTTTAAGGCCCTTGACCGTGTTTTATCAAAGATAAACCTCAACATTATAACTGAGAAGTGGGAGCTTCAAGACCATCTGTCTATACTAAAATCTTAGTGGATTGCTATCGATAAACTGCACTTGGTATTGGAAGCCAAACTCAAAGGCTCTAACATCAAGTACTACAGCATGTTCGGCAACATGGGGGACAAGTACGACGACTTGAAGCGAAACTTGAACTCCAGAATTTGGTCTACCGTTCATTACGAAACACCTGCGCCAAAAATGGAGATACTTGAGTTCTCTGGCAATTACACTCAATGGATTTCCTTTAAAGACCTCTTCGTGTAGACCATTCACAATAATTCAATGATTAACAAGGCACAAAAGATGCAACACCTGAAATCTTAGTTGAGAGGTGAAGCCGAACGACTAGTGCAGCATCTGAGTATCAGTGCAGAGAACTACAACTCATGCTGGGACATATTAACTCAACGCTACGAAAATCGGCGCCTACAGTGTACATCATTCATCAACACCATGCTCAACTTGCAACTATACAGCAGCCTGATAACTACAATCTCAAGAAGATGCATGATGTCATTACGGAATGTTTGAATGGTCTGGCGGCCATCGAGATCGACACCACCACTTGGGATTCACTCATCGTACACCTTATGTCACAGAAACTAGATAGAGTCACCTACTCTGAATACATGAAAGAATTGCAAGACCATTGAGAGTTGAAAGCTTTGAGTGAATTCTTACACTTTCTCGAGAGCAAATTCATGGCATACGAAACCATGAAAAACTTAAAGAAGGAAACTCCAACTACGCAAAGTCAGAAGCCTGTTTTTTCCAAAATGAAGAGCTATCCTAACAAGAATTATTACGAATCGAAGAGAACTTATCATGCAACCTACGGTCAATGCCCTAATTGCAACGGAGATCACGTGCTGATGAAGTGTGCAAAGTTCAATAACATGAACGCTATGCAACGAAATAACACTGTTGCAAAACTACGCGTTTGCGAAAACTGCTTATTTAGCCATGGAAGCGACAAATGCACTTATAACTAATAAAACTTGCACAGAGTGCAATATGAAGCACCATACCTTATTGCACAACTATACAAGAAAAACAACATCTGAAAATAAACCGATCGAAACTTACTCAACTTCACGGCCTTAGTCACAACCAACTACAAGAGAAAGGTTCTAATCTGCAAAAGGACATCCAAGCTCTTGTCATCAGATGAAGATCATACAAATACGCATATACTGCTGACATTGAGAAAATGTACCACTGCATAGAATTCACTCAAGATCAACAAAAACTGCAAAAGATTAACTGGAGAAACACGCCTGCTGACAGACTTCAAGAATAAGAACTCTGCACCGTAACTTGCGGAATGAAGTGTGCTCCATGGCTTGCTAAGAGAACTCTGAAACAGCTAGCAAACGATGATGAGCTTAAGCACCCCGAAGCTGCCCTCAAACTTCAAGATGAATTTTATGTAGATGACCTTGTGGGCGGGCATAACTCTATAAGCGAGGCCACGGAATTACAAAAATCACTAATATAGCTGTATGAACTTGCGAAAGTGGTCAGCGAATGATCCTGCTTTACTTGAAGACTTGTCTGAACATCAAATCTCCACTAATAACAACGTTGATTTCAAACATGAAGAACCTATGAAAACACTGGGCCTTGGATGGAACCCTAACGCATTGACACATTTTCTTTCAACTGGGACTTGAATGTCGATCCTAACTCCAAACTAACCAAGAGGGTATTGCTATCGGAGATCTCCAAACTTCACGATCCATTCGGTTGGTTGTCGCCTGTCACAGTCACAGCAAAACTCATATTCCAACGGGTGTGGGCGGCTAAGGTAGAGTGGGAGGGAACCATACCCTCGGACACTCAGAAAGTTTGGTTAAAGCTAAGAAGCGAACTATCTTTAGTTAAGGACGTCAAACTATCAAGATGGCTTGGCGGCCAACAGTCAAACATCGAACTACTTGGTTTCAGTGACGTAAGTGAGCAAGCCTACTCATGCGTGATATACAGCTACGTCACGAAAGAGGGCAGCCCTCCTACTATCGACCTACTCGCTGCAAAAACTAGGTTTGCCCCGTTAACACAAAAAATAACTTTGCCGAGAATGGAATTATGTGGCGCACTGCTTCTCTCTTAAGTAGTCCAATAAATCAAAGAAGCTTTCGAAGGATATGCACTCAAGCGCGTGATGTGACTCGAAAATCGTGCTTGTCTGGTTGCAAGGAGACGTAACTAAGTGGCAGAGATACGTAGTCAACAGGGTTACGAAAATAGAACAAACTATTCCTTCAGAACATTGGCAGCAAGTTAAATCAGAACAAAATCCAGCTGACTGCGCTACACGAGGACTAGACCCTAGCAAACTAATTAACTTCGACTTATGGTGAAACGGTCCAGAATTCCTGAAAACTTTACATGAAAAAATCAATTTGTTTATACACAACTAACATTGAATTCAAAACCAAGAAGGTGGAATCCGTAACTACGTCTCAAGAAAACAATCTTATTGAAAACTTATTAATTAACTGCAGTTCATTGACACGTGTAACCAGAGTCACGGCATGGATACTACGTTTGAAACAAAAAACTCGATACAGCATACCTACTCGTAACTACAGCGAAAATAACTACTACTAATGAACGAATATTAAAATTTGTGCAAAGGGCAGAGTTCAACGACGAGTACAGACAGCTATCTAAAACCGAAACTATCTCAACGAAAAGCCCTATTTACAAACTCAACCCTTATTTGGATGAAAAAGGGATTATGCGTCCCACACGGTTGCTCTCCACGGAGGTGCCAGACTAGCGCTAGCTTATATTAGACAGTGATATTAGATCATCGGTGAAAACAGAGCTGTCAAAGCTAAACTTCGCCATTGCGTTCGTTGTCATCGCCACAAAACCGTAGAAAATCAACAGATTATGACCGACTTACCACGACAAAGAATAACTCCATTTCGACCATTCACACACACCGGGGTGGACTTTACCGGCCACGTTGAGGTCAAACTCAACAAGGGACGAGGAGTCAAAACCTCAAAAGGATTGCTGTCTTTGTGTGCATGGCGACAAAAGCCGTACATATAGAGCTATTATCTGAACTTAGCACTGAAACTTTCATCGCTGCCTTTCAAAGGATGTGTGCTCGTCCTGAAACTCCTAAACACATGTACTCCGACTGTGGCACAAACTTTATTGGCCCTTCAAGAATGCTACGCAAAGAATTTGAAGAGTTCAAGCAGCAACTTTCACCTGAATTTTTTGACCACATTACAAACCTGAAAATAGAATTGCACTTCAACGCAGCGTGGCCTACTACCGGCGGTCTTTGTTAAGCTGCTGTGAAGTCTATGAAGTACCATCTGCGTCGGGTGTTGGGAGATCAAAAAATAACTTATGCAGAATTGCAAACAATCCTTACTGAAATTGAAGCGTGTATGAACTCCAGACCTCTTTGCCCTCTTACTGAAAATCTGGATAAATTCACAACTACTTAACACCGGGGCACTTCTTAGTTGGTGGCCCAGTGATATCACTGCCAATATCCGATTAAATCAACTTACGCCGTCGATATCAGCTAACGGAAAATATGTTACAACAGTTTTGGAAAAAATGGTCCAATGAGTACCTTACACAGCTACAGGGTCGCAGTAAATGGAGTAAACCAACAAAAAACATCCGAAAATATGATATCGTACTCATCAAGGACAGCAATTAACCACCAGGAAAATGGGCAATGGGTCGTGTAATCGAAACTCATCCCGGTCTTAACGGATATGTGCGAGTAACGACTTCAAAAACTCAAACAGGCATAATCAATCCCTGTGATAAAACTGTCACCACTCCCACTAAAAACTGAAAACAGTGTTAGATCACTTACTTCAAAACCATCTGAAACACATCAGCAAGATACATCTACAAAACGATCAACGAGACCGAAGAAACCAGCAAAGTATTCATCATTCTTCGTAATGCTATTTGCATTTATACATATACATATTTGGATCATATGGGGCTGTGGCGTCAGGCGCTCACATTACAGCGCTCGAACCTGACCGGCCGATTTATGACGACACCGTCAGCAAACTGCAATTGATTCACGATGAATGGACATTGCCTATGTACTACAACTTAAGTAACTATTGGAGTGGAATAAAGCGCATTGAAAATTATCTTCAAGGTCTCAACGAGCTGTGTGAACAAACAGATCCTCGATACTGAAAAGCCACCCTAGGTCAATTATAACACGAGAAAGGACTACTCGACTATTACAACATCATCTTTCTGGCTCCACACAAACATCTTTATGAGCGGAGGAAAAGAGGTTTGAGCTATTACTGCTTGAGAAAAAAGGTTAAGACCCACACTGATGAAACCATCGAACTGGAAATAATGGAAGATCCCTCCAAAGCAGCATCAAGCCCTGGGCCAGCAGCGGTGCCACCCGTGAAACAGTCGCAGCGCCTCATTTCCCTCACAGCGAAAGACATTAAATTTAGTTTTGATGAATAATTAATATTTTTTTGACTTTGTACGGCATTTCTTTATCTTGGTAGTCTCAGCAGTAGTTTTTAATTATTTTTTTTATATTTTATCTTTGCCTCTTTTCGGGTCGCCAATTGTGTCGATTAGATACAAAAATGGTCAAATCCATTTGAGTTTAGTATGGATTTCAATACAAAACTCAAATGGATTTGACCATTTTTGAATCTAATCGACACATATGTACGGGCAAGCTACCGTTCATTCAACTTTGTATGGTGCTTACGTTGCGGCCTACTTTGACCGAGCGTTTAACAAGTTAACAATTTTAAAACACAACAATTCTAAAATAAATTGAGTACATCAATAACTGTCCAACTGTACACTACGCAAGAAAAGATTTGCCACAACCTTTAACTGTAACTTATACATCTTTATTAAACTGCTAAAACTACGGTGCTCTCTTCTATTCGACGTGCTCATCAACTTCAACTTAACTTCTACGCAACTAATCCTAAAGGTGTACGTAACTGTACACAATACATCTATCTTTTATAAACAGGTAGCTGTAAGGTATGTTATGCGTTAAAAATAATGTAAAAAGAGGTAGATTGTAAGAATTACTACTACACAAGCATCAATCCTTATGATTAAAAGTTATGTCATCATTGAGATAATTTAGCGGAGATAATTTTGTCCTTGAGAACACTTTAATTGGATTAATAGGTTCAGATATATAGAGGGCTTCAAACCCGGGACACTACGGTAATCGAGGAGAGAAACCGTGCTACAGCGTACTACGCCAATCGTGTCGTCAAACAACATTACTGTTGCTCCCTCTATTAGCTAAATATGAAACTACAAAGTTCACAAACTTCATCAAGTTAGTGGTCAGTAAAAGGCATGGCAGGTTCACGCTATTTAGTTAAACGAAGTTCCGCCAGAAAGAGTAAAAGTTGCGTCTGAAGTAGCCGACCCTCAATAGATAGCGCTATCAGCCATGGTTTTAGCCGCCAAATAGTGCCACCAATTGTTTTTTTTTTATATCTTCCAAATTAGATATTGTTTTTAAAAACTGAACAATGAATATTTAAAAAAATACTTCTTTTAAATATTGAATGTCTGTCCACGTCTTCATTCTGTTTTTCGGTTTTATATCGCGTTTTTGCGCAAAGTGGTCACTTTTAGCAATATTTAGTTTTTAAAAACAATGTCTAATTTGGATGTTATAAAAATAAATCAATTGGTGGCGCTAGTTGGCGGTTAAAATCGGCTTAGGAGATGGAAACGGTTTCATACAAACTTGGGCTTGTAAGTTGGTGTCAAATAATAGCTTACATTAATTTAAACCAACCTCAGTTACGAGTATTTTATGGATTTTAGCTATCTAAGAACAGAGTTATAAAAGATTTTGTGCAAGTGAGGTTAAGTATGTTTTTTGCAGATTATTAACTAACTTTCCAAGTATTATTGAGTATAATGTATTGTGTGAGGTATGCAAATACCTCATCAAGATACATTCACAGGTTAAAAGTAAGGTATGTGGGATAGGTGGGGATGACGGGGTAATTTAAATAATAACAACATTTTGAAATGTTTGTATTATTCACCTTGAATTTAATAAATTATCACTGTGCAGATGTAGTAGAAGTAGTACCACATTACCTTGGTACCTAGCCCAACTAAGTAATCATACAATAAAACAAACATAACATGGTCATAGCAGCCTACAGTCCATTGAAAAATCACGGTTCGTCCTAATGTCTAGTCATTATTCCACAATTCACTCAGTGATCTATGTTGTCTCAATCCAATCGTTATAATAATCAAATAAACTCACAATCACTACAAAAAATACCATTTTTGAACCATTTTTTTAACTCATCACATATTTTAAGCCCACAAATCCTCTTCTCCTTTAACTTACGTTCCCCGTGAACAAAACACAAAACAAATAAGATTTCAATTTGATTTCCACAAAGTAATTTAGGATTTTTTCCAAAAGTTTAACTCCCTTATTCATAAAAGATAAAACTGCCTTATAAGTTTCGGTTTTCACTATGGCAAAGTGGTCTTGTAGCATTGTTTAAGTTTTTATGAATGGCTAGAAGTTATTTTCGTTAAATGGTGCAGCATAGGTTTTAGGTTTTTGTTTATATTGCCAGTCAAAATGACCTCACTCCACCTGATGGGAAGCGGTCGTGAGGTCTAGATATGAGGCACAGTGACAAGCACAGTGATGCAAAGGAATTGAGCTAGCCATCTTCACCTTCAAGTCCTGCAGAAATGCCTTTACACGCCACACTTGAAGAACCAGGGACCATAGGAAAAAATAATCAGGGAGATTAGAATTTGTAATTGTGACTAAAAGTTAACCAAAAAAAGATGCAAATCGTGTTGAAAGCATGAAAATAGGAAAGATTGATCTTCAAGTCATACGAAATTATATCACCCGAAGCACGAAAAAAAGGGAGGAGTTAAGACGTCGTCTTTTTTTTGTATTGGAAATATTTTATTAATATTAATAAATGCGGACTTCGTATCCGCGGCCTTAAGGCAGGAGACAAAAACGTGAGGCTTCCCATACAAAGCCTAATTGACAAGAAACAGTCGTGCTTTCCTGTGCCGGTCGCGCACTCAAGGTGGCCCGAATCGTCCTAACCCATACGCTGCAAATCTGGTTTTGTTTAACTAATTAACAGAATTGTTACGATTCCAAATAAATAAAGTATTTTTTTATATTTAATTCAAATAATCATTAATTTTAAATAATTCAACTTTAAGCTCCGTTCACTCTATCTAACATAAATCCAAATTTATTGGT
Organism: Udea olivalis; assembly: GCA_947369235.1. NCBI lineage: Eukaryota > Metazoa > Arthropoda > Insecta > Lepidoptera > Crambidae > Udea > Udea olivalis. The sequence continues at coordinate 10,113,952 of OX376348.1, forward strand.
GACACTTTGAAAAGCATAATGTTTATTACCATATTTTCAATAGACAAACATCATATAGCATAGAAATCCAAAAGCATAATAGATTTTACTAAAGTTTTTCTTTGATTATGAGTTACAAATTTCGGACATTTGATGTTATGCTATAAAAGCTTATTACAAATGACTATTATGGCCACTAACATTATGCGTTGTCAGTTTATGACAAAAAACATTATGCGTTTTAATAGGTAACAAATTTTATTATTTGCCTGCTTATACTGTCAATTTTAATTTGATTAAAAAAATATGTATACCATACTTCTTCATTAGGAAGAAATTAGAATCGAAATAATTCAAAAAGTTATGATGATATTTAAAATCTCTTTTATGAATGAAATGAAATTTTTTTTTTTACATACAACAATACAATATTATTTTAATCACTTTGAAAGTCATACCTAAATTATACTATTTGCAGTGGTTCATCGCGTGTATTGGCTGTAATTACAAAAACATTTATGTTGATAAAAATGCCAACTTAACAACAAAGTGATTATTAACCGAATCATTGTCGTGTTAATTCACTAAGGTTTTTCAAATCAAAAGTGCTTAAATCAATTAGTTCGTTTCAAAACTAATGTGACTTCATTTCCATTTGAGGTCGTGCATTAAATTTGTCCAGCACAATGCTTAATTTGTTGTTGTTTTTGTTTACATTTTTATCTTCTTCAGATCTTCATCAGTTACGTCTACTGGCTGAATATCTGATTGGGATTCTCCAGAACTTATGGAAGGTTTTTCTTTTGCTTCCGGTCTTTTTTTTGAGCCTGCAAAAAAATGGTAAAAACTGTAAAACCCTTAAACATATTTTAATACGTTGTATAATAAAATGTAAATTATCAAGATAATAATTAAAATCCACAAAGATATCCACCCTGTACAGTTTCTCTGTAACCAAATTCAAAAAATTTCTTAGTAACTGCAAATTGCAATTTCTACAAATCATGATATAATCAAGTGCAAATCAATGCTTGAGTAACTGTGATTTAAAAATAAGCTAGGTATATTGTTACCCCAAATTTAAAAACCCCAATGAATCGAACAGTTCTGTAACCCGTAATTGTGTATCTAAATAATATGATCATAAAACCAAAATGTGTATTCCTTACCTGTGCCAATTGCCATTTTAATAAGATTTGCGAATGGCGAGTCTATCAAAATGGTCACACAGAAAGCAGCAATAACGGCTAATGAGAAATCAATGAAGAACCGGTGTATCTGAAACAAAAGGCAAACCGTTTAGCTCATAAATCATTTCACTTTAAGTTTCTGAATCCATGCCAAAAAAACAGTAAGGTTACACAAGTAGATGAAATTATTTTCGTATATTAAGGTAAACTATATATTCAATTTGACCCGTAGAACGTAGAAAAAGAAAAAAAAGGGGAGTATTGAATTAAAATTAAAATTATTTTCAAAACATACCAAGTTTGGGCTCTTCCAGATATGATACGGTTGGATATTTTTTTGAAAACATGGTACGGCATTTCTCTTACTTAACTAACCTCAAAACAAGATTTTTGAAAATATTTACATTTAGTATTTTAATATAATTTTTAAATTTTTCAAAATGTGATAAAATTACTTTTTGTAAAGTTTTTTTAGTGATAATGCATTTGGTTCCCTGATAAATTAAGTTTTATTTGCTACCATAAGATCTTGAATTTTACAATTATTCCGATACATTGAATGTAAATTTAAGTATGATGCCGTTGAACTATTACATTGAAATTAATTAAATAAATAGTTGACATAAAAAACACGTTTTTGAAAAACATTTAATTAAAAAAGTTATGTAACTTTTTTTTAAATGGCCTTCAAAACTTTAGGGAAAAAACAGTATTTTCCACTTTTCGTTTCATATTTTTTATCTAAAATGTATCTCGATTATTCATGAAAAAGTGACTCAACCCAGAAATTTTCGAAAATTCACAACAAATCATCATAACTCGAAAACTACCAAAAATCGCGGAATATACATGGGGGTTATTCGGGTAGCTCTTGTGATGCTCTATCACTGGGCTTCCGCTTATCACTACTTTATGGGACACCCTGTATATGAGAACTTGGAAAATACTTACAGAAAAGGACCAGGTAAAATATGCAGGGGCTAGAGCGGTTGAACTCAATCAATGGAAAGTGAAGAATATACATGGCGTGAGACAAACGACCAAGAACCTTGAATATGTGCAACGACAGGAACCAGTTGATAGGACCTAAAAGAAGCCAACATTCAATAAGAGTACCTAATTAATTTCGTCTTGTTTATATGGTAAAGATGCGCGTTTATTGTAACCGGTGTTTTGCTAAAAAAACAATTATTAAACAAAAACGTGGATGTTCTTTGTTATTTAATAACGGTGATTCAATAATATTTCAAACCAGCTTCACTAGTCTAATAATTGGCAGTAATTTAATATTTGTTGCAAATGTCAAAATCACACATTTTGCCCTGGTCACATAATAAGGTTCCCCTTGTACTATGTAAGTATACATAAAATAACAAAACAGACACAGAACCAAATATTCATTTTAGAAAAATATTTATGGTGGGTAAAAATATAGATGTTTACACTAGTAAACATTTGTGTGTTTTTAAGTGTGTTGGTGTGTTTTTACACTAGTAAACATCTATATTTTTAAGTGTCAACCGGTGCTGTTATTAACAACTGTGATGGGGCCATTGCAAAATATGACGATTCTGGTGAAACAATTAAGAAAGGTAAACCGATTGTTTGAAAACAAAGTGATACCTCCAAAGCCTTTTGCACACCCGAAGATTATCCATCCAATACAAGATGCCCAGATCGGTCTCTTGAAAGAATTGAGAAGGTTGTCCATGAGTTGGTTATCCCAATCTGGTTGGATGTTCCAGTAAGTCACGCAGATAACAGCGAAAATGCCGCTAAGGGAAAACCCACAGGCATAGCACTAACGGCTAAAAAAGAAATGTTAACTTCAAAAATGTGTTCTTGAGAAGATCTTTTTTCAATAGAAGAATACAAAGATGGAAATACGGAAACACTTTTTTTAGAGATAAAAATAACAAGTACTTGAACATTCAAAGAAGTTGGATTTTGGTTCTGCATTGTAAACCAACCATCCGTTGAAAATCAGTACTTTTTTATAAATTTATTTAATTAACAAATAACAATAAAAATAGAAATATACCACATAAACTAAGTTTTATTGTTCCCTTGTTCCCAACCTTTGCTCAAATTTTGTGTATGATGTGAAGGAGTATGAATGAATCTACTGATTAAGATTTTAATTTTAGTTTATAAAACAACCTATTGATTAAATGCTCCATTGGCAAGATTCTATACTAAATAAAGCCAATTGTAAGGTCTGGAACTGGTTTTTTTTTCTTTAATTTTATCAGATTTTTAGCACACAGTAGATGTTACATGATCATCATCTTCCTAAAACTAAAATTAAACTTAAACTAAAAAGAAAATATCCAGGAGGACAGCTGTCTGTCTATTTGACCTACCTGATTCTAAAGTATATTAGATGTTATAAAATGTCAGATAAGTTCCAAATAGTACGTTAGTGCTATGCGAAGCCATTGCTTCTTTAAAAAACATATTAATTGAAAAATAACGATCCTGGAAAAGATAGAAAGTAAACGTTGACGATAGTTCTGTGCGCCGGCAGCTTATTTAAAAAAACTTAGTACTTTACTTAATGATAATGTTTTCGTTAATTAGTAATTTATGTAAGTATAACTGTAATCCTTGAAGTGGTTTATCAATTAAAGATGCTAGTTTCAGAGTTTCAACAGTCAACAAGAGAATCCCAAGCCAGCCGAGGCTTTCCGTATTTGTAGTTTCCCTTTCTACCCTACTCTACGTCACAACGCCCTCTGGCGGCGTGCTAGAGGTTAATTGCTCATATAGTCAAAACAGCTACCATTATTGAACAGAACCAAATTAAAAAAATATACTTAATCAATAAAATTGAAGTAAAAAGTAAAAGAAAAGTAAAAAGAAATTTATTGGCTAACGCACATTGAACATTAAATGCCCAAATAACATATTTTTGATTAAATTAAACCTAGAACTTTATAGCATAACATCTTAACGCATAACATCAAATGGTCGAAATTTGTAAATCGTAATCATAGAAAGGCATTATTTCAATAAGCAACGGAGAGCGTAGTGGCCTAGTGTTACCATTTCCTGCAACTCGATAAGACTTCCTTAAAAAATTATGAGAATAATTTTGCAATTTATACCTCTGAAGAATGTATATTGAATGAGCAACTTTTTGAAATACTTAAACAACTTCCAGTAGTACTTTTTTTTCACGACATGTGATTGAACATGAAGCCATTTTTTAATAAGATTTTTTCTTGCAATATTGTAAGTTTTTTTATTAACATGGGTTTCCTAGATCAATCAAATAACTAGTCAAAGTAAGACAAATTCCCTGCTAACCTTGGGGCAAAAAAATAAGTAATACCTTTGATGCAATTTTCGGACTTGGGCGATTTTCTGAAAAAATCTAAAATTGATCATAACTTTTTAACGGTTAGAAATCGGACTAATATTGATAGAGTTAAGAAGGTCAGAAATGATCCTCGTTAAGCGCTATTTCGATTTGATCCTTACTTTCAGGGACACCCTGTATTGAGAGAACGCAGCACGCCGAGTAGGATGTCAAGATCAACAGTGTTAAAAGCGTTGCTGAAATCCAGCAATGGTAAAACGGAAAGACATTTAGAGTCTATTCCAAAGCGAATATCATTTGTGATCTTGACAAGTGCAGTAGTCGTACATATAAGTTGGATAGCATCACATACTCGTAGCTTACAGATAAAAAAACGAGTAAAAATAAAAACAAAGTAAAATAACCACTGCATTTTTTAATGTCACTTTACCTTAACGGTAGCTCTTAATATTCCTATTGGTGAAAGAATCTTTGAAATCTGTCTAAAGTGCTAAGTGCGAGTTTCAGTGCGAGATGCGAATAACTTTACCATCGTGTTTTGCGAGCGTTCGGCATTCCCGGTGAGTATCGAATGCTAGCGAGTATGAGTTACCAACAGTCACGTTACTCGATCCGCGTTAGCTCACCGTGAGCAGCAAGCCGTATTTTTCTTAAGTTGGTCGGTTGGTTGGTGGTTGGTACGGTCATCCTTTACAAGGGTTTGACGCATATCGTCCCATTCGGATTTGGTCACGAATTCAAAAATGGTACCATTCGCATTCGGTCCCATTCGCATTCCGTCCCATTCGCATTTTGTCCCATTCGCAAAATGGTCACACTCAGATATAAAAGTTGTTTTAAACAATTTCAAAAATGGTAGGCTTGAAAATAAAAACATATAGTTTTAAATAATTATGTGTATTCTGTCAAATCAAAATTCTTATAAAATCAACATAACAATATACATTATTCAAAAATCAACATTCATAATTATGACAATCAAAAACATCCTGTTCATTATAAAAATATGGTGAAATAGGTATTTATTATTTTACCAACTGTAGAAATGTTATTTGTTTCATAAATTCTTGCAGAGTTATTGAATTACAATTTAGCTTTCTGAGAAGTTTATTGTATTTTTTATCAAAATTGATATCCTTAGACTTTCTGTTGCGTCTATAATTCCCAAACAAACTGTTTTTTTTATACGTATATCCCAATGTCTTGCTTCCTTTGTCAGTTTGTAAATTAATAAATACAAGTTCGGTCTTTTTTCTATCAAAATGTTAAGTCGGCGGTGCCAGCCTTCTAAGGCGTTTGTGGTTCTGTGCCTTTGACCTGCACAGCTTACGACTACCTTATTAGTATGGGTATAACATGTAAGTTTGTTTAAATTATAAACAACAACAAGTATTTTAGTTTGTTACGATGAATACAAAGATATTTCAAGTTCGAAGATCACTTTGTAGACGTGTCAGACTTGCACAAGCAGAGCAATTTCTCCACTTTAATGATGAGAGATCTAGAGAATGACTTATTAGCACCTTATCTTTATGGACCTATGAGGGAGTTTTAATGCATATATTGTTTATGAATTTAGTTTTAGTTGATAAAACAATCTATTGAATAAATGGGAAAGTAAATATCCAGGAGGACAGTTGTTTGTGTATTTGACCTAGTTTATTAGATAAAATCAAATAACAGATAATTACTTTTCTGTTATTTGATTTTGAAGACGTAGTTAGTGCTATGCGAAGCCATTGCTACTTTGAAAAACATATTAATTAAATAATAATAATCCTGAAAAAGATAGAAGGTAAACATTGACGATAGTTCACTGCCGGCAGCTTGTTTAAAAAAATGTATTAAAGTACTACTTATTAACGATTTCTTTAAATAGTAATTTGTACAACTATGACTAGAATCCGTAAAGTGGTTTATTTATTTAAGCTGCTATTTTCAAAGTTGTTTCGATAAAATGGTTTTAAAAAGATATCTTCACCAAATAATTAAATGTACCACAAGTAGTTATGCTTTTTTAACAATATGCTTACGATTGGAATGCAGACTCTTTTTCCACAATGTCAATGTAGTAAGTATCCAAAAGTCATCCCAACGAAGAACGGTGCAGCTCGGGGCAATGTATAGATGTAATACCCTTTCATAAAATCATTGAGTAAATAAGTCCAATTAGTCCAGTTGGTGAACTATACGTACAGTAATACTAAAGAGTGTCTGCTTCTCCTTCTTGTTAAAATTAACAATTACAGTACGCAGAATTATAGTATACTTCAAGTAATGAACCGTGGACAAACGATTGGGTAAGTATTATAAGAAACTGTAGGGGTGAAGATGATTGGATGCCATCTAAATGGAGCGTTGTATGTAGCATAAATTTTCGCCCAAGTGATTTCTATACAACAGAGAAAGGCATTCGGCACTTTAAGTTTATTCGCTTTCTGCTACAGTGGAATCCGAAAGTAACTGAAGCATCTGCGGTCGGCAACAAGTGTCCGGCAAAGGTGACTTTCGTCAGTTCGGTCCTTGTGGACCGCCGTTGGCAACCAAATAACCAATGGATCGCCGGTAGCCCTGACCAAGGTGTTATTTGTTTTTGGTGGTCCACTCGAATTCGTATATTATATCGTTTTAGAACTAAAGTATAAGGTATTGATTATTTTGTTTTTTAGGAAATTAATGAATCAAACTTTTTCAAAAATAAGTTTTAGAAAGGAGGGAGAATTTTCTCGTACTACTGTATTGGAATTTGAAATGTCATGACATGACAATGTCAAATCCACAAAAAAATACGTGACCGATAACGTAAATTTAAAGTGGCAACTCGTGGTAGAACTACTGGTATCCCTGAGGGGATACAGAGAAAAAATTGTCACTGCTTCACTTCCAGTGTCACAAAGGGGTAGTCCTTACTTTTTGACTCATCATCCTCCCCGGAACTATGAGAGGAAACACATGTGCTGGAGGAGCATTCCATGTCTTGATGGTACTACAAAGAAACGAGTCACCTAACCTTTTAGCGCGAGCAAACAGATGCTGATCGTGTGAGGATGACTACGTAGTTCAGCACGCGTGGCGTGGGAGTAAAAGGTGAGGAAAGGATAAGTTGTAAACTCTCCAGAGCATTCCCCATTGTAAATCACCAAACCCAATGTACCGTAAATATACTAATATACAAACTTGGTATAATGCAATGAATAAACCTACGAGACAGCTACAGATTATCCACATTAATGTATGTTCCTTAAGAAAACACTTTGAAGAGCTAATAGTTATGCTAAAAGAATGTCTACATAAGTTAGACCTGATATATCTAACTGAGATTAATATAAAAAACGAAGAGATCTATAAATACAAGTTAGATGGCTTTAATATGTATACCTGGACCAGGGAGGGAAAACGAGGTGGAGGTATCATATTATATGTAAGAACCAAATACTTGTTTACACCCCAAAAAGTAGCGGTGTCTCACTGTGAGTTACTAACAGGAGAACTGTAGGCTAATACCTACAAAATTGCCATTTTTATAATATATAGGCCACCTAACAGCAACAAGGCCTCCTTTATAACAGAGCTGGAAACATTATTACGCCGTGTACCTAAGAGAAAAAATATAATTTTGATGGGCGATATGAACATTAACATCTTAGAAAAAGATTTGGATGCTACCTCAAGCAAATATTTAAATGTTTTAAGTGAGCAGGGAATGCAGTGTGGAGTGCGAGACGTTACGCGGGAATGTGTGGTTGCGGGGCGAAGCGTGGCGTCATGCATCGATCACGTCTTCCTGCGGACTGACTGGACAGCCGCACTCGATGCTTTTACCGTTACAAGCAAGGTCGCCGATCATTACATAATCGGTATGTCAGCTGATATAGGCAAACAAACACCTAACTCACTTCCTAAAACCTTCTTAAACAATAGGACGGTCACTGAAAAATTTACAAATACTAACTGGTCGGACTTATTGAAATGCGAAGATCCAATTAGCCTTTATTATTCTATTGTAAATAAATTTGATGATATTTATAAGACATGTACTTCTCAACGCGCGCACACTGATAACAGAGACTCGCAACTATGGGTAAACAAACAGCTACAAACGGAGCTAACAAAGAAAGACTATCTTTTTAGAAAATGGATATCGCATCCGAATAATAATAGGTTTAGACTTGAATATACTAGGCACAGAAACTATACTAATAAACTTATAAAACGGGCTAAAAATGACTATCAAAAGGACAGTTTAAAGAATTGCCGCGGTGATATGCGTAAAATATGGAATAACGTGAATAATTGGTTAGGTAGAAACAAATTATCCGTAGATAGCGTAATTGAGAAGTACATGTTACAAGACAATCTAGGTTGGATGTGTGTGATGGCTTTTGCAATACTTTCACGAGTGAAATAGAGGATATTAAAAATCAGCATCAGTGCCGGGACTTATTCTTGGTTCGAAAATCGTATGTGCAAGAAAGTGATGTAAGCTTTAGGTTTAAGAAAGTGCTACCATGCGATGTATTAAAGGTGTTAGACAGTTTGGACGGCAGTAAGGCATCGGGATCGGATCATGTCAGACTAAAAGACCTTAAAGTAATTAAACATAAAATATCTCCGGTAATAGCCCATTTTATAAATTTAAGTATAAAAACAGGTTTATATCCTAGTGAATTGAAGCTTGCAATAATCAGACCGATTTTTAAGCAAGGATCTCATAGTAAATTCACTAATTACAGACCAATAGCAATTTTAAATGTTATAAATAAAATTGTAGAAAAAAATGTAGTTAAAACAAGTCACAGTATTTTTAGAACAAAACGAAATAATCAGTGATGTTCAACATGGATTTCGTCTAAACAGGAGTACTGCTACGGTACTTTCAAAATTTGTTGATAGTGTGAATAATGAACTTAATGACCAAAAAACAGTTTTTGCGATATTTATAGATTTTAAAAAAGCGTTTGACACTCTCGACCACGATGGCTTACTGCAATCCATGATGGAATGTGGCATAAGAGGTCCGATTAGTGCGTGGTTTAGAGAGTACCTACGAGGTAGGCAGCTCACTGTTAGTGCCTGTGGGACCCGAAGTAAAAATGGAGACATTAAATATGGAGTTCCCACTGGTTAAGTATACGGGCCTGTGGGATATATAATGCACGTTAACAGCATGCCCAACGTCATTAAAAAATGTAAGTCTTTTATGTACGCTGATGACACGTGTATTGTATATAGTGATACGAGCCAGGACCGAATACAAGAGATTATGCAGAAAGACTTTGATAATGTTGTGCGCTGGGCCCACAATAATAAAAAAATAATAAAATAAAATATACATTTATTTTCTCCACAATACAACAACTTATTATAATTATAATCTAGGTGTACAATTATATTGGAATCGTGCTATAATGTGAGAGACTGGTGCCTGATGTAGGTTCATATCATGATCCTGTGTTACAGGTCACCAGGGCCCCACTAGCCGGGAGTGTCTGCACAGAGCATTTAATAAAAGCACAAAATGGTTATGAAAAAACTAATCTTAACTTAAAATAAAACAGTACTGCAGGACCTAGGACGTGTAATTTGTGTTGAGTGTGATGAGTGAGTGTTTTTTCGTGGGTGTAGTGAATGTATAGGTATGAGGAATGTGGTAAGTGCATGTAAGAGAAGTTGTTGTTGAATGTTGAGTGTGTGTGTGAATTTGTAGATAAGCAAAATATCTGAGGGTTAAAATTTTAGAATCATAATTTGCATAGCAAGTCAACTAAAAATAAATGACAAAAATAATAAAATAATTGGGGGGAGATAGGACTGAAAGAAGTGGGCAAGGAATAGCAGGTGTTATAACGAGGGGCTTAGAAGTTTTTCAGTCTGTTGGTAATCTAGCGATTTAAGATGTTGACAAATGGATTTTTTACAATTGGTTTTGAGAAGAGGGTAAATATTTAACAAGGCATTGTATCTTTTGTAAAGGTAGTCGCCCAGAAAACAGTAGAAATTGTGAGCATGAGCTGTACGAAAAAGCTGAGTGTGACATATCCTTCCTCTTCTTCGTCTATCTTCCGCCACTTCCGGTACATAGGCTAACTGCGTGTGTTTTTTGAGGATGGTTTGCAGTATGAAACTCTGACGCACTGTAAGGACATCCCAACGTTTGTAGAGGTCAGATGAAGGGAAGCGATAAGGGAGACCTTTTTTTTTTTTTTTTTTTTTATCAGCGTGGGGAAATCCTCATCGATACCTCGTCGCTCGGGGGAACGACGAGGTTATGTCGGACTTCTACCGACTAAAACCCCACGGTACTCGACCTCAACACTTCAGCGGCGAGGCGGGGTCCCTAAAAAGTTTCACAACGCCCCGCCGCCAGTGTTTCCCCGTATTGGGGCCCCCTCCAGCCGACCCCCCAATGAAGGGGGGAGGCCACGGAAGTACCTGGAGCACGCAAGTACTTCCGCCGTCGGGGTGAAAGCCGTGCATTGCGGGCAAAAGCACCCCCGTACTCAAGCCCGCTGGCTCCCACCGTACGCGGACCCTACTAGGTCCGCAACCACGATCCACCTAAAAGGTGGATCCGCTGCCACATCTGGCGGTGCGGCCCCGCCGAGCCGCAGTGCACAGGGGGGGCCAGCCGCGGATCACTGACCCCCTCCAAACGGTTGTGCACCGCGGCTCCCACCTCGCGCCCTAAGGCGCTGCGCCCGTGGGCGCCCCTTTGGGCGGGCAGTGGTAGCACCATACCACCACCACGCCCGGCGGCAGGCAATGGGTGGGTGGGAAGTCCACCGCATTGCCATGCCTGAGCCCTCTTAGCTTCCCGGTGGTTCCACCTACCACCAGTACTAAGCCCCCCCGCCACGACAAGGCGAAGGCTCATGGGGGGGAGCGATAAGGGAGACCTGCCCCAACCTTTAAGACAATACGCTGGGCCCTTTCGACGGCTAGCAAGTGCGTTTTAGCCGCTCCTCCCCATGTGGTAATACAGTATTCTACAAGAGACTGGCACAATGCAAAGTAGACGGTTCGCATTACCTGGCGGTTTGTTATGGATTTAAGAGATTTAAAAATATAAATCAACTTGCGGAGTCTAGCTGCCAGCGCCTCTAAGTGTGGCTTAAAACTGAGTGTTTGATCCACAGTGACACCCAGGTATTTGATGGCAGTTGTCCTTTCGATTTCGCGACAGGAACAAGGAGGGCCATGGTAACAATCGTGCGCTTTGATGGAAAGGTTAGTAGGAGGGAGGAAATCAGATCTCATTGCAAATGGTATATACTTGGTCTTACCTACATTCAGTGTCAGTACATTGTCCCGAAGCCAGTCAATCACCACGTCTAGTCCATTCTGAGCGTGAGAGAATACATCCTCCCAGCTATCTCCGTTAAAGGACAGGGCTGTATCGTCAGCAAAGGTGAAAATTTTGCCGTTTCGCAGCTGGAGATGGCACAGGTCATTGATGTACACCAGGAACAGGGTTGGGCCGAGGATGCTGCCCTGGGGCACACCATATTCCATGTTCAGCTCCTGGCTAGTCCAGCAGTCAATTCTCACCTGTTGCCTTCTCTCACTGAGGTAATCTTTGATAAGTTTCAGAGCGAGGCCTCTAACTCCCATTCCCTCCAATTTGGTCAGTAGATGGGGAGTGGAGACCGTGTCAAAGGCCTTAGCCAGGTCTAGAAACACTGTTAAACACTTCTTACCATCATCTAGGTCTTTCATTATCGTATTCGTGAGTTCCAGAACAGCATCACTGGTTGATCTACCACGCCTGAAACCGAATTGAGAAGGCGAGAACAGGTTATTTACCTCCAGAAAGCTAATCAAACGGCGGTTTATCACACGTTCTAGGATCTTAGACAGAGACGGAAGGATAGCAATAGGCCGATAGTCATTGAGACAGTCACCGTCCCCTCCCTTGTAAATAGGTTTAATCAAGGCAGACTTAAACGCACTTGGGAAGACGCCCGTTTCAATGACGAGGTTACAAATGTGCAAAATAGGCGAGACAAGAAAGTATTTGTATCGTTTGATGAACCTACCTGATATCTGGTCGACTCCCACAGCACAGTTATCTCTGAGTCCATTTATCAATTCGGTAATTTCTGTTTCATCAGTAGGAAACATTAAGAGTGAACCTGCAGGAGATTGAGGGGTTTGTTGAGCTCTAATGGGGACATGGTTGGCTTTAGCAATTATTTTCCCCGCTAGTCAAAGTCCTACTTCTGCAAAGTGACTGTTTACTTTGTTGACACTACCTATAGGATCAGTTGATACTATGAGACGAGCTGAGTTATCTTTTGTTTTATAAGTCCCACTTACTTTTTTAATTACTTCCCAAAGTTTCTTACTATTATTTCCTGCCCCCTCAATCTCCCCTCTTTCGTAGTTAATTTTAGCTTTCTTAATGAGGTTTTTGCAGAAGTTTCGATAACGATTGTAAGTGATTTTGGTCGTAGAATCATCAGGGGATTTTTTGAATTTCTTGTATAGATTGTCCCTGTTTTTCATGCATCGCAAAATTGCCGGCGATATCCATGGTTTATTTATTCGTTTCCTATTTGGAGTTTTGAAAAATAATGTGTTTTCTTTGACAGCCGTCGACAGAAGGTTTATCAATTGATTGGTAGCACCGTTGGCGTTATTGCAGTTCAAGACAGATTGGAAATCCATATTGGAAACAGAGACATCTAAGTTTGTATAGTTAATCCGGTGTTGGCGGTTAGACAAGTAGTCCACTTGACAATTTTTGCTTAGTCCGATGGCGACAGTCTCATGGTCTGTAATTGATGTCTCCAGAAGAAGACAAGTAGCCTCCATTTTTGTCTTTATAATAATGTGATCCAGACATGTTCTCCCATGAGTAGGTAAGGTATGACCGGGCAGCATTCCATGAATCAACAGGGTGTCTAGATACTCAGATGACCGATTGTCATTGTTATTTAGTGCAATGTCAATATTAATATCCCCACAAAGTATTAAGTTCTTGTAGTTTTTTAATTTTGATAATAGTTGATCAAGTGAGATTAGAAAACGAGTTATATCCCTTTGACTTGGTGGCCGGTAAATGGCGATAACGCAAGTTGTAGAACTTAATTTTAAGAGTAGGCAGTTTGCATCGGTTAAGTGGGGTTCCTCATGTGTTACATTTAGTGATTTCCTGTAATAAACAACAACACCTTCATTTTGTGTTTTGTGCCTAGAAGTAGAGGCGAAGTAATAGCCGTCTACTATAGGGATTTGCCTAGATGACAGCAACCAGCATTCGCTCATCACTAAAAAGTTCCATATAACGCTCGACCTATGCAACAGAGTGGAAAAGTTAGGCATATTGCAACCAATGCTACGTATATTCTGCGTTAAAATCTTAAGTGGGGTTTTTAAATTAGTCAAATAATTTTTAGCATCTTCAATGTCACAAATGACTGATTTAGACACCTGTAGGGAATCCAGATCTGACTGTAGGGTTTCAATACTTTGTGTCATAATAAACTAAGGCGACTATTCAAAAGGTGAAGTAGTAAGTGTTAGGTTTAATTTAATAAAATATGTTATTTGGTCATTTAATGTTTAATTTTATTGATTAAGTATATTTGTTTGATTTGGTTCCGTTTAATAATGGTAGCTGTTTGGACTATGTGAGCAATAAACCTCTAGCACGCCGCCAGAGGGCGGAGTGACGTAGAGTGGGGTAGAAAGGGAAACTATAAATACGAAAAGCGTAGGCTGGCTTGGCATTCTGGTGTTGACTGTTGAATTGTACGGTCGTATTGGAAGTGTTGGAATAAACGTAACATTCTAAGAGAAAGTGCTGTGTTTTCTTTATAAGAATTATAGTCTTACTATATAAGTTACGATAACTTCGTGACCCAGAGTCGTGGTAGAACAATCCTACAAACAGACCAGGAGTAGGGGCAGGTACAATCATTTTTACATTCTTGTGATTAGCGACATAAAGGAAGGGGAAGCTATACGTAATTATTTTAACCAGGTTGCTTATCAGTGTTGGTGTGTTTTGTGTATTTTCTGAGTGATATTTGATTAGTAAATAGGGTTTGTGTATGAGTGTCAATGTGGTACTGCAGTAAAAAATAATAATATAACCAAAAAAGAGATCGTTTGTAATACAATAAATTAAACAAGGCTTTACAAATGTTAAAGGAACAAAAGACTCAAGAATTATTGAAAAACTTAGTTCATCTACTAGTCATGCAATAAGCTGGTGTAGCTCATCTTCTTCTTCTACGCGGATCGGCGCCGTCCCTTCCTGTGTCTTCACATAAATTTTGCCATAAGAAATCCAGGTTGAGGCGATCTTCTTGTCTTTGGCGTAGCCTCGCGCGACGTAAAATAATCTGCTGGCTTTTTTTGTGAGGTGTTCAGAAATGAAAATTGTACAAGCTGGGCCAGGCAGGTTAATATGAGAAGTATTTAATTGTGACTCCTTATTGGCCCACTTAACTTTGGAGTGTTGCTTAGATTCTCTTACAAATGACTCCTTCCTCAAGATGGTGGTGAAGTCCACCACTACGGTGCCCGATTTAGTACGGACGATATCATTTATTTCAGAGCGTTGAATTGGAGGGTCACAGCCAATGGTTGTTCCTATATTCCGGACAATGTTTGAGAGAACCTGTTTATTTTCGTCGTCCTGCTTCGGTAGATTACGAAATTCAACTTTAGTGCGGCAAGCATTTCTTTCGAGTAGTTCTACCTTGGTCTCCAGTGACGATACTCGGTTTTTATAATGATTATTTTCCTTCTGTAAAGTACTCATTTTCTCCAACAATGCCGTATGTTGGTTGGTCATAGTTGCGACTGAGGATTTTATCTCTGTGTTACTGGCAATTAGCATCTCAATAGCTGTGGTTAGCTTATCAAATTTTTCATCGTGTTGAACCCTCATATCTGCAATCATAGACTTGATTTCGGACGGCGGCGACAAGGGAACCAGTTCAAATGTGCGCTTTGGGCGCTTTGTAATATTTGAGCTATCAACATCCTTTATATTTAAGGCTGAGTCAGAGTTACAGCGAGTTGGAGAGGTAGTTATATTTACTAAAGAAAGGTTATTCGGCGGAGTGCGTAGTAATGGCAGCGTCGTCATCTCGAACTTTAAGTTAGCCGTGTAGGCCTAAATGTGCGGTCGACTATTGTTCTTACGGCCGGGAGGCGGAGCTGCGCGTACGCTTCCAACAGTGAAAGGGGTGTGGTTAACGAGTGCGTTAGTGTGGGACAAGCGCGCTAAATGGTCGATTAGACGCGTTGCGTGGATAGGTAACTCACTCAGTTATATTTGTCCTTATCCCTTTGGCAGCTTCTCGTTCGAGCAGGCAACTCTCGCGCAGCTTTGCGCTCCTGGTAGTTCACTAATGTTGTTTATGCGAGTATTCAAATTAAAATTAAAAAATTTAAAACAAAAAACGATATGTTGGCTCTTTAAACACGACTGCTCTGTGCAGGATCCACGGAGAGAGGATAATGGAATAAATATTAATATTAATAAGACTAAGTGCATGCCAATACTTTCCCCCTACAACAAGAGTCAAACAATAAATATAAAAACTAAGGGACACTCCTACGATTGCTTACATCGCGGAAACATGAACTGCAATTGCATGAACATTGAAATGGTATCATCTTATAAGTATCTGGGTCTGACTATAGATATACACTTTAGCTGGATTCCCCACGTAGATTCTGTGTGTAATAAATTGTGGTCGATTGTTGGCAAATTGCAATATCTTAAATATAAAGTTTCAAGGGGCATCATGTACTTAGTGTATCATGCGCTGGCTGATGCAGTGATATCTTATGGACTAGGTGTGTATGGTTTAACTTTTCCTATTCACATAAATAAAATTAAATCATTGCAAATTAGAATTCTCAAACTGTTAGTTGATTTTAAGTTAAAAAATCATTACAAGGGGAGTATGAAAGATTATTTAAGATATGTAAAGTATTACCGATAGACTACAAAGTAAGAACTGTTGTTCTGACAGAACAATTTAATCATACTGAGTATAAGCATGAAAGGAAGTATGCCTACCCAACTCGTTCAGCTAATAAGCCCAAACTAACCGTCCCCAGGGTAAAAAATTATTACGGCAAGCGCACCAGGCGATGGTTGACGCCGTCTGATCTCAATGACTTACCACAAGATCTGCTGCAGGGGGCGCAAAGTAAAAATCACCTCAAAACACTGTTGAGGAGGCATTACTTGTCTTTATGCCCGTAACCTAAAATTTGTTAATTTAAGGATATACATATAAGTTAAATGATAAGTTTAATGCAAAATAATATGAATATAAGTGCAATAAACCAGAAACATCATTAAATACTATAAAATTAGATATTAAAGTTCACTAATATTCACTTTATAATGAAATAAAATAAATGTAAGTAAAATGATAAGAATAACTATTATAATAATGATATATCTATAATTATAACGAACTGATAACATTAATAAATACAAAATTAATAATTTCTCATTAATATTTACTTTGAATATTAAGAATGAAATACCTACGTAATATGTAATTTATTTAAATAATATGCAACAATGTAATAATAATATCGAATGAAAATAATATGTACCTACCTAATTTAAGCTTGGATGTAAAACTATTGAAGCATGTCCACGGGAACCACTGCCGACAAACTGTTGCACAGTTTGGCAGAAAATAATGTTAAGCATCCCTGTAATTTTTATGGTTTAATAAATAAAAAAATAAAAAAAAGCGATAGAGAACACTTAACAAGGCAATGTCTCTACGCAATTGGAGAGGCTCAAGAGTTAAACACGCCTCTGGGTTTCCAAGAGCTTCTAGTAAGGACTTTAAGACTTAGTAAGGACGCGACGCTCGGGGCGCAAAAGACGCCCAGCGCAGCGTTGGCGCCGACCAAGCTACGAGGGCTCCGAGACGACGCAACGCTCAAATAACGCAAGTGTAGAGTGTCTCTAAGGGCCCGCTATTTAGTTCAATAAAGTAAGATCAGGTAGAGCTACAAAAGTTACATGAGAAGCAGCAGAACATCAACAGATGGCGCTACAAGTTTTTTACCAACCATAATTTCATCATTAATTTGGTTAAAAATAATTCCCACGTTTAGTTTGCAGCTTCACGCTGCAATTATATGGTTTTGTTTGACTGACAAGCAGAATTCCAAATAAAAGAAGTATCTTTTTTAATTTTTCATTATAATTATGATTTTAATAATATATTAAATTAGTACCTAAAATCATTTATTAAATATTTGAGATATAGTGTGACTCTGTCTGGCACAAACTTAATTCTACAATTTACCTACTTAAGTATAAAAGATCTATAATATTTTAAATACATAATATTTCAAACATTAATTTCATTTCGTTTTTCTAAACTTAAATTGATGCAGTTTAGGTTTTAAAAAGATTGTTGAATTGAAATTTATGTAATAATTACAAGTGGATTAATACAAAATGTAATGGTACATTAATATTTTTTGAAAGAAATGTTGAAAACCTTTTTTATTTAGGCAACAAAACAAAATCAATCATCTTTTACTTTGACAGTCATACCCTAGTAAAGTTTGCAGTGGTTTATCGAGTATATCAGCTAGAATTACCAAAATAATAATGTTGAAAAATGCCAACTTAACAACAAAGTATTTAGTATCTAAACCACATCAATGGGCTTGATAAATTTACAAGTTTTTCAAGTCAAAAGTGGTTAAATGAACAAGTTCGTTTTGCAAAGAATGTGACTTCATTTTCACTTGAGTTCGTGCTTTTGTTCAGTAGTTGGTTAATTTATGTTCACATTTTTGTCTTCTTCAGATCTTTATCAGTTACGTCTTCTACTGGCTGAATATCTGATTGGGATTCTCCGGAGCTTATTGAAGGTTTTTCTTTCGCTTCCGGTCTTTTCTTGGGGCCTGTAAAATAAAATGAAAACGGTTAAAACTCTTGTTGTCTTGCCCCTTGATAGTACCAAACTCTCGTTAAATAAATTCAAGAACTCATTACCGAGTATATGAGCTGTTAATTTTCTGACTTGCATTCATAATAATTACTTTCGTACCTTTCGTGGACTTGTCGTTTATTGCAATGGATTAATTTAATTATTACTTTATGTGTTCATTAATGATGAAGATGTATAATATTGTACTTAATTATTAATTTGAATTTGTGTTTTGACTTGCCAATGTTATGCAGTGTAACAAAATGGCCAATGAATTAATTGAATTGTTAAAAGTTTGCAAATCATAATCTTACGTGATTACATTACATATTATTAGTAAAATCCAAAACGAAAAGTTGTATTTATAAAATATAATCTTATAACCAAAACGTGTATCCCTTACCTGTGCCAATTGCCATTTTGATAAGATTTGCGAATGGAGAGTCTATCAAAATGGTCACACAGAAAGCAGCAATAACGGCCAAAGAGAAATCAGTGAAGGACTTGTGTATCTGAAAAAGAACATTAACCATTTAGCTCATGAATTATCCTATTAAAGGTGTTTAAGTTTTATACCACAAATAGTATTTAAGTTACGTTTATACATGTTATACAGGTAGGAGAATTTCTATTCAAATATTTAGTTATGATATTTACTTAGAAAGTTGAAATAAAGTATTCGATAAAACAATAACTGACTTCAAAGCACGAACTGTATGAATTGAATGGTTAACTTGCACATACACGATTATGTAAAAGGTTTATTTAGAAAAACTAAATAATTTAAAAACTAACAGGAAAAAATGTTTTTCAGCTGATGGAGATTTGTGCTTTATTAGGCATTATCTTTTACAAGCAGTGTTTGATAGTTAAACAATTGTGCTAACAAAAATAAGTCTAGAATATTGCTCGATATACTTCCGATTTCAGCTTCGATAAAGAAATTACATTGACCCGGAAACTAAACTCAAATCTAATTCATTTTCAAGATCAGAAATGAGGGTGATTGTATAAACACGTAAAATAATTACTATTATCGCTACTGTGTCAAGTATTTACTAGTAGTAAATGTCAACTTGAACCTGTTTATTATGTTTAAAAGTCACAAGTAAGTAGTTAATACTAATTTACTCTTATGTTGACTTCGCATATGACGAGTTAAGCAGCAATAATGTACCTTTACAAAATGTCTGAATGCTGTTAATTTTGAAATTATTTTGTTTCCTAGATATCTCACATAAGTAAGCACATTTTACATTAGAACTTGAAAAATAAGAGTACTTACGGAAAAGGACCAAGAAAAATATACAGGCGCTAGAGCTGTTGATCTGAGCAGATACATCAATGGATAGTGAAGAATATACATGGCGTAGGACAAGCGACCAAGAATCTTGAAAATGTGCAACGACAGGAACCAGTTGATAGGACCTAAAAAGAGCCAACATTCAATAACTGTAATCACTTTTGTCGTGTTTGGTAGTTAAGTTGGGCTTTTATTGAAACGGGTGTTTTGCTAGAAAAATATTTAAAAAAACACGGATGTTCTATATTGTCTATGTAATAACTGGTGATTCAATAAGATTTTAAATCTGCTTCACTAGTTAAATATCATAAGTCTTAATATAATTACTGTTCGAAATAAGATTGTGAAAATCACGCGTTTTCCCTGGTCAAATATGGTTGTCCCTTTTACGATGCACCGCAAAAATTACAAAACAACACGAAACCGACACAAAAATATTTATTTTAGAAAAATATGGATTGAATCAGTGTATAAATTGATTTTTTTACGAGACAACCAGTGCTGTTATTGACTAATGTGCTGAGGGTGCCATTGCGAAGTATGTTTAAAGAAAGTAAACCGAATGTTTAAAAAACAAAATGCTACCTCCAAACCCTTTTGCACACCCGAAGATTATCCATCCAATGCAAGCTGCCCAAATCGGTCTTTTGAAAGAATTAAGAAGATTGTCCACGAGTTGGTTATCCCAGTCTGGTTGAACGGTCCAGTAAGTCACGCAAACAATGGCAAAAATGCCACCAAGCGAAAGTACCCACAGGCACAACACTAACGGCTGTAAAGGAATTTGTACATATTTTTTAATTACTTGGATCTGTAACATTTCGTTTGTGCATTTAAATTTTTTTTGATTTATCTTTTTTTTTTAACAAGGATGCTTACGATTGGAATGTCGACTCTTTTTCCACGATATAAATGAAGTAAATATCCAAAGACCATTCCAACGAAGAACGGTGCAGCTCGGGGCAATGTGTGAACGTAATACCATTGCATAAATTCACTGTTAGGTCGCCTGCAAAAAAACATGCTCAGTAAATCAGTCTAGTTGGTGAACCCAACGTACATAAATTCTAAAGAGTGTCTCCTTCTCCTAGATAAAATTACCATAATATGCAGAATTATAGTTATAGCATACATTTTGTTAGCCGTACATATTTTTAGTGGAATTTGACGATTACGTTAAGATACTTACGCAAGAGAAACAAAAGCCGATTGGAAGTTATTCAGGAAGTTGTAAATTGTTGAAGCAGTAAGCACCACGAGGAGTGTTCCCACTATCGCTGCCCAAGCAGAAAACTTCCTTTGGCCAAGCACAAAGAACAGCACGACTGGTGCGAACAAATACAGCTGCATGTCGATAGCCAGGTACCAAGTTTGAGGAAGGCACTGAAAAAAATACATTATGAATTATTTCAAATATTTCCCATCAGTACCTAAATCCCTTGACCATCCATAGCAACTGATTTGATAATCCCCCAAATATTTGCTAGCAATAATCCTAGGAGAAATCGGTAAGACCCTAGAAAATTACGGAAAGCTATGGATGATACTTTTGATACTATTTCCATCGGGAGTAGGGTCGTTATGTTTAATAACATAGTTTTATTTTACAAAGGTGCTCAACCTTTTATCATCCCATGATTGATTGCTGCAACTTTGCAGCAATCAATCATGGGATGGAACTAATCGACTACTTAGTCGAAACTTCTGTTTTAAAAAGTAAAGAATTTGTAATGAGTACGTCTCATAAAACCAAAGTACAAAAAACCAAACTTCATAATATAGATGAACGGAAGACCGAGTTCGAGTTGAATCCCGAATGTTTATTTGACCGAATGTTGAAATCCCGAAAGTTCACTTGAATGCATATTAAAAATCCCGAAGTTATAAAAACCTAATGCTATTGAAAACAGTCTGGTATACCATACCCCTAGAGTATAATTCAGAGCTGCGTAGGCACGTAGGGGTAAGGCGGCCCGAGGGCTGAGGAGCAACGACACAACGTGATACCACCCTCTACTTTCTACCACCGGACCACTAGACGCCGACAGGGCTTCCACCCCTATGTGGTTGACTTTCCAACAATCCGTACCCAACGGTTTGCTGCATCTTTTCTGGTACGCACCGGTAGGGAGTGGAATGCTCTCCCTGCATCCGTGTTTCCGGATACTTACAACCTTAGTATCTTCAAGGCCAGAGTGAATAGGCATTTTCTGGGTAAGCGTATACCACCATCGGCCTCGTCATCACTTACCACCAGGCGAGACTGAGGCCAAACGCAAAGGAACCCATTTTGAATAAAAAAAAATAGAATCCATACATACTATATTTCTGCTGTTTGCAAGTAATCCATATCTTGCGGGATTTTGCACAGTTTAGTTTTTTGAACTTTCGGAATTTCCAACATCTGTATTTTAATCTACGGTCTTAAGAACTTTTAGTATTTCAATACGAACCTATTTGTGGTTAACTTTAGTCAACATTTGATCAGTATTTGCGCGATTTATGACCCTTTTTTCTCATCTCATGAAATACTCTGATTTTCTGACTTTAACTTTAAAGCCTATTTTCCTACTCCGTCTTTTCTTTTATTCCATCCATACTCTACAATCTAAATTTTAAAAATATTTTTGCAGGCACCTTCGATAATCCTTTTTCCAATACGGTAGTGACACTCAAATTAATTGCGGCTTTTTATCCGCTGTCAGAACAACAAGCTTTTTAAAGTTCCCGTGTGAATAAATCTATAGCTTAAAAGAATTCAATTCGTAAAGTAAATTTGTACTCACTATTCTATCATGATTGTAGAAGTTTTGGATGTAGACAAAAGTCGACCACCAGTAGCTCCGACAGTTATCGACCATAGTCGTCATCACATAGAAGTGGGGGCCATCGGCCAGTCTATATAAGAATGAAGACGTCATCAAAACACCGAACGCCAGGACAGGGAACATACGCAAAAGTCGGTTCAGGTAGAACAGGTGAAGATTCCGAACTAAAGATACTGTAGCAAAAATAGTAATTAGCTTGTGTTACTAAAAGTAATATATTGCTAGCAATTTTTATTAACTTGTAAATTGATATTTAAAACGGAAGTCCGTGAATAATAATATCACAAAACAATAAAAAAATCACCACCATATGGTCTGGAGATAATAAAAGGGCCCAGTAAGGCCTATTATAACTAATGACACAAAAAAGTGAAATAAACTTACTTCTAGATACTTTGGCCGCTGTGGTATAAACAACAAGCACGCCACTTAACATGAAGAATGTGTCAACAGTAATTGTGGCACTGCTAATCCACAAAGAAGAGAATTCCATCAAGAACTGAAAGAAATTAAAGTCCCAATTAATACAAGAATTTTGGAAAAAAATAACTCTGTCAAACTGCATGTGATTTATTCCTTTTTCATCGGATACTTTCGTACAAGAATTTTAAATAGCTTGATTAGAATGCTCAAAAATTTTTTTTTTACAATTACTAGAAATCAATAGCTGAAATATGCTGGATATATACGTCAACTAGGATAAATCTGCGACCAAACAAACAATCAGAGCCTAATCAAATGTTTCATCTTGAACCTCTAGCAAGTAAAAGTTAACTTATCGGCAATCTTTATAGAAGTAGAAATATTACTTCGTTTATTTTAGCATTTAACAATGCTTGTTTTCAATATCTAAGGAAAGAACAACTTAAAAAATGTCGGACCTTGAAGATCCTGCCTGATTTCTCTATGGTCTCAAATTAATTTTTTTCTAGTTTTCCTATTTTATGTCGAAATATTTCACTTTTTTTATCCCCTAGAATCATTCAACCGAGTTCGCAAGTTTTTTAAATTAATTATATCCAGCTGCAGAATCACTAATATGTGGAGTTAGAACACAGTGTCAAAGAAATAAGTTACTACTCACACGCATAACGTCCAAAAAATTTTCTGGTCGTAGAATCATCTGGGTGCTGAACGTGTGACCAACTATGACCCAAATCATGGCCAAGGATCTGATGCCCTCCAGGCAAGTCACCGCGCTGGGATTATCAGTGAAGATAAAGAAGTTCTTCGTGTTGGTGTACACAGAGAAGGACTGGTATATCTTGTTCGCCTTTTTGGGATCTACAAAAACATTTTAAATCTTTAGGCAAAACATTTTTCAGCGGAATAGAAACGATTGTCGTGTGACCCAAATATGTGGGTAAATTTTAACTAGATACAGAAATAACTTTTCTTGAATGATCTTATGTCCTGTGAATTATAATAAATCAAAAGCCTTAAAAATATATCGTCATAAAATCATTTTTATAACCTTCAGGTGTAAAAAATTCTAATCTAATTGAATACCAAATCAATTGTACTCATAATATGTAAGATAAGCTGCCAGTCAGTAAGCTTTTAGATTTCAGAATTAAAATTGTATTCATACTTAACCTATATTTAATCATTAGTAGCTATAACATTATGATAAAACCTTATTTTGTGGCGCGCGGACGATTTATTTTGTTTTCAAGCTCACAGAGCATAGCTTACATTATTTCTTGACAGTGCTGATTATTAAAAAGCAAGAAAAAAAACAAAGAAACAAATTATTATAGGGCACTACAACAAAAAGTATCCATAATAAAATTATTGCAAGTAAAATCATACCTCTTCCAAGAAGAATGGTGTGTCGGATATCATAAGCCGAACTCAAAATGGTAATCAGCCCAATGATTGAAAGTATTACCCTGAAACCAAAAGAAAAACTATTGTTGAACTAAGTAAGTAAACATTTAATGCGTCCGTATTCGATTTATACGTATCTGTAATTAATTTTATGATAAGTTTACATCGCGTGGAGCAGTGAAGTGGGCTTGTCACTCACTCGTCATACCGCGCCGTTGCCAGCGTAAACATCATCCATCACGCATCATTACGGTCGACATTACCATGGATTTATTTAGGGTGTTTATAACAAGGTGCGGGATTTATCCCGCATGCTTGTTGAAACCGCTCGGGTTCACACCTTGTTCGATACAATTTTGATAGTTTAGAGTAGTGACGCGCCTTTTCATATAAGGCTAAGTTAGATTACAATAAATATAATGAGCTTGACCATAAGAATCAGAATAAATCATACTATAGAATCTACTAGCAACGTCGTCCTTATTGTATTACTCCCGTTCCCCACATTGTATGGCGACAGGACTGCCTCTAGGGCTGTGATAAGTCACGTGATAAAGTGAAATAGAGTTATAATTTGTTACTCCAGAAAAAAAAGTTAGTCATGGACAAAAATAAAGGTTGCAGTGATGCAACAGCTGACAGACTATTCGCAGTTAAAAAAAAACCGGCCAAGTGCGAGTCGGACTCGCGCAACGAGGTTACTAAAAATTTATTTGTGCTATAAGACGTTCCTTTGTACCAAATTTCAAGATTCTGAGTTTACGGGAAGTACCCTGTATGTTTTGATTCCCTTGCGAGTATCGAAAATTTGCGGAAATTTGTGGCATAAACGGCTGTATCTTTTAAATGCGTTGCCTTAGAAGTTTGATTTTTTCACAGCTCCAAGGGATTAGTAGACTTAAGTATTTGATATAAATTCCAGCATGCTACCTCCACGCGTTCCTGATAAAAAGGGTCTTGACAGACAGACAGACGGACGGACTGACAGCAAAGTGATCCTATAAGGGTTCCGTTTTTTTCTTTCAAGGTACGGAACTTTAATAAAATGAAGGCTGAAATAAAAATAACAAGGCGATAGTGTGAGGCCGGGATGGTGAGATGAAGAACTTGCGAAGATCTGACGGACGAGTGACGACTGAGTAAAAAGAGCTTGGTGCCGCGGGTGATGATGATTGATTTGGTGATGTTGGGCTTAGGGAGAGTTGTGGTGTCGGAAGGATGTCTCTTGCCGGAGCCGGGAGATGTATATATTATTTTCATTATTGTAACTTGACGTTATGGAACAATAATTAAATTAAAACCAATACTTTTAATTCTAGAAAATAAAACTATGCATTTACCGGCTTGTTCAGAGTCTGTTTATTTTATTAGTTGTTTAGAATTGAAAGATAGTGTAGTCTGTGCATTGGAACTCTGGAAAGGCGTGTTTTTAGCTAGTTCATCAGGAAAACCCGTCAATGGAATGACACCAATCCGAATACTAAACCCTACCGAACGTGACACTACCCTGATTATTTTAAATGAGACAATTCATAAGGCAAGCGACTACGAACACTGCTTATTTGGTATGTTTTCATTCGCACCCGTCTGTTTCAAATTGTGGTTTCACCTATTATTTCCAACATCGAGTTTATAGCAGGTTTAACTCTAATAATATCAAAAGGTTATCACAATATTGAATGCATTTATCAATATTTTATTGTAAATCAGAACGCACTTTACTCGTTATCACACCGTAAAGTTATCAAAAAAAAATATCGCCATTTTTGACGACCATCGCAATAATATTTTGGATTAAGTAATTGAATTTCAATGTCAACGTGAAATTCCCGGAATATTTTTATTCACTCAAATTTGTAACGACGTATTCATGAATACCATCTTAGAACATTTTTTTAAACTAAGAACTAACTATTTTTTATCTTTCTGCAATATTGCACACAGAAAACATTACACAGCAATATTTGCTCTGCAGTGACAGATCATTGGCTAAAATTGTACTATCGTTTTGTGTTTATGAACTTACAAAATGATGATTGATATCAAAAATAAACTTACACAGCAACCGTATCTGCCGGAGCCCAAGGCTTGTCGTTGGGAAGGCGAACGAAATCTTCTGTGAATTTCAGTAACTGCGTCATGTTGCCCGTAAAGGAGTCCAAAGCTTCTCTTGCAGTGCACACTTTGGGTATGCACACAGCTAATTGTGCGCTCATCGTCAAGCCGCCTCCATGTTTAGAATCGCTGAAAGTTCAATAAGCTTGTAACTAATTCGTCCTGTAATATTTTTTTTTAGTTCAGGCAAAGTGTGTTTTAGCTTTTTTTGATTCGTTTTTTTGCTATGATTATTTGTGAAATGACCGCAAACTGACTTTATTCCTGTTTTCGAATTAAAGAATGTATTTAGTAGAATCAAAATAATGTACCCTTCAGGAGCTGGTTCTTCTTCTCCGGCAAAGAGGCGCTTTAAATTCTTTGACACTTGCTCATACTTTACTAATTCTTCTTTAACCGAATCGGTCAAAACAGTTGTACTTGGATTGAAGCCTGGCCACCCATCTGGGCCGTCAAAATCAGGTGGCGAGGTAATATTCGAAAGAAATGGTATTTCCAAATCTGCCAAAGCGAAGTTTAGGGAAACGTATTTACCCCCAATATGCATATCTTCGGTTATTATTTCACTTATATCTAGACATTGGAAGTAACTTCCGTAATCTTGTAAGTTGCCACTAGTGAAACTACGTGGAAATCTCCAACTGGCATCTATAACTGAAATATATTTTTTCCATAAGATTAGATCAAATTAATAACACATAGTTAAAATGTATTTTCGTTCATTCTTGTACAAAAATGCTTATTCATTACAACGCAATTTTCAATTAGTCAATAACTTTAAGAGATGTTGATAATAATTCTAAAAATTAACAATTCATCTTAAAGAGAGGGTGTAATTTCACACAAAATTTTCATCTTTACATACTATTTTCATTTTTGATTTAGAAATATTTCAGTATGTTTATCAGTCTCTGGCACCCATAGTACAAGCTCTATTTAGGTTGGGGTTCGATAATCTTGGTGTTGTTTGTTCAAGATATTTATTTATTTAGTATGATGAAGTGATAAATTCAATTATGTATGGTAAAATGTTTCTTATTGGTATTTCACCCTGTGTTTCTTAGGGAAAGTTGTTAATTTTCATGAATAGAAAAATCTTTTGAGGTAAAAAACTTTAAAAAAAAATGGTTTTCAATACTTAATTTGTACATTTTTTTTCGAAAACACTCAAAAAAAGGTTTATTATATTTTAGCACTTACATTGGTTCCTCAGATTAGTATTATTATTTCTTAAATACGTTAGTTGTTTCTGACACTCTTCCGGGTCTAACACACTCTTGTAGAGATCTTGATCAAAAGTTGGGCTTGGAGTAATTGCACTGGTTCCATACGCGTTAATAAATATAGTTAAAAACACTTTAAGTAACAAATGTGTTTGGAACGAAAACATTTTGTGATAATTTGCGTTGTTGGTACACCCGGTTCACAAGTTCTTGCCAATAGTGCTTCTCAGTGCACATTAATAAATTATGATAAAAAATATAAATCGATCATTCTAATATATTACAACATTGGTTCTTATCTAGTTTAAAATTGATTAAATTAGTGCAGATAAACTTCGAAAACGTTGCTCATAAATAAACACAACAGATAAGAAATTCTAAAAAAAATCAATGTCCCAGTATATATCACTAAATTATCTGAAACCTAGGTCAACGATTTGGGTGATAATGTTAAAAAAATTGGTTTAGCTTCTGATTATTATTCATCATTATCAAAGCAATATAATCTTACTAATATTTATGATTCATAATTATTCAAGTTATTATGAGTACAATCATACAACATGAATCACCTCTTCTCTCGGGATAGCGGTGGCGGAGCATTGGGCTGCTACAATAGATAAAAGAGAATTTATGGATCATCGACGCGACGAAGAAGAAGAATCAGTGATAAGGTGGTTGGGTATAGTCACGAAATTGTGATTATACGTTTTTTAAGTTACTAAATGATGTTGAAAAATAAGTAAAACTCAGATACAAGTTGCATTTGCAAGTTCATAACACCTAAAGTAAATAAATATATAAATTATATAAATTTCCTAAATCTGTCAGAACGGGCTATCTGTCAGAGCGCCGCGCATGTCTAATTTGTGCTGTAGTGCATTTTCTAGAGCATTTCATTGTTATGTAAGGTTCTTGCGAATATTTGACGGAATGCTCTTGGTGAGTTATCATAATAAGTAACATTCAAAATCCGTAGATATGTACTGACGTATAGAAAGCGGTCATTTGCGCTCGTGCGTTTGCCTAATAAAATGTTACACAAAAACGCTCGTTTATATTTAATTTCAAAACGACGAATGCTTGATGTTCTGTTAGTAGTAAATTATCTGATCTATCAGCACCTTGCTGATAGAAATGACATGTTCGCGGCGTGGTTTAAGTGAATTTGGAAAAACTAATGTTCGATGATCTGTTACAAGTAAGTGCTCGGGCATTCTATCTATAATCTATAGATTAGGATCTACTAGCACCTTAATCTTTAAATTAACTTAAACTGCGTTGCGAACATGATGCTTGATGTTGTGTTAGGTACAACTTGATTTTGAAACCAACGAGCCTTTTGGTGTAATATTTTATCGAGCAAACGCACGAGCGCAGGGGACGCCGTAGGCGGGTGAGGTGCGGTCAGTATATATTCTTAAATCTATGTAGGGTGCACACAAAAATTTTACATAGACTCACTCCATGAGCAATACATCAACTTTAAGTTTTGTTGATAAGTTTGTATGTAGCCGTTGTGAAGAGGAAATAAATTTTACTTTTTTTTATCAAACAGCGTCGACCATTCGCAAGACCGTTACATTACATAGAAATGTTTGAAAACTGAGTGTTCACCTGTAAGTAAGTAATAATAATAATAATGGCCGACACCCTCATGACCTGGAACAAGCACACCTAGATCCCATAGCATCCAACAAATGGCTATCTTTAGGATTCTTGTTTCCAGAGACTGAGGGATTCGTGATTGCGATTCAAGACCAAATAATTAACACCAGAAACTACAGAAAGTTTATGAACTTAATTTGCAATTACTAATTAAGGACCGCTCACTCACAGACGACAGATGCCGCAAATGCCATATTCATTCAGAAACCATTCAGCACATAACCGGAGCATGCCCTATCCTCACTCAAACAGTCTATACACATAGACACAACCAAATAGCTAACATCATTCATCAAAAACTAGCACAGAAACACGGACTCATACAAGATACCCACACACCATACTATAAATATAATCTTAGGATTATATTACTGGATTAGTCCAGTCTTAGAAAATAGCACACATAAACTGTACTATGATCGCGCCATTTTAACTGACCGAACCATCCACTACAATGGCCCCGATATCACTTTACAAGATAAAACCACTAAAACCACCTACCTCATTGATATTGCTGTCCCTAATAATCACAATATGCTTAAAACCATCACCGAGAAAATCAACAAGTACACATACCTTAGAGAGGAAGTAACAAGGGTTTGGAAGCAGGATAAAGTTTATATTATTCCGATCGTCCTTTCCACCACTGGTATCATACCGAATTACCGCCACCATAGTTTAAAAGCCATAGACCTGAAACCCAATACTTATATACAACTTCAAAAAGCCGCGATATTGAACAAGTTTCTGCAACTAGGCGATGACAGCAATGATGTCATACAATCTAGCAATAAAGTAGTGTGTCATTAACTTGGTTTTGGCCCGTAAATGACACTCAAATTACCAGCCTTGGCTCAGATGTAAATAAATACTAAAGAAAATAATAATGATAATAATTTCTTTATTTGCTTAAAAAGTGGTAAGTATAAAAGATGTTAAAATTTTTGTGCAGCCGCACACTTTTTGCCAGATACTGGCATGCAAATATAATTATACAATTAAGATATTACACTTGGGATTTACATTAGATAATAGCATTATAGACAAAAACAATAATATTTATATTAAGAAACATTACATCAGTGTGTGTCATCATTACCGTCGTCGTCTTTTACAGAAGTCCTTAAATTCATCTATTGAATAAAAGCAGTTCTGAACCAACCAACTTTTCAGTTTGTTTTTGAAGGCATTTAAAGGTAAAATCTTGAGATCATCAGGCAACCCATTGTATATGCTTACAGACATACAATACGCGTTTCTGATGTAGAGAGTTGTGGTTTTTAGAGGAAGAACTAGTTTATTAGGGTATCTAGTATTGAAATTACAGTGCTCTTTTTTCCTTGTAAATAAAGGAGGATTAGTTTTGGCAAATACACTTAATTCGCAAATATACATGCATGGTACTGTTAATAACTTAAGCTGCTTAAAGAATGGCCTACAGGAGGTTCGGGAATCAATATTGCAAGTAGCTGGAATGCATTGTTTCTGTGCAATGAATGCTTGGTTTGAGTGACATGAGTTACCCCAAAGGAGAATATGATATCTTAACAAACTACTCGTAGCTACATATCCGTGATATGCCTGAATAGCTACAAGTCTGCTACTGATCCTAGTCAATCTTCATAACGCATATGCGAACGAATTTATTTTGTTACACAGTTTATTTATATGCTCTTTCCAGGAACATCTGTCATAGATCAATAAACCTAAAAACTTTGTTTGTAAGGATTCTTTAATGACTTCAGTTTTCAATGTCAGATTAAGATTCTGTTTGCAACCGTTTTTATTGTTAAATTGGATAAAGGTCGTTTTTCTTAAATTAACTTTCAATTAATTATTTTCTAGCCAGTTTATTATTTTAAAAATTGTATCATTTACTTCGTCATTATATTTTTTAGTGTCATTACATGAAATGATAACAGATACGTCATCAGCAAAAAGTGTACAATGGTAATTTGTGGCATCTGAGAGATCACTTATGTACAGTGAGAACAACAATGGACCCAGTATGCTTCCCTGTGGTAAACCTAGATTTTTTGATTTTAGCATTGATTTGATTTGCTTTATTTGCATATTGTCGTCTATATTTATAATCTCTACGTATTGTGTTCTTTCAGTCAAATAGGAGTGAAGCCATTTATTTACTATTCCTCTTAGTCCATATGATTCACATTTACGAAGTAGAATAACATGCCACACGTGGTAAAAGGCCTTGCTCAGGTCAAAAAATACAGAAGTGACAAGTCTACTTTTATTCATATTGATTAACAAAAAAAAAACTATATCATCATTAACCATGGTTACATTAATAAACAAGGGTCGACTTCTTCTTTTGAGTGCGGTTAGCACCCGTGCTAGAAGTAGATACTCTTCCTTAACACACTCATACATACAAGGTTTAATGAAATCCAAAAATACTTACAATACAAATCAACCAAGAATGGAAAAATATGTGGTGTGTGTGTGTGTGTGTGTTAGTGTGTAGATATCCAATTTATATAGAATGTTTTATTAATAATTCAGCATCTTCATATTTTAAAGTTTTTAGCCAGAAGATAAGATAAGATATTTTGGCTTGCATTCACGTCGAGTTAAGGGATAAAGGATAGTGTACATTCGCCTATATATTGCCGCCTATGAACCAACAGTCATGAAAAATACCTCTTAGGGTTCATAAATACATACACTTTAGTGTCAAAACGTAGTTT
The DNA here is from genome assembly GCA_947369235.1 of Udea olivalis. NCBI lineage: Eukaryota > Metazoa > Arthropoda > Insecta > Lepidoptera > Crambidae > Udea > Udea olivalis. Next base: position 10,146,058 of record OX376348.1, read on the forward strand.
ATGGACGGACACTTCCGAGAACTCGTTAAATATCAAAAAACTGAAAAATGTTGAGGTTATATTTAATAATATAATGCGAAGTTTTATTTACGTGAGTGGGACTAATGTTCTTCAATCACATATTTTGTTGATCTGCCACTTCTGCCAGTGCCATAGAACCACTATCTGAGCCACAATTCACACAAAATGTTGATTCCATTGCGATGATCGTAAATCCGTAATTTTTGCTGAGTTAGCTATGTGCAGGTTACAAAGTCTTTAAACGGTTAAATCCTTAAGGAGGTAGGTCACTACAGAGAGCCATCAACGTCCGTTTTTAAGCCGAGTCGTTAGAATAAAATTATTAATATAAAAACAATAACACAGCATTGCACATTGAAAGCGAAAAATACAAGACACTAGACAGATGCTGGTGTTTTTTTTTTGCGTTGAAGTGTCAAGTTAAACAAACGTCATTAACTTCTTTTTTTTTGGCTTCGCACAAAACTGATAAGCCAATGTATAATCAGATTTAAAATAAAAAGTTGATTAAACATCTATCGCATTGACAGTAATGTATTGTTACTCATTTTTAAGAGCCTTTAGTGAGTTCACAACTACATTTTCTTGCACAAACAAGTAAAAAAAAAAAAAAGTAAAAAATCATTTATTCACTTAAGCTTTTACAAAGAAGCACTTATGAAATGTCAAAATTCACAAAAAATATATATAAACGATAATAGACGTAAATAAAATAATACAATAATAGTACATATACTAAATAAACATAATGCGAATCTACCACCGGTTCGGAAGTTGCTTCTTATCGAGAAGACTCCGGCAAGAAACTCGATAGTTACTCTTTTGAACTTTGTTTTGTTTTACAACAAATAAATTCAGAGTACAGTCAAAAGAACAATAAATATACATTATTTGAGCAGAGGAGCAGATTATTCCTACTATGACCACAAATTCTTGTCGTTCAAGTAATCCTCCACGTTATAATAACCTTGTTTTATCAGCTTTGTTTTAATTGTAGACTTGAACTTGTGAAGAGGTAGATCAACAAGACTTTGAGGTATTTTGTTAAAGTACTTTACAGATTGACCCACAAAAGAATTTCCTACCTTATGTAGCCTAAGACTTGGAGTAATAAGTTTGTTTTTATTTCTAGTATTGTGTGTATGAGTATCACAGTTTTTTTTGAACATATGCAAGTTTTTGCGCACATACATTATGTTATCGAAAATATACTGAGCGTGCACAGTTAAAATATCAATCTTCTTAAATACTTCTCTGAGCGAGTCGCGTGGCCTAAGGTTGTATATCGACCGAATAGCTCTTTTTTGGAGTACAAAAATGGTGTTAAGGTCTGCAGCTGAGCCCCACAACAGTAGACCATACGACATAACGCTATGAAAGTAACTAAAATACACTAGTCTTGCTGTTTCAATATCAGTCAGCAGTCTAATTTTTCGGACAGCACAAGCGGCCGAACTAAGTCTCCCTGCCAGAGCCGTTATATGTGGACCCCACTGTAACTTAGAATCTAGAGTAATTCCTAAAAATACCGTAGAGTTCGTAATTTCTAAAGTCTCATCATTCATGTTGATAATGGTATCAACCTGTTTAACATTAGGCATAGTGAATTTAATACACTTCGTTTTCTTTGCATTTAGTAATAAATTGTTGCTTGTGAACCAACATAGTACTTTTGAAAGAGTATTATTTACATCGTCAAATGCTTGCTTACCTCTGTTGATTTTAAAAATCAACGAGGTATCATCAGCAAATAATACTATTTCACAAATATCTTTGACAAAGTAGGGAAGGTCATTTATATAAATAAGAAAAAGCAGTGGGCCCAATATCGATCCCTGGGGCACTCCCATGCTAATGGTGGCACCGGAAGAGGTGGTTCCGTTTATACTCACTTTTTGTGTTCTGTCTGTGAGATAAGATTGTATAAGTTTAGACGAAATATCCGAAACACCGTAATGTCTCAGCTTAATCAGTAGGATTTCATAATCCACGCAATCAAACGCTTTCGAAAGATCACAAAATATTCCTATTGCATCCTGCTTGCCTTCCCAAGCATCAAATATGTGTTTGATAAGTGCTACACCTGCATCAGTAGTGCTTCTATGTTTAGTAAAACCAAATTGTTTCTCATGTAGTAATTTATTTAAAGTAAAGTGTGAAAGCAGCTGATTTAATATAATTTTTTCAAAGATTTTACTAAGAGCTGGTAGTATAGAAATGGGTCTATAATTAGATGGGTCACTTTTGCTACCAGATTTAAAAAGCGGGATGACTTTACTAAATTTCATTAAGTTGGGAAACTGACCTTCGTCAATGCAGTTATTAAAAAGTACTGCTAAGTGGGCTGAGATGATATTTATGATTGATTTAAGTAGACTTATCGAAATACCCCACAGATCTTCGGTGTTTTTCATATTAAGTTCCTTAAACACCTTGATTATGTCATGAGAATTTATATGAACAAAGTTGAACTGAAATGAGCACTCATCAACACTAGATGTGAGCAGGGACCTAGCTAGCGGTGCACTAGAATTTAAGGTACTTGTAGTTACAATGGGTATATTAGAAAAGAATGTTTCAAAGGTATTAGCTATGTCAATCTCAGACTCAATTAAATTATCTTGAATTTTAAGAGCCAATGAGTGATCTCGAGGTTTTGATTTACAAGTTTCCTTATTAATTATGTTCCAAGTAGTTTTAATTTTATTTTTTGCTTGTTTTATTTTGTCACGCAAAAATATAGACTTAGCCATATGGCATGATTTCTTAAAGATTTTTGAGTATAATTTGACATAATCTACTAGTTTTTGACACTTAGAATTAGCTTTTAAACCATATAATTCGTATAATTTATTTCTACTTTTATGGATGCCTGGCGTAGCCCAATCACTAAACTTAAACTTAAAATTATCGACCTTTAATTTCTTCTTAGGAAAAATAAAATTATGTTCCTGTTTAATTATCTCAAAAAGACGCATATACTGATCATCTATGTTGTGGCATTGGGGTAGTAGATTAGAAAGGTTTTTATTCACATTACTCTTGAACTTTTCTACTCGATTCTTAGTAACCAGTCTATAACTAATATCCACTGATTGAGAGACGTGACGGTGCTCAAATTTAGTCAATAGACCACAGTGATCTGATTTCAAACAATTTATAATTGATTTTTCAATTGAGATATTTTCACAAAAAATATTGTCCAAGCAGGTGGCTGATGTGTCAGTGATCCTGGTTGGTTTATCATATAGATTTAGTAAATTAAATGATTTGAAAAGATTTAAAAATCTTACAGAGGTCTGAGAAGAGTCTAAAATGTTAACATTAAAATCACCGCATACAACCACCTTCTTGTTTGCTTTACAAACCTTCTTCAGCACTTCTTCCATTGTCTCTTCAAACCGACAATAATCGGCCGAAGGGGGTCTATACACACAAACAATAATAATCTGCTCTAACTCTGCACATGAAAGTTCAATGGTTCGCTCAATTGAGAGTGCTACTATGTCTTTTCGCTCTCTACATTTAAACTTATTATGAATTAATATCAGTGACCCACCGCGAATAGCAGAACTTCTCAAGAACGAACTAATGACACTATAATTATCAATGCTAATCATACAATCATTTTCTTTCAACCAGTGTTCGGTTATACATAAGACATGTATGTCCATACAGTCTAAGAATAATCCTACTTCTAATTCTTTGCCAGAGAAGCCTTGCATGTTTTGATGCACAAAGTTTATAAAATTATTTTGGGGCTTCTCTCTTGTCAATAATTTGCAAGAGTTTACCTCTGTTGTCTCTATATCTAATTTAAATTATTTGGAACAAGTTCCAAAGTCTGTGGTACAACGGCATTCTGCTCAATAAAAGCAGAGTAGTTAGCCAAGTGATTGGCTGAAATCATAAAAAAATAAGATAGCGACATAGCTATCTGTCGTTTATAAGAATTTGATAAATGAAATCTACCTTTCGTCAGGTACATATTATTATTAATAATAGGATTGATGTCAATTAGATTAATTAAATTATTTGAGAATGTCACAGTATCAAGTGTCATATTGATTTTATACCTTTTTTCATTTTCTGCTTGTGACAGACCCCTACTGTAAGGCAATGTGAACATCACTATTTTATTGACATTAAGTAATGAACATAAAGTATTACAATGTTTTTTCATTTGGGTTTTGTTCACAGTACCTCGGTTTCCAATTAAAATAACTAGGGTTGAATTGGGGCTGAAACTATAATCAGCAATTTTCTGAATTATATCACAGTATGAGGCACCCGGTGAACAGTGATTTATTACTGACTTACCCAGACTATTAAATAAAATATGGCCTATACTTTTTCCAATGTCATCACTAAACATAACAATGTTGCAATTTAGTTCATTATCAGTGTTTGTGACAGGGCATGTATCAGGGATGGAAATGTTGGTGGCTGATTCTGAAGGAGAGGAGTTGAGAAGAGAGGATTCACATTCTGACTGAGTAACAGTGTGGCAATCACTACTGCTGGAAACTGAGTCCGGGTTGCACAAGAGTTTAGTCAGGGCCAAAATATGTTCCTCATTTTCTTTTTTAGTTATTGAGTATCTGTCAGATAAACGTCTCAGATTTTCCTTAAGACTAGATATTTCTGATTGTAATGCTTTCACATCATTGTCATGCTCAGTTAAATTATTGTCTATCATTATAGAATAAATATCCAGTTCATCACCTAATCTTCGGCGTTCCTTAATATATTTCACATTTTTATTCATCAATTTCTGACTTTTAATCAGTTTTTGAGTTTTCTTAATAAATTTGCTTATTCTAACATATTTTTTGAATTTGTTTTTGCTGCACTTTGCTATACCCCCTGGAGCATTGGACTCAATCAAATCAGTACTCGCCAAATCATGAGCTACAGTGGGGATCGAGAAATGTGCAGCAGAAACCAGGCTGGGCATACTAAGAACTAACTCATCAAACAAACTTTGGTTTTGGGTGTCAACGGTGTGTAGTTTCTCAGTCTCCATGGAAGATATTAGGTGGTGGGCCTCTTGTAACTCTTGTTCAAGCATTGTAATCCGTTTAAGGCATTGGACATATTCTTCACTGCAGTCACCAAACCCATCTACTATTGTTTGCAACCGATCCCGCTCATCTAGTACTAATAAATACCTATCATGCATCTCAGCCATGTCTTTTTTAAACAAAGTGTTCCTACTCAACGCCTCCAACAATTCCCTCTCATTGTCATCTCTTTCCAAATGCAATTGTTTAACCAACTCTTTGGATGCCTTTAATTCCTGCAAAGTCAGCTCCAGCTGGCGAGATGAGGCAGCGCGGGTCATCATGGTAATATCGATAAAATAATCAAACAAACAACGGTGTTGATACCAAAGTGCTGTTTAAACAATCAAGAGGTTGCGTATTTAGAACAAGATTAATTTTTGTATTCTAACCTCTTCGCGTTTCTGACAATCAGAGTCAGACAATTCGAGTATTTAACTACTTAATAAAAGTCATAAAAAGCATGTATGATTAAACATACAATACAATACCTTTTAAAGAGAGAACAATGATTCACACAAGTATTTGAATGGTTAACTGACACTCACTGTCGGCACCGATAAATCACCAAATATAAACTTATTTCACATTAAAAACACTAATTAACACGTAGGTAACTATAATGATTGTTTACGACGACTAATTAGGCCATAAATTAGTTTTAAATAGGTTTAAATCAAATTAAAATACGGGACAAGTCAAGATCAGCTGTTAGCCGTAGTGTTGCCCTAACTCGAGTCCAAGGTTTCTTTTGTCAATACAAAGTAAATTAAAATATTGTTGCGATAGGTAAACAACAGAGGGCACAGACGAGCGCAATATAAATGGTATTAAAAAATGTTTTCGTACGATAAATCTCTTCAGTATTTTTAATTTTGATATCAAAAATCAGAAGTGTCCGTGTCAATCTAATAAGTCATAATTATGGCTTATCATGATTTAAGCCAGAATTATGACAAATATCAAATGTTTGTTGGTTCATAGGCCAACTTGGGCACTGTCCTTTGTAGGACTTTATAACATTTATTATACAAATGAGTTGACAGATATTGAAACTGTGTTTGTGCAAATTGTGTACGTGTACGGATTGCCTCTACAACATTAATGTTTCTTCTTTTTTTGCTTTTGTAGGGGTTGTAGTCTAATTTGGAGTGTTTCTTCATAATTATTTGTAAAATGAAAAGTCTTCTAATTCTCGTTTATCAACACCTTGTTCATTAACGAGAACGCTGCTAGAGATGTCGACTTGCCCTTTTGAAACCCGTACTGGTCTGACTTAATCAACGCAAATTTACTGGCAAATTGATAGATTCGGTCAAGCATTGCCCTTTAAAAAATCTTTGATATGATGGTTAATAGCGATATCGGCCTGTAATTATCGATGTTGCCTCATGTACCCTTTTTGAACAGAGGTTTAATCGCAGCCATTTTAAGAGTCTCTGGAAAGATACCAGTTGTAAAAGATAGGTTAACTAAGTGACTTAATATAGGTGCATTTTCTGCCTGACATGACTTGAGCACAGTAATTAGCTGCTAGGCAAAGGCCTCCATCATTGAAATCAAGTCATCGCTACAATAGATGGCTATTGGCTTAATCACCACGCTTGCCAAATGTGGGTTGGTGATCACAAACCCGGGCTATGTTCCGAAAAACACACTTTGCCCGACCTGGGAATTGAACCCGGGACCTTCAGTTTTGTGGGCCGAGCTCTGGACCCACTCGGCTACGAAAGCGTTTCACCTGTATTGTACCCATAATCAAAACGTTACATTAGAGGCTGTCTGTAACCGGTGCTTAGGGGTGAGCTGAGAAATTGAATAATGTAATATTTATTATCCATTAAAATTAACGCCTTCGTGGCCGAATGGTTACAGAGCCCGGCCAGAGTGTGTTTTTGGATTTCGGAACATAGCCCGGGTTTGTGATTACCAACCCACATTTGGCAAGCGTGGTGATTAAGCCATTACCCATCAATTGTAGCGATGACTTGATTTCAATGAAGCCTAGCAGTGGGACAGTATATAGGCTGATTACTACTGCTCACATAATTAGGCTTATAATAATTTTATAAATAAATACGAAAGTAAAGCGAAAATGACTGGACACGATTTTTATCATATCACGTTCTCTTTATCACATTTAATTGATAACTGAATATACATATTATATTTATTTATAAACTACCATAATCCGTGCTTTTGGAAGCCAATGATAAGATTTATTGCGTATTTGTTAATTTATAATCTTTTTTATTTATTTATCAAACCATAAAAATTATAGTGATGCAAAACTAAACTGTGCAACTGAAATAACTGCAGCATTACGTAATGTTAACACTGCATGCCGGGGGTGGGTCGTTGACGCTTTTAGAATCAACGAAACTAAACCGTTAAATTTAGTTCGTCAACGAGTTGATTAAACAGTTGATTTTGTCAACTAGTTAACGTGCCAACTGTATACGCTAAGAATATGAGAGGGACGTTGACGTTTTTATCGTTGATCAACCTAGACCGTTAAATCGTTTTTGTTTGTACGTTCTTAACTCAAGCTGATCGTTGTATTGCGTTGCGGCGCGGTTGTGGGTGGTTTATACTGGGTGTTTCTGTTATACAGTTTACGAATGTAAAAATCTTGGTATTTTTTTGAGTATGAAATACTTACCTATTATTTTAAATAAATTATTAACCTATTCAGAAGACAACGTAAAAATAGAAATATGCTTTCTTTTAAGTGACTTTTTAAGTTTGCCTTAGTCGACTTTTACGATGGTTTTTCTTTGCACACAATGTAATGTGTAGGTACTACTTTTTGAGTAGGTACCTACTAGCGTCTTTTTCAAAATGATGCCACAATTCACTTCTCCACGACATTTTTAATTAAGTAATTAAACATTAATGGTACTTATTTACAAGATACACTATACTTATGTTTCAATAATTACAACTAAACAATATACTAACTTTAATTAACTAACATTATAGAATAGTAGATACTTAGTACTATTATATCAATAACTTTTAACTATCCCGCGTGCATGCAATTTGCTATCGACATGACCTTGAGCGTAATTGGTTACCAAATGCAATAAAACAGTAGAACCAAATCATCGCATCCACACGCATTCATAAACCAGTATAAACCGCCCAAGCTTCGCAACGAGTGCAATGCAGAGATCTCGCTATTGCTCGTTTTATCGCGCCCGTGAAAATAAACTGTAATATTAATTTTATGCATCTTGCTTCCCTAGACTTAAAACCTAATTTGAGCCACTGAAATTACAACTTAATTGCCATTGAATTTGTGTTCACTTTACCGTGGAAGTTTGGCAACGCAAGACGTGATCAATCGAATAGTTGTATTAAACTGGTATTAATTATATAAACATATTAATTATATTAATATAAGTATTAATTGGTCAGAATGTCTGTATTTTGCCGTCTCCTTTTAAGGAATTTAAAGACAAAATACAACATACAGTTCCGACTTGGTAATATCCTCCTGAACCCTTTCATTGAACGAATGTTCAATTGTTTGTTATGGTTTAACTAAAAGAAGGCAATTAATTCTTTCATAGTTGTTTCAAAAAATGTGCGTCAAGAGGTCCCTTTCAATGGACTTTACTCGCATTTCAAAGCATTTTTTGGTCATGAATAGTGTTTTTTCTAAAATAATATATCCCCTTTCATAAGATTATGTGGTTGTTTTTCGAAAATATTGTAATTTCTTGATAAATAAACAAAACTAAAAAAGTGTAAATAAGGTGACTTCGATGACTTAATTTGCAAATTTTTCCTGACTGAGTAAGCGAAAGCTACATTTCATAAAATAACAGGTATTTTTGGTTGGTGCATAATAATTATTTTTTCTCGTTCTTTGGACTAATTTATTTACATTAAGTAATTATTTAAAAACACCCATATTAGTCACGCGATTTACGCCCGCTCGATCAGTGTACGCACCGGGTCATTTTTATTTGCCCTTCAATAAAATGGCGTTCGCAAAAATGTACTGTACCCATCGGTGATATTATGAGATTTTTCTCAAATGGCAATGAACCATCGATGCAGTGTACCTTCGGTGATAAGGCGTTTGACAAATGGCTTTCGACAAATAACTATCAGTGATCAGTCATAGACCCAGAATCTATAAATATAAAAGAAAGTCGCTAGAACTTACACCACTTAAAACTCAAGAACGGGTGGACAAAAAAATATGTCAGAACGCGACCCTCAAAAATACTGATTGCAGATTAAAAAATAGATCCTAATATTGCATTAAAAATGCTGACTTTTCATCTTAGCTTTTTGACCATACAAATGTATATTTAGATTGTATAATAGTATTTCTTCGTTTGTAACAGTAAATTTTAGTCTAAAAAGCTACTATCGGTTAGGTTGAAAATGTGACGAACCGAATTGTTAGCGAATGAGCTTATCAAATGTATTGATATTACATAAGCACTGAAAATCGTGGAATCGCGATAATGTTATTATTATTTTGTGTTTTAATCTGACAATCAGTGCGCAAGCACAAAGCGAACTGAACGTTCAACAGTACGAAAAGTGTTTTGAAAGAGCACTAATTTTATGACACATCGGCCGTTTGCCGTTCTCAGCTGGCCCCCTATATCTTGTCCGTCCATGACCCACGAGAAGCAAAATCAGTGCTTTTTCGAATGATTCTACTAATATTCCTTACTCATGAACCTTTCAATGTTGAACCATTTTAGTTACCGTGAAAGGAAGCCGTACCGACCTTAACAACTATAATATTGGTCTAATAAATACGAGTTGCTATCGACACGAATAAAGAAGAACAACTAGGTATAAATATCAAGGTAAATCTGACCACTATGCAAATCTACTGTAAATGTAGTAGTAGTATAACGTAGTCATCAGTTAAGACCGATACGGGAAGACGCTCGAGCAAAGCTAGTGGGCGACATAACGCTAGATAGCATCAAATACTCGTAGCTTACTGATAAAAAAACAAGTAAAAATAAAAACAAAGTAAAATAAACACTGCATTTTTGAACGTCACTTTAAGTAAAGTAGCTCTTATGATATACCAAAACAAAACTGGCAATCGGGTATGGGCAAAGATAGCCAATTTTTTGAAATTTTGCGGCACTGACTAAGGCTTATTATTATGAAAGAACATATCAAGGGGAACAAACATTATATGGAGCACATATAGCTAAAGTATATCGGAGCTTAGATATTAGGTATTGTATTTTTAACTAACTATTCAATTTAACTTGATCCATACCAAGGAAAAGGTAAAAAAGCGGCATCATTTATAATTTTTATTATAATTAGGATTTAAGAAGACTAGTTTTAAATGGCCAGGTTCAATATTAGGCCACTATTGTCCTTGTATTGTGGGTAATAAGGCGTTTATGGTTTATGGTTATAATTAGTTTTCAGCCAGATCAATTAACATTTATAAAGTAATCCGGGAAAAAGCGCTATCGTAAATCTATTCGTGCATGCGCTGGCCCCACTGTTGTACATACATACAATGTACTACAAAAATATAGGTTTTTAGTAGATCCATAAAAAAGTCCGCGACACAATATGTACGGGCAAGCTACCGTTCATTATACTTCGTTTTGTGCTAACGTTGCGGCCTACTTTGACCGAACGTTTACGAGATTAATAATTTTACTAAAAATCATTAAGTACATCAATAACTGTCCAACTGTACACTACCCAAGAAAAGATTTGCCACAACCTTTAACTGTAACTTATACATCTTTGTTAACTACTAAAACTACGGTGATCTCTTCTATTCGACGTGCTCATCAACTTCAACTTTACTTCTACGCAACTAATCCTAAAGGTGTACGTAACTGTATATCAACTTCGAGCCGGATTTTTTAATCGTCTTAACAACGACTTGTTGAGTCTTACTTTCCTGTTTTTACGTTAGCGAATCGGTTTACTGGCCTCCCACAAGCGGGTCTCACCAGTTAAATTGAGAAGGCGCACATAGCGTAAACAAGGGTGTGAGATTTACTGAGACGAACTACCACCTTGTTCTACGTGCCAGATCATCGAGCCAACTATTTGAAGGTTTTAACATCAACTTACTAACGTCTTCCAGAACTAACATCATGCTGGAACTACAACAGCAATTTTTAAACAACATCAAGACACTTTGTGCTAACTACAAGAAGGATAGCCAAACCAGAAAGAACGAAGAATACTTGATTAAACGGCTTGAGTCTCTTGAGGCTCAATGGAACGACTTTGAAGAACGACACCCACATCTCCTTGAAACGTTTGAGGACAAGAACATTAACTATTTCACAGAAAATATTTATGACAACACTAAACTACTCTATGAAACTACTAAGAAAAACATGGAAGACCTATTGCAAGAACTGCGTAATATGAAACCTGTCCAATTTGATTTGACTGGGATGCTGGAGTACTGTGAAACGAGTGAGTCTTCTTCTTCAACTACGCTGCTAGAAAAGCAACTTTGCAACTTTAAGGCCCTTGACCGTGTTTTATCAAAGATAAACCTCAACATTATAACTGAGAAGTGGGAGCTTCAAGACCATCTGTCTATACTAAAATCTTAGTGGATTGCTATCGATAAACTGCACTTGGTATTGGAAGCCAAACTCAAAGGCTCCAACATCAAGTACTACAACATGTTCGGCAACATGGGGGACAAGTACGACGACTTGAAGCGAAACTTGAACTCCAGAATTTGGTCTACCGTTCACTACGAAACACCTGCGCCAAAAATGGAGATACTTGAGTTCTCTGGCAATTACACTCAATGGATTTCCTTTAAAGACCTCTTCGTGTAGACCATTCACAATAATTCAATGATTAACAAGGCACAAAAGATGCAACACCTGAAATCTTAGTTGAGAGGTGAAGCCGAACGACTAGTGCAGCATCTGAGTATCAGTGCAGAGAACTACAACTCGTGCTGGGACATATTAACTCAACGCTACGAAAATCGGCGCCTACAGTGTACATCATTCATCAACACCATGCTCAACTTGCAACTATACAGCAGCCTGATAACTACAATCTCAAGAAGATGCATCATGTCATTACGGAATGTTCGGAATGACCATCGGTATCGACACCACCACTTGGGATTCACTCATCGTACACTTTATGTCACAGAAACTAGACAGAGTCACCTACTCTGAATACATGAAAGAATTGCAAGACTATAGAGAGTTGAAAGCTTTGAGTGAATTCTTATATTTTCTCAAGAGCAAATTCATGGCATACGAAACCATGAAAAACTTAAAGAAGGAAACTCCAACTACGCAAAGTCAGAAGCCTGTTTTTTCCAAAATGAAGAGCTATCCTAACAAGAACTATTACGAATGGAAGAGAACTTATCATACAACCTACGGCCAATGCCCTAATTGCAACGGAGATCACGTGCTGATGAAGTGTGCAAAGTTGAATAACATAAACGCTATGCAAAGAAATAACACTGTTGCAAAACTACGCGTTTGCGAAAACTGCTTATTTAGCCATGGAAGCGACAAATGCACTTATAACTAATAAAACTTGCAGAGAGTGCAATATGAAGCACCATACCTTATTGCACAACTATACAAGAAAAACAACATCTGAAAATAAACCGATCGAAACACTCAACTTCACGGCCTTAATCTCAACCAACTACAAGAGGAGGGCCCTAATCTGCAAAAGGACATCCAAGCTCTTGTCATCAGGTAAAGATCATACAAATACGCATATACTTCTGACATTGAGAAAATGTACTGCTGCATAGAAGTCACTCAAGACCATCAAAAACTGCAAACACGCCTGCTGACAGACTTCAAGAATAAGAGCTCTGCACCGTAACTTACGGAATGAAGTTTGCTCCATGGCTTGCTATGAGAACTCTGAAACCGCTAGCAAACGATGATGAGCTTAAGCACCCCGAGGCTGCCCTCAAACTTCAAGATGAACTTTATGGAGATGACCTTGTGGGCGGGCAAAACTCTATAAGCGAGGCCACGGAATTACAAAAATCATTCATAGAGCTGTTACAAGGCGGGTGTATGAACTTGCGAAAGTGGTTGGCGAATGATCCTGCTTTACTTGAACACTTGTCTGAACACCAAATCTCCACTGATAACAACTTTGATTACAAACATCAAATAATCATATAATCGACGATGTTAAACCCTCTTGCGTTCCACGTTATTTTTAGTGTTGGATTATTGAAAATTTATCATCAACGCTTGTTTTACGCTTTTAACATTGTAGATGTTTTGCCATACAACTCGGCAGTTCTATATGTTCATTGTTCAGTATTAGTCGAGTAGCCGCACATCGCCTAATGTAGCTGAGTCAGTGTCAGTAAGTTGTGTACAAATGTATTCTTCGCAATAACGTATATACTTACTGTTTGGATTTCTGTGACGTTACGTGTTGAGAGGAGACGAAAGTTATTATAAATAAAAAATATATAAAGTGTAAATATGAATAATCTATGAAAACACTGGGCCTTGGATGGAACCCTTACACATTGACACATTTTCTTTCAACTGGGACTTGAATGTCGATCCTAACTCCAAACTAACCAAGAGGGTATTGCTACCGGAGATCTTCAAACTTTACGAAACATTAGGTTGGTTGTCGCCCGTCACAGTCACAGCAAAACTCATATTCCAACGGGTATGGGCGGCTTAGGTAGAGTGGGAGGTGACCATACCATCGGATATTCAGATAGTTTGGTTAAAGCTAAGAACTACCTTTAGTCAAGGACATCAAACTATCAAGATGGCTTGGCGGCCAACAGTCAAACATCGAACTACTTGGTTTCTGTGACGCAAGTGAGAAAGCCTACTCATGCGTCATATACAGCTACGTCACGAAAGAGGGCAGTCCTCCTACCTAACTATCAACCTACTCGCTGCTAAAACTAGGTTTGCCCCGTTAACACAAAAAACAACTTTGCCGAGAATGGAATTATGCGGCGCACTGCTTCTCTCTTAACTAGTCCGATAAATCAAAGAAGCTTTAAAGGATATGCACTCAAGGTCCGCGCGTGGTGTGACTCGAGAATCGTGCTTGTCTGGTTGCAAGGAGACGCAACTAAGTGGCAGAGATACGTAGAAACTATTCCTTCAGAACATTGGCAGCAAGTTAAATCAGAACAAAATCCAGCTCACTGCGCCACACGAGGACTAGACCCTAGCAAACTAATTTAACTTCGACTTATGGTGGAACGGTCCAGAATTCCTGGAAACTTTAGAGGACAACAAAGACATGAAAAATGTAATTTGTTTATACACAACTAACATTGAACTCAAAACCAAGAAGGTGGAATCCCTAACTACGTCTCAAGAAAACAATCTTATTGAAAACTTATTAACTATAACTGCAGTTCATTGACACATGTAACCAGAGTCACGGCATGGATACTACGTTTTATCGCAAATGCGCGGAGAAACAAGAAACTCGATACAGCATACCTAACTACAGCGAAAATAACTACTGCTAATGAACGAATATTAAAATTCGTACAAAGGGCAGAGTTCGACGAGTACAGACAGCTATCTAAAACCGAAACTATCTCAACGAAAAGTCCTATGTACAAACTCAACCCTTATTTGGATGAAAAAGGGATTATACGTGTCGGCGGTCGCATCAAGAACTCAAATCTGTCATTCAAGATGAAACATACTTCAATCATGTCATGACAAGGACGCTACACTCAGCTACTTAACGAGAAAACCCACACGGCTACTCTCCACAGAGGTGCCAGACTAACGCTAGCCTATATTAGACAGCGATATTGGATCATCGGTGAAAACAGAGCTGTCGAAGCTAAACTTCGCCATTGCGTTCGTTGTTATCGCCACAAAACCGTTGAAAATCAACAGATTATGAGCGACTTATCAGTGCAGAGAACTACAACTCGTGCTGGGACATATTAACTCAACGCTACGAAAATCGGCGCCTACAGTTTACATCATTCATCAACACCATGCTCAACTTGCAACTATACAGCAGCCTGATAACTACAATCTCAAGAAGATGCATGATGTCATTACGGAATGTTTGAATGGTCTGGCGGCCATCGGTATCGACACCACCACTTGGGATTCACTCATCGTACACCTTATGTCACAGAAACTAGACAGAGTCACCTACTCTGAATACATGAAAGAATTGCAAGACCATAGAGAGTTGAAAGCTTTGAGTGAATTCTTATACTTTCTTGAGAGCAAATTCATGGCATACGAAACCATGAAAAACTTAAAGAAGGAAACTCCAACTACGCAAAGTCAGAAGCCTGTTTTTTCCAAAATGAAGAGCTATCCTAACAAGAATTATTACGAATCGAAGAGAACTTATCATACAACCTACGGTCAATGCCCTAATTGCAACGGAGATCACGTGCTGATGAAGTGTGCAAAGTTTAATAACATGAACGCTATGCAACGAAATAACACTGTTGCAAAACTACGCGTTTGCGAAAACTGCTTATTTAGCCATGGAAGCGACAAATGCACCACGTCTAATAAAACTTGCAAAGAGTGCAATATGAAGCACCATACCTTATTGCACAACTGTACAAGAAAAACAACATTTGAAAATAAACCGATCGAAACTTACTCAACTTCACGGCCTTAGTCTCAACCAACTACAAGAGAAGGGTCCTAATCTGCAAAAGGACATCCAAGCTCTTGTCATCAGATGAAGATCATACAAATACGCATATACTGCTGACATTGAGAAAATGTACCGCTGCATAGAATTCACTCAAGATCAACAAAAACTGCAAAAGATTAACTGGAGAAACACGCCTGCTGACAGACTTCAAGAATAAGAACTCTGCACCGTAACTTGCGGAATGAAGTGTGCTCCATGGCTTGCTATGAGAACTCTGAAACAGCTAGCAAACGATGATGAGCTTATGCACCCTTAAGTTGCCCTCAAACTTCAAGATGAATTTTATGTAGATGACCTTGTGGGCGGGCATAACTCTATAAGCGAGGCCACGGAATTACAAAAATCACTAATATAGCTGTATGAACTTGCGAAAGTGGTCGGCGAATGATCCTGCTTTACTTGAAGACTTGTCTGAACATCAAATCTCCACTAATAACAACGTTGATTTCAAACATGAAGAACCTATGAAAACACTGGGCCTTGGATGGAACCCTAACGCATTGACACATTTTCTTTCAACTGGGACTTGAATGTCGATCCTAACTCCAAACTAACCCAGAGGGTATTGCTATTGGAGATCTCCAAACTTCACGATCCATTCGGTTGGTTGTCGCCCGTCACAGTCACAGCAAAACTCATATTCCAACGGGTGTGGGCGGCTAAGGTAGAGTGGGAGGGACCATACCATCGGACATTCAGAAAGTTTGGTTAAAGCTAGGAGCGAACTATCTTTAGTTAAGGACATCAAACTATCAAGATGGTTTGGCGGCCAACAGTCAAACATCGAACTACTTGGTTTCAGTGACGTAAGTGAGCAAGCCTACTCATGCGTGATATACAGCTACGTCACGAAAGAGGGCAGCCCTCCTACTATCGACCTACTCGCTGCAAAATCTAGGTTTGCCCCGTTAACACAAAAAATAACTTTGCCGAGAATGGAATTATGTGGCGCACTGCTTCTCTCTTAACTAGTCCAATAAATCAAAGAAGCTTTCAAAGGATATGCACTCAAGGTAAGCGCGTGGTGTAACTCGAAAATCGTGCTTGTCTGGTTGCAAGGAGACGTAACTAAGTGGCAGAGATACGTAGTCAACAGGGTTACAAAAATAGAACAAACTATTCCTTCAGAACATTGGCAGCAAGTTAAATCAGAACAAAATCCAGCTGACTGCGCTACACGAGGACTAGACCCTATCAAACTAATTAACTTCGACTTATGGTGAAACGGTCCAGAATTCCTGAAAACTTTAGAGGACATCAAAGACATGAAAAATACAATTTGTTTATACACAACTAACATTGAATTCAAAACCAAGAAGGTGGAATCCGTAACTACGTCTCAAGAAAACAATCTTATTGAAAACTTATTAATTAACTGCAGTTCATTGACACGTGTAACCAGAGTCACGGCATGGATACTATGTTTGAAACAAAAAACTCGATACAGCATACCTAACTACAGCGAAAATAACTACTGCTAATGAACGAATATTAAAATTTGTACAAAGGGCAGAGTTCGACGACGAGTACAGACAGCTATCTAAAACCGAAACTATCTCAACGAAAAGCCCTATTTACAAACTCAACCCTTATTTGGATGAAAAAGGGATTATGCGTCCCACACGGTTACTCTCCACGGAGGTGCCAGACTAACGCTAGCCTATATTAGACAGCGATATTAGAGCATCGGTGAAAACAGAGCTGTCAAAGCTAAACTTCGCCATTGCTTTCGTTGCCATCGCCACAAAACCGTTGAAAATCAACAGATTATGACCGACTTACCACGACAAAGAATAACTCCATCTCGACCATTCACACACACCGGGGTGGACTTTACCGGCCACGTTGAGGTCAAACTCAACAAGGGACGAGGAGTCAATACCTCAAAAGGATTGCTATCTTTGTGTGCATGGCGACAAAAGCCGTACATATAGAGCTATTATCTGACCTTAGCACTGAAACTTTCATCGCTGCCTTCCAAAGGATGTGTGCTCGTCCTGAAACTCCTAAACACATGTACTCCAACTGTGGCACAAACTTCATTGGCGCTTCAAGAATGCTACGCAAAGAATTTGAAGAGTTCAAGCAGCAACTTTCACCTGAATTTTTTGACTACATCACAAACCTGAAAATAGAATGGCACTTCAACGCACCAGCGTGGCCTACTGCCGGCGGTCTTTGTTAAGCTGCTGTGATGTCTATGAAGTACCATCTGCGTCGGGTGTTGGGAGATCAAAAAATAACTTATGCAGAATTTCAAACATTCCTTACACAAATTGAAGCGTGTATGAACTCCAGACCTCTTTACGCTCTTACTGAAGATCTGGATGAATTTCACAACTACTTAACTCCGGGGCACTTTTTAGTTGGTGGCCCAGTGATATCACTGCCAATATCCGATTACAGTGACGACAGAAACATCAACTTACGCCGTCTATATCAACTAACGGAAAATATGTTACAACAGTTTTGGAAAAGTTGGTCCAATGAGTACCTAACACAGCTATAGGGTCGCAGTAAATGGAACACACCAACAAAAAACATCGGAAAAGATGATATCGTACTCATCAAGGACAGCAATTAACCACCAGGAAAATGGGCAATGGGTCGTGTAATCGAAACTCATCCCGATCTTGACGGATATGTGCGAGTAACGACTTCAAAAACTCAAACAGGCATAATCAAGCGCCCAGTGGTAAAACTGTCACCACTCCCACTAAAAACTGAAAACAGTGTTAGATCACCTACTTTGAAACCATCTGAAACACATCGGCAAGATACATCTACAAAACGATCAACAAGACCGAAGAAACCAGCAAAGTATTCATCATTCTTTGTAATGCTATTTGCATTATTTACATTCATATCTGGATCATAAGGGGCTGTGGCGTCAGCGCTCACATTACAGCGCTCGAACCTGACCGGCCGATTTATGACGACACCGTCAGCAAACTGCAATTGATTCACGATGAATGGACATTTCCTATGTACTAGTACTACTAAGTAACTATTGGAGTGGAATAAAGCGCATTGAAAATTATCTTCAAGGTCTCAACGAGCTGTGTGAACAAACAGATCCTCGATACTGAAAAGCCACCCTAGGTCAATTATAACACGAGAAAGGACTACTCGACTATTACAACATCATCTTTCTGGCTCCACACAAACATCTTTATGAGCGGAGGAAAAGAGGTTTGAGCTATGACTGCTTGAGAAAAAAGGTTAAGACCCACACTGATGAAACCATCGAACTGGAAATAATGGAAGATCCCTCCAAAGCAGCATCAAGCCCTGGGCCAGCAGCGGTGCCACCCGTGAAACAGTCGCAGCGCCTCATTTCCCTCACAGCGAAGGACATTACATTTAGTTTTGATGAATAATTAATATTTTTTTGACTTTGTACGGCATTTCTTTATCTTGGTAGTCTCAGCAGTAGTTTTTAATTATTTTTTTGATATTTTATCTTTGCCTCTTTTCGGGTCGCCAATTGTGTCGATTAGATTCAAAAATGGTCAAATCCATTTGAGTTTAGTATGGATTTGGTTGTGCTATCCGTATTATTGGAAACCCAGAGGCAACTTTGACCCTTGAGCCTCTCCAATTGCGTAGAGACATTGCCAGGCTAAGTGTTCTCTATCGCATATACAATGGGGAATGCTCTGACGAGTTATTCCAGCTTATCCCACCCTCACCTTTCCACTCCCGTACCACGCGTGCTGGGCTACGGCGTCACCCACACACAATTCAACATTTGTTGGCCCGAACCAAAAGGTTCGGTGACTCGTTTCTTTGTCGTACCATCCAGACGTGGAACGCTTTTCCAGCACATGTGTTTCCTTCCTCTTATAGTCCCGGGTTCTTCAAGCGGGGCGTGAAAAGGCATTTCTGCAGGCCTTCAAGGTGAGGATGGCCAGCCCAGTGATTCTTTTGAATGATTGGGCTCTTCAACCTCATATCTGGACCTCACGACCGCTTTCCATCAGGTGGAGTGAGGTCATCTTGACGGGCAATATTAAAAAAAAAAAAAAATGGATTTGACCATTTTTGAATCTAATCGACACATATGTACGGGCAAGCTACCGTTCATTCAACTTTGTATGGTGCTTACGTTGCGGCCTACTTTAACCGAGCGTTTAAGAGGTTAACAATTTTAAAACACAACAATTCTAAAATTAATTGAGTACATCAATAACTGTCCAACTGTACACTACGCAAGAAAAGATTTGCCACAACCTTTAACTGTAACTTATACATCTTTATTAAACTGCTAAAACTACGGTGCTCTCTTCTATTCGACGTGCTCATCAACTTCAACTTAACTTCTACGCAACTAATCCTAAAGGTGTACGTAACTGTACACAATACATCTATCTTTTATAAACAGGTAGCTGTAAGGTATGTTATGCGTTAAAAATAATGTAAGAAGAGGTAGATTGTAAGAATTACTACTACACAAGCATCAATCCTTATGATTAAAAGTTATGTCATCATTAAGATAATTTTGCGGAGATAAGTTTGTCCTTTACAAGACTTTAATTGGATTAATAGGTTCAGATATATAGAGGGCTTCAAACCCGGGACACTACGGTAATCGAGGAGAGAAACCGTGCTACAGCGTACTACGCCGAACGTGTCGTCAAACAACATTACTGTTGCTCCCTCTATTAGCTAAATATGAAACTACAAAGTTCTCAAACTTCATCAAGTTAGTGGTCAGTAAAAGGCATGGCAGGTTCACGCTATTTAGTTGAACGAAGTTCCGCCAGAAAGAGTAAAAGTTGCGTCTGAAGTAGCCGACCCTCAATAGATGGCGCTATCAGCCATGGTTTTAGCCGCCAAATAGTGCCACCAATTGTTTTTTTTTATATCTTCCAAATTAGATATTGTTTTTAAAAACTGAACAATGAATATTTAAAAAAATACTTCTTTTAAATATTGAATGTCTGTCCACGTCTTCATTCTGTTTTTTGGTTTTATATCGCGTTTTTGCGCAAAGTGGTCACTTTTAGCAATATTTAGTTTTAAAAACAATGTCTAATTTGGATGTTATAAAAATAAATCAATTGGTGGCGCTAGTTGGCGGTTAAAATCGGCTTAGGAGATGGAAACGGTTTCATACAAACTTGGGCTTGTAAGTTGGTGTCAAATAATAGCTTACATTAATTTAAACCAACCTCAGTTATTTTATGGATTTTAGCTATCTAAGAACAGAGTTATAAAAGATTTTGTGCAAGTGAGGTTATGTATGTTTTTTGCAGATTATTAACTAACTTTCCAAGTGTTGAGTATAATGTATTGTGTGGATTGCATACCTCATCAAGATAAATTCACAGGTTATAAGTAAGGTATGTGGAATAGGTGGGGATGACGGGGTAATTTAAATAATAACAACATTTTGAAATATTTGTATTATTCACCTTAAATTTAATAAATTATCACTGTGCAGATGTAGTAGAAGTAGTACCACATTACTTTGGTACCTAGCCCAACTAAGTAATCATACAATAAAACAAACATAACATGGTCATAGCAGCCTACAGTCCGTTGAAAAATCACGGTTCGTCCTAATGTCTAGTCACTATTCCACAATTCACTCAGTGATCTATGTTGTCTCAATCCAATTGTTATAATAATCAAATAAATTCACAATCACTACAAAAAATACCATTTTTGAACCATTTTTTTAACTCATCACATATTTTAAGCCCAAAAATCCTCTTCTCCTTTAACTTACGTTCCCCGTGAACAAAACACAAAACAAATAAGATTTCAATTTGATTTCCACAAAGTAATTTAGGATTTTTTCCAAAAGTTTAACTCCCTTATTCATAAAAGATAAAACTGCCTTATAAGTTTCGGTTTTCACTATGGCAAAGTGGTCTTGTAGCATTGTTTAAGTTTTTATGAATGCCTAGAAGTTATTTTCGTTAAATGGTGCAGCATAGGGTTTGGTTTTTGTTTATATTGCCAGTCAAAATGACCTCACTCCACCTGATGGGAAGCGGTCGTGAGGTTTAGATATGAGGCACAGTGACAAGCACAGTGATGCAAAGGAATCACTGAGCTGGCCATCTTCACCTTCAAGTCCTGCAGAAATGCCTTTACACGCCACACTTGAAGAACCAGGGACTATAGGAAAAAATAATCAGGGAGATTAGAATTTGTAATTGTGACTAAAAGTTAACCAAAAAAAGATGCAAATCGTGTGGAAAGCATGAAAATAGGAAATAGAAAATATTAATGCTGACTTCGTATCCGCGGCCTTAAGGTAGGAGACAAAGACGTGAGGCTTCCCATACAAAGCCTAATTGACAAGAAACAGTCGCGCTTTCCTGTCCCGGTCTCCGTTTGCGGTCGCGCACGCAAATCTGGTTTTGTTTAACTAATTAACAGAATTGTTACGATTTCAAATAAATAAAGTATTTTTTCATATTTAATTCAAATAATCATTAATTTTAAATAATTCAACTCTAAGCTCCATTCACTCTGTCTAACATGAATCCAAATTTATTGGTGACACTTTGAAAAGCATAATGTTTATTACCATATTTTCAATAGACAAACATCATATAGCATAGAAATCCAAAAGCATAATAGATTTTACCAAAGTTTTTCTTTGATTATGAGTTACAAATTTCGGCCATTTGATGTTATGCTATTAAAGCTTATGACAAATGACTATTATGGCCACTAACATTATGCGTTGTCAGTTTATGACAAAAAACATTATGCGTTTTAATAGGTAACAAATTTTATTATTTGCCGCTTATAAATATAGGATCTTGAATATTTTAAATAAATATTACTGTCAATTTTAATTTGATTAAAAAAAGATGTATACCATACTTCTTCATTAGGAAGAAATTACAATCGAAATAATTCAAAAAGTTATGATGATATTTAAAATCTCTTTTATGAATGAAATGTTTTTTTTTTTTCCATACAACAATACACTATTATTTTAATCACTTTGAAAGTCATACCTAAATTATACTATTTGCAGTGGTTCATCGCGTGTATTGGCTGTAATCACAAAAACATTTATGTTGATAAAAATGCCAACTTAACCACAAAGTGATTATTAACCGAATCATTGTCGTGTTAATTCACTAAGGTTTTTTAAATCAAAAGTGCTTAAATCAATTAGTTCGTTTCAAAACGAATGTGACTTCATTTACATTTGAGGTCGTGCATTAAATTTGTCCAGCACAATGTTTAATTTGTTATTTTTGTTTACATTTTTATCTTCTTCAGATTTTCATCAGTTACGTCTACTGGCTGAATATCTGATTGGGATTCTCCATAACTTATGGAAGGTTTTGCTTTTGCTTCCGGTCTTGTTTTTGAGCCTGCAAAAAATTGGTAAAAACTGTAAAACCCTGAAATATATTTTAATACGTTGTATAATAAAATGTAAATTGTCAAAATAATAATTAAAATCGACAAAGATATCCACCCTGTACAGTTTCTCTGTAACCAAATTCAAAAAATTTACTCAGTAACTGCAAATTGCAATTTCTACAAATCATAATATAATCAAGTGCAAATCAATGCTTGAGTAACTGTGATTTAAAAATAAGCTATATTGTTACCCCAAATTTAAAAACCCCAATGAATCGAACAGTTCTGTAACCCGTAATTGTGTGTCTAAATAATATGATCATAAAACCAAAATGTGTATTCCTTACCTGTTCCAATTGCCATTTTTATAAGATTTGCGAATGGCGAGTCTATCAAAATGGTCACACAGAAAGCAGCAATAACGGCTAATGAGAAATCAATGAAGAACCGGTGTATCTGAAACAAAAGGTATACCGTTTAGCTCATAAATCATTTCACTATAAGTGTCTGAATCCATGCCAAAAAAACAGTAAGGTTACACAAGTAGATGAAATTATTTTCGTATATTAAGGCATACAATATATTCAATTTGACCCGTAGCCCGTAGAAAAAGAAAAAAAGGGGAGTATTGAATTAAAATTAAAATTATTTTCAAAACATACCAAGTTTGGGCTCTTCCAGATATGATACGGTTGGATATTTTTTTTAAACATGCATCGAATGGTACGACATATCCTCTCACTTAACTAAACTCAAAACAAGTTTTTTGAAAATATTACATTTAGTATTTTAATGTAATTTTAAAAAATTTCAAAATGTGATAAAATTACTTTTTGTGAAGTTTTTTTAGTGATAATGCATTTGGTTCCCTGATAAATTAAGTTTTATTTGCTTCCTTAGGATCTTGAATTTTACAATTATTCCGATACACTGAATGTAAATTTAAGTATGATGCCGTTGAACTATTACATTGAAATTAATTAAATAAATAGTTGACATAAAAAGCAAGTTTTTGAAAAACATTTAATAAAATTATGTAACTTTTTTTTAAATGGCCTTCTAAACTTTAGGGAAAAAAAAGTATTTTCTACTTTTCGTTTCATATTTTTTATCTAAAATATTTATCAGTGTTATAAATGTAAATGCTTCTAAATAAAGTAGGCCTAGTATTCAGCCCACGATGAAAAAAACATGGGACATGTATCTCGATTATTCATGAAAAAGTGACTCAACCCATAAATTTCCGCAAATTCACAAAAAATCATCATAACTCGAAAACTACTAAAAATCGCGGAATATACATGGGGGTTATTCGGGTAGCTCTTGTGATGCTCTATCTTTGGGCTTCCGCTTATCACTACTTTATGGGACACCCTGTTTAAGAGAACTTGGAAAATACTTACAGAAAAGGACCAGGCAAAATATGCAGGGGCTAGAGCGGTTGAACTGATCAGATACATCAATGGAAAGTGAAGAATATACATGGCGTAGGACAAACGACCAAGAACCTTGAATATGTGCAACGACAGGAACCAGTTGATAGGACCTAAAAGAAGCCAACATTCAATAAGAGTACCTAATTAATTTTGTCTTGTTTATATGGTAAATATGCGCGTTTATTGTAACCGGTGTTTTGCTAAAAAAAACAATTATTAAACAAAAACGCGGATGTTCTTTGTGGTTTAATAACGGTGATTCATAATATTTTAAACCAGCTTCACTAGTCTAATAATTGGCAGTAATTTAATATTTGTTGCAAATGTCAAAATCACACATTTTGCCCTGGTCACATAATAAGGTTCCCCTTGTACTATGTAAGTATACATAAAATAACAAAACAGACACAGAACCAAATCTTCATTTTAGAAAAATATTTATGGTATGTAAAAATATAGATGTTTACACTAGTAAACAACTATATTTTTAAGTGTCAACCGGTGCTGTTATTATCAACTGTGATGGGGGGCCATTGCAAAATATGACGAATCTGGTGAAACAATTAAGAAAAGTAAACCGAATGTTTGAAAACAAAATGATACCGCCAAAGCCTTTTGCACACCCGAAGATTATCCATCCAATACAAGATGCCCAGATCGGTCTCTTGAAAGAATTGAGAAGGTTGTCCATGAGTTGGTTATCCCAATCTGGTTGGATGTTCCAGTAAGTCACGCAGATAACAGCGAAAATGCCGCCAAGAGAAAGTACCCACAGGCATAGCACTAACGGCTAAAAAAGAAATGTTAACTTCAAAAATGTGTTCTTGAGAAGATCTTTTTTCAATAGAAGAATACAAAGATGGAAATACGGAAACACTTTTTTTAGAGATAAAAATAACAAGCACTTGAACATTAAAAGAAGTTGAATTGTGGTTCTGCATTGTAAACCAACCATCACACCCGTTGAAAATCAGTACTTTTTTATAAATTTATTTAATTAGCAAATAAAAATAACAATAAAAATAGTAATATACCACATAAACTAAGTTTTATTGTTCCCTTGTTCCCAACTTTTGCTCAAATTGTGTGTATGATGTGAAGGAGTGTGAATGCATCTACTGTTTATGATTTTAATTTTAGTTAATAAAACAACTTATTGAAACTAAAATTAAACTTAAACTAAGAAGAAAATATCCAGGAGGACAGCTGTCTGTGTATTTGACCTACCTGATTCTAAAGTATATTAGATGTTATAAAATGACAAAAAAGTTCCAAATAGTACGTTAGTGCTATGCGAAGCCATTGCTTCTTTAAAAAACATATTAATTGAAAAATAACGATCCTGGAAAAGATAGAAAGTAAACGTTGACGATAGTTCTGTGCGCCGGCAGCTTATTTAAAAAAACTTAGTACTTTACTTAATGATATGTTTTCGTTAATCAGTAATTTATGTAAGTATAACTGTAATCCTTGAAGTGGTTTATCAATTAAAGATGCTAGTTTCAGAATTGTATCGATAAAGTTGTTTAAAAAGATATGGCTCCATCAAATAATCTAATGAAACACAGAAACACAAGTAATTTTTTTAACAATATGCTTACGATTAGCATGTTGACTCTTTTTCCACGATATAAATAATAAATAAATAATAATAAATAAATATCCCGGGACATTATTCCACACAGCGCCATCTAGCCCCAAAGTAAGCTAATTAAAGCTTGTGTTATGGGATACTAGACAACGGATAAACATACTTAAATACATTTTCTTTTGTAAATACATACTTATTATACATAGGAGACACCCAGACCAGTACAAACAGACATGTTCATGCACACAAATGTTTGTACTGTGCGGGGATCGAACCAGCGACCTCTGGTGTAGTAGCCAACTTCTTAACCATTACACCAAGTCGGTCGTCATATAAATGTAGTAAGTATCCAAAAGTCATCCCAACGAAGAACGGTGCAGCTCTAGGCAATGTGTGGATGTAATACCCTTTTATAAAATCATTGCTGTTAGGTCGCCTTAAAAAACATAATCAGTATATTAGTCCAATTAGTCCAGTTGGTGAACTATACGTACATAAATACTAAAAAGTGTCTCCTTCTCCTTTATGATAAAATTAACAACAACTATACGCATAATTATAGATATAGCATAGATTATGGTAGACATACATATTTTTAAGTAGAATTTGACGATTGAGTGAAAAACCTTACGCCAGAGAAACAGTGGCCGATTGGAAGTTATTCAGGAAGTTGTAAATTGTTGAAGCAGTAACCACCACGAGGAGTGTTCCCACTATCGCTGACCAAGCAGACCACTTCCTTTGGCCAAACACAAAGAACAGCACGACTGGTGCGAAGAAATACAGCTGCATATCGATAGCCAGGTACCAAGTGTGGGGTAGGCACTGAAAATTATTTATTATAAATTATTTTAAATATTTTCTATTAGTTAATTCCTGAACTATTCATAAGATCAGATTTAATTAACTCCAAGTATTTTCTATAAATTCTCCTAGGAGAAATCGGTAAGACTCTAATGATGTTACGAAATGCCAACCAATCAGGAGAAGGGTCGCTGAATGTTTAATAAAATAGTTGTATTTTTTTATTTTGGTGTTCAACTTACAACGTGTTAATTGAACTTACCCAACCCAACTTACTTTTATGATAAAATAATTATGTAAATTATTAAATTTAATTTTCGCGGATTATTTACGAAGAAATTAACTTTTTTTGTTTTCTTGTCTTTGTTGCAAAATAAACAGTCTATGGTAATAACACGCGAGCTAATGCGACGTTGCCGCTTCGCATGCCGCCGCAATGATAGAGTTAAGTAATGATTCAACACGGCGTGATTGAAATATTTTTTTGGTTAAAATTTTACCACTATTTTTTATTAGTGGAATCGATTCTACTCTCGATTCTGAACAAACTAATTTCAGGTTTTGCGCTTTTTCATTAACACGTTCCATAATTTTTTTATCAGCCTTTGATTGACTGCAGCAAATTAGTTAGAACAATTTCGTAATAATATTCTATTTATGAAATATTCAACTTTTCTGACTAAAGCAAATTTTTTATCTTCGCCTTTTCTATCACATTCTTTTGTTATATTATTATGTACGTCTACCACGAGTTGCCACTTTAAATTTACGTTATCGTTCGCGTAAACAAAATTGTATTGCGGTGACACATGACATGACATGACAATGTCAAATCCCAAAACATTTTTTTACGCGAACGATAGTGTAAATTAAAAGTAGCAACTCGTGGTAGACGTACTGATGACAAGTCTACCGTAACTGTGCTCTTTATTCTACATTAAAAATATATTTTTCAAAGACGCAATTAAGTCGAAGATCCTACTTTCTAATGCGGTATTGACACTCAAATAAATTGCGATCTTCTATCCGCTGTTAGAAAAACAAGCTTTGTAAAGTTCAAATTTATGAAAAGAAATCTAATTCGTAATGTGAATTTGTAATCACCATATTATCATTATTGTAGAAGTTCTGGATGTAGACTAAAGTCGACCACCAGTATGTCCGACAGTCATCGACCCAAGTCGTCACTAAATAGAAGTGGGGGCCATCAGCCAGCCTATATAAGAATGAAGACGTCATCAAAACACCGAATACCAGGATGGGGAACATACGCAAAAGTCAGTTCAGGTAGAATAGGTGGAGATTCAGAATTAAGGACACTGTAACAAAAGCAGAAATTACTGTGTTACCAAAAAAGCACTCGTTTGCCCATAAAAATATTATCTCGTAAGCAATTTTTATTTCAGTATAAATTTATATTTAAAACAAAAGTCCGTGAACAAGAATATTACAAAACATTAAAGAAAATAATTTGCTTCTTAGTTATGCATTTCAACACCATCTAATGGTCTAAGGAAGATAAAGTAGCCCGGTTGTAACTAATGACACAAAAAAGTAAAAATTAACTTACTTCTGGAAACTTTGGCCGCCGTGGTATAAACAACAAGCACACCACTGATCATGAAAAATGTGTCAAAAGTAATTGTGGCACTGGTAATCCACAAAGAAGAGAATGCTATCAAGAACTGAAAGAAATCAAAGTCCCGATTAATATAGGAATTTCGGGAAAAGAAGTAAACTCTGTTAAACTGCTTGCGATCTATTTGAGGACTTTCGTACAACATTTTTGAATGAATTAGATCATCATCATCATCAGCCTTTAGAAGTCCATTGCTGGACATAGGCCTCCCCCATCGAACGCGAAAACGAGCGGCTTTGGGCCGTACGAATCCAACGGCTTCCCGCAACCTGCACCAGGTCGTCGGTCCAACGGGTAGGAGGCCTGCTCACGCTGCATCTCCCAGGTCGTGGTCGCCACTCAAGAACCATTACTCCCCAGCGGTCATCAGTTCTGCGAGCAATGTGGCTAGCCCATTGTCACTTCATCTTGGCTATGCGATGAGCTATGTCGGTAACTTTTGATCTTTAGCGGATTTCCTCGTTGCGGATACTATCGCGCAAAGACACGCCAAGCATAGCTCTCTCCATAGAGCGCTGATCAACCCTGAGCTTATTCAAAAGGCCAACTGTCACCACGTTATCCCGAACGCGGCCCAGCCGAGTTGGATTCGTCGTGCCACCTCTCTATCAAAGTCGACCTACCCAGACCAATAATTTGTCCCAGGTTGACATATTCGTCCACAATTTCGAAAGTATCGTTCCCAACAACTACCGGTACGGGTGTGACATGGTAGTTAATAGATACTCAAAATAAATGCAAACAGTAGAATTCAGTACGTCTATCACAAGTTGCCACTTTAAAGTTTACGTTATCATTCGCGTAAGAAAAAATAATAGGACTTGACATTGTAATGTCAAATTCCAATTCACACAATTTTTTACAGGACGAACAGGAGAGTTATTAGATAAAAACGTCAAGCTTAAACTTATTTTATAAATAAGTCATAATATACCAGAGGTGGTTTGACTCCGAGGGATATTAAGTTGGCGTTTAGTCTCGAGGTGCAAACTGTATTTTTCACTTTGAGTGCGAGAAAAATAGTCAATTTAGTACAAAAACATTTAATAATAATTACATAATAAAATAAAAATCACAAATATTTCTTATTCCTCTAGTCCATACAATTTTCGTAAGTTTTAAGGTAAATCTTCTGCGATTTTGGCGGCAAAAGATAATAGACCTAATAGATAAGACATAATAATGTCTTTTGCTCTTTGCTCGACGTCAAACTCTTCACTGTCACAGGAAATTTTTAGTAAATTTATTTAAAACCGATCAAATTTACTCTCGACAAAAATTCTGAAATTTACGCGCGGTCAGTTTATTTTTCTTCTAAACCAGTCACAGATTAACAATTTAAAACACATGGCGCCACCTTCTTTGCGGACAAATCATGGAACTAAAACTCTCAACATTTTCGCAATGAAGATGGTCCGTCCACACTGTACAGATAATAGTACATTTACTGGCTGTTTGAGTTTGTCTATGTCACATGAAGGAAATTAAAACAGAATTACTTTTTACTCCCTAGGGGCTAAACTGGTCACTTTAGGCCCGCTTCGCAGGGCTATATTGGCGGACTTTTAGAGCATGAGAAGTGAAAAAATATTTTTAATAAACGTACTTGCCTTTCACACTATAGTGCATCCTACAGGTGCACCTATGAATACATCCACATCAAGGCACCTTGACTAAGCAACAATGTGATAGTTACATACCCATTTATCTTTCCAAACATTGTACAGACTCTCTGTCAGTGATACTGACGCAAATTCTGTTTATTTACTCTCAATATTAAATACAGATTTCTGTTGTGACTATCCTGTATCCTATCTAGGATTTTGTACGTAAAATGCCTGGGTTTCCTAGCAGATGGATGCTCAGAAATCTCGCCATATTTCCCAGATCTGATCTTGAGAGCAAATATATATACATAAATATAATTTATCTGTAACATCATCCTCAACGGATATAAAACTAGAAAAGAATGAATATCGGCCCGTGAAGTCAAGCAAATTCAAACCCACGTCTTCCGCAAACGTTATATAATACAATAATGTTGGCTTGCAACGTATATACATTCACTAAAAAAAATATTTTGTTCAACCATGATTGTGGTAGATTGGTGGTAAGAGCAGCCGCCTGGATCGTTGAAGACGCTAACTAGTAATAATAATATTCCCACTCAACACGATGGTCGTTGTGGGTCGTAATTTAATTTTTCTACATTGTGCACATAAGCATTGAAAATACTAAAACTAAAGCAACGATTCTCAATGAAATTCTATTGTAGTTGTTTGTAGGCGGTCTTCACCAAGTAATATTTTGTAATCTTTTCAGCCCATCTTAAGGCGTATGCCATCAATGGACTCAATTTCAGCATCTTCAGTGCAACTCAGTGTGAGTGTTATCATAACTTTGCTCAACTGAATACAATAATCTACACCTGCATGTCTGCGTTATGTTATCGATTTAGTTTAATGATAACATTAAACTAAATCTAATAAAAGTGATCATTAATCCGATGATGATAATAATATCATCATCGGATTAATGATCACTTTTTATATTCAACACCATTGTGCAATACGTCTGGGATCAGAAACAACAAAATCTACAACTTTCTTGAAAAGGGGTATAACAACTTGCCTCGAGATAACCTGGGTTTGGAGAGCATTCTGAAATCACAATCTTTTTGGACTCGGTCTTACTTATATATTGATACTGTAAGTATAAGGAGGAAATATTTGTTTCTTTGGGATGAATAGGCTCCAAAACTACAGGACCAATTTTGAAAATCATAATTACCAAACTACATTAAACATCAAGTGACATAGGCTAATTTTTAATTTCGGATATATAAATAAAATGAAAAACGTTAATTTTGGCCAGAAAATTTTCACAACTATCTATTAAAGCTTATTTTACATTGACACTCAAATAAATTGAAAGTATTTACGTTAGTAACCCATCAACTGTCAAAATAAACAACGATTATGATCGACGATTTTAATATGCATTGATTTTGATAAGAATCATTAGTAAAAACAAAATTCATTATATTGATAGTACCCTGTTGTGAGACTTGATCTGAAAATATCTTCTCAACCTTCTTCAATGCTTTTTTTACTCATTACGTTAAACACATTGGATTCTACAATTCATTGTACTCGTAAGTAGGGAATGTAACAGTGCCCGTTTTATCTCATATCTTTTTTTTGTGTTCATTCAGGGTCTTCATGCTATGCCAAAATTCTAATTTTGATTTTCAACGATCAACATCGTATTGTAACGGCACACAGCCTCAGTCAATCGCAGTACACCATTCAGGCCAGCCGATCACAGCCAAACCAAGCCATCACTTTAACCAGCGCACTGAGAGCACATTTTGGGTGTAGTTTACCTTACTGCAAACAGAGTACGCTGATAGTCTGTGCAATAATACCGAGAAATAATGTAAAAATCTGTGCATAATTAAAGTTTCATCGTTTTTTCAAATATTGATTGCATCTGTCAAATATTTCATTAAAAATCAGAGCTCTTTAAAACTCAACACGGAAAGGTATAAAAATTAAAACCATTAAAAAAAATTTAAACCCGTTCCCACTTATAACGATTCTCGCAATATTTCGGATTAATTGTTTTTCAAAGACAACGTGAAAATACCGGAATATTTTTATTTCCTTCTTCAAACTTAAACTCAAATTCGTAACGACGGATTCGTGACAATATCTTATTGAAACGATATTTCAGCTAAGTGTGTCTCTTTCAATCGCAAGATTGCACAGCAAACATTTCACAGTAACATAACCAAAAATTGTATTACGGTTATGTGTTTATAAACCAACGAGATGATGACGGTAATAAGAAACAAACTTACACAGCAACCGTGTCAGCTGGAGCCCAAGGCTTGTCGTTGGGAAGGCGAAGGAATTCTTCTGTGAATTTCAGTGACTGTGTCACATTGTCTGTATAGGAGTCCAAAGCTTCTCTAGCAGTGCACACTTTAGGTATGCACACAGCTAGTCGTAAGCTCATCGTCAAGCCGCTTTCATCTTCAGAATCTCTGAAAGTTTAATAAGCTTGTAACTAATTCATCGCTTATTTTGTTTTTCTGTTTGGGCAAAGTGTGTTTTAATACTTTTGATTCGGTTTTTTTTGCTATGATTCTTTGTGAAATGTTCGCGAACTGTCTTTATTACTGTTCAAAAAATCAAAGAATTTATTTATTATTGAAATAATGTACCCTTCAGATATTGGTTCTTCTTTTACGGCAAAGAGGCGCTTTAAATTCGTTGTAACATGCTGATACTTTACCAATCCTTCTTTAACCGAATTGGTCAAAACAGTTGTACTTGGATTAAAGACTGGCCAAGAGATGTCTGGCCACTCTCCATCTGGTCCGTCAAAATCAGGTGGCCTGGTGATATTCGAAAGAAATGTTGGTATTACCAAGTCTTCCAAAGGGAAGTTTAGGAAAAAGTATTTACCCCCAATATGCATATCTTCGGTTATTATTTCACTTATCTCTAGACATTGGAAGTAACTTCCGTAATCTTGTAAGTTGCCACGAGTGAAACTACGGGGAATTCTCCAACTGGCATCTATAACTGAAATATAATTTTTCGTTAAGATTCAGTCACATAATTCCTTCAAATTATACCTAATGTCCTTCAGTTCACCCATTTACAAAAATTGCTTAATGGTGTAGAACATTTTAATAAGAACAAAAACTTTAAGTGGTGGAAATAATTTTGATAATTAACTACTCACCCTTTAGGGTGCAATTACAAAGAACATTTTCGGCTTTTCATGGTATGTTTATTTGGTATTATTTAGTGTGTTTATCAGTCTCTGACACCAATAGTAAATGCTCTGTGTTGCGGACCCCGACGTGATATCACGTCGGGGTCGTCCACCACTATTGCAGTGCTGTCGAGAAGACGCAATAAGACACAGTTGGACCTTAAGAATTACTATATAACCACAGACGGAATGGCAGTGAAATGAGACAACAGTTGGTAATAGTCTGGTTTATTATAATTCTACTAAAGCTATACGAACTCATACACGTACACTGTGTGTGCCTAATCTTACTACGTGACCATGCGGCACACTCTGCCTAATTTGAGGTCAGATGATTTTGGTGGAATTTGTCCTAGATATATTATATTCAATTTTATTATTTAGTGTGACCAGCTGTGTGTTTTTAGGGGCCAGTTATATAATACATTATCATGAGTATAAATTAATA
The DNA here is from genome assembly GCA_947369235.1 of Udea olivalis. NCBI lineage: Eukaryota > Metazoa > Arthropoda > Insecta > Lepidoptera > Crambidae > Udea > Udea olivalis. The sequence goes on from OX376348.1 coordinate 10,179,863, forward strand.
TCCTGCAAAAGTTATTGTACTTACATAAAAATGGTAATGTTTTAAGATTTACATTTTCTTTTATAACACTGTTGAAACAAGGCTCATTTTACTTTAGCACTTACATTGGTTACTCAGATAAGTATTATTTCTTAAATATGTTAGTTGTTTTTGACACTCTTCCGGGTCTAACACACTTTTGTAGAGTCTTGATCTTGATCAAAAGCTGGGCTAGGAGTAATTGCAGTAATTTCATACACTTAAATTAATATAACTAAAAATGTAATTACTAAAGAACTTGTTTGCACTAAAAACATTTTTCTGAAAATGTTTGTTGCAGGTGAACCAGTTTCACAATTTTTGACAGTGCTGCTTCTCAGTGCATATAAATAAATAATTCTAAAAATTATAAATCGATCATTCTAATATAACTGCGGTTCTTATCTAGTTTTAAATTGATTAAATTAGTGCAGATAAACTTCTAAACTTGTCGACGTTTTTCATGAAGAAACACAACAGATAAAAAAAATCGAAAACAATTAATTTGCTAGATTATCACTTAATTATCTGAAACTTAGATCAATGAGTTGGGCGATATTGTTACAAAATAATGGTCTAGCTTCTGGAACATAATTATTGGATCAGTAAAGCAATAGTAACTGGCTGATAAATAATAAAGTTTCTATAAGTATATTGTACATACAATCATACAACACGATTTAGCCTTAGAGGCTGTCCGTATCTGGAACAAAGGGTGAGCTAAGAAAAACTAAAAATAAAAAATAAGATAAAAATGTATCATTCAATAATACATTTTTATCTTATAATAATCCTATGAATAAATGTGAGACATTGGCGAGAATGACTGTACTCGATTTTTATCAAATCACAACCTTTATATATGACCGTTTACTGATTTTTATTATAGAACTACCATGATCCGTGCTTCTGGTAGGTATACAATGATAAGATTTATTGCTCATTTGTTGATTTGTATTGTATTTCATAACTGTTTCATTACGTAATTGATTTATTTATTTGCCTTATGATCAGTTGCTTTGTTGAAATAAATAGATATAAATGGGATTTTGTTCCCAGAGCGCTGCAAAACCAACTTGAACTGAAACTATGCCTGCTGCATTTTGTACGCTCACTCGCATCTTGCAGGGGTCTTTATTGAAATGCCTTACATAAAGTTCCTATTTTGAAAACCCCTTATCCTTAAAATCCATAATCATTAAAATTCCTAATATTAAATACCTATATTTAAAAGCCTCATCTATAATATCCATAATGTTAAAATCCAAAACGATTTAAAAGCAAAAGGAGATCACTTTGGCTCCGTTCATTAATGGGCCCTTTCTGAAAGTGCCGGCCAACGACAAAAAATGGTACGTACAGTTAGAGTTAGTCATTCGGAGCAATAGCTATTATGGCACAAAATTCGTAAGGTTTAAGGATTCGTATCATAAGCCAAGCTATACGAGTTCAAAAATTCGTCATTATTTTTTTGATCCTAGTTTTAAAAATGGATAAGGACTTTGGATCTGTTCCTCTTTTGCATCAGGGTAAGAAATCCAAAAAACCTACAGATTGTACAGTTAATTGCGTGTGAAGAAAAATAAGGGAATTTATGGCGAAGCTTCTTAGGTGAATATAGCCTAACCCCGCAATGGCAGCAGAAATTGGCAAAACTCCTAGAGAAAACGTGGCAACAATTAGTTATTAATATATTATATGAAGAAGAGAAAGAACGTTAAATTTTCTATAAAGACGGATAAGAAGCCAGCTGGGCCCTGTACTAAGAAACATGACCGTTGCTGAGTAGTCCATATTGAACCAAAAAAATTGGAGCTGCTCTAGCTTATCAAGAAGGTTTTATTTAGATTTAAAAAACAGCAGTCTACGTGATTGGGAAGTAGAAAGAGTAATAGAGAAGTAGCGCTGGGTTTTGAGGTTTCGAAAATAGTAAAGTTCTTTCTTTTTGGCATGTAGTTTCAGAAACCTTTGTCCAACCTAAAACATTAATTTGTGTCATCTTAGGTACTTAGTCGCATAGGTAGAAATTTAGGTATTTGTCTTTTCGTGCAGTATTGGACGAAAAAAAAATTTGAGATGAAAATTTTACTTTCATGATGATAACGAAGTAGTAACTGATGTACAGAGGCATTTTGTGTCAGCTCTGTCCACAGGAACCCTGACATTTAACTAGAACCTAACATGTCGCTCGACTAGCTCTAAAATAATGTTACAGTTGGTTAAAAAGGTGTTATGCGTTTTAGAATACTGTACTGTTTAAGAATCTGTCTGTGGAACGTATTTTGTGTAAAATTTATTCACAACATTAGTTTAATATATATATTTTATTATATTAACTCTCTGTACAAGCCACGGAAGAAAATGCTAATTATTAAAAGAAAGACGGTGAACTTCCATGTAATTTCAGACCGCTACTTACGGGCCGCGTACATAAGAGAAATCGGTTGATGTTTTTAGAACTACGCTAGACTAACAAAAAAAATAATTGTTTTAATTATTTTAAAGCTGGGGTTAAAAAGGTTTTAAAGCTATTAAAGGTAGTGAGGTTTATAATTTAAATCGTTGGTTTTTAATAAAAAAATAATAATAATACAAGGACACCGATGCTTACACATCAGTCAGATTTGGTCCGACGTAAGTGGATACATGTTCTGGCGTTCCACTTTCGCGTTCCGGAGGCTGTTTGGTTAGATATTTCTTATTAAAGTAATACAATGCAACGTACAATATCCGCATTTTGTCTGACTAGGCACGGTTCCATGCAAAGTACTCCGTTCCGGAGAATTGCGCGGAACCGCAGACGGGCCCACGTCCGTGCGATGGGTCCCGTCGCGGGTGTACGAACGGGCTTGTTCAGTCAACAGTGCTACACGATACGTGCAATGAGAACCCTCGATGGGCCTCATCTACCCTATACCCATCCCATGCAAAGGCACACTGCAAGTTTGTTAGTACGGCCGCGTGATTCTTCGACTATGTGGCTGGATCGTGCTGCATCGGAACGCGGCACGAGCGATCTGTCACCTGTAGCTTTTATCACATCATCACAAAACTATAGAACTAGACAAAGGACAAAAGAAGTACATTTCTGGTGTATCTACATTAAGTTTGTTTAGCTCAGTATGAGGCATATTAAAGTTTTACTGCTATGTAAGCTACGAAATAAAGAACATATTAACTTATTTCAGTACATTTATTTGAATATTTAACAAGTTGACCAAGAATGCAGCAGGAGCTCCGAAACGATCCTGATGACAAGCGTACCCCCATTTTCCATAAAATGGACATATTGTGCGAGCAACACCCAACTGTGTGATTTCCAGCAGCACAATAACAATAATATCCGAAAAGCCGCTGGATGCGTACGGCCCAAAGCTACTCGTTGTGGCGTTCAATGGGGGAGGCCTATGACTTCCAAAGGCAGATGAAGATAATGATTTTATAGATTTACGAGTTTGTTGAGTACGAAAATAAAGCGGTTACTGACGACTTCTTTATTTGAGTTGTAAAAGAAGATTTATTTATAAGAACATTTTTGTATTTTGTAGATAACTATTGCAATAGATGTTTTATTGTAAAAGTTAATACCTAGTTTGTACTAACAATTTTTCTTTTTGAATTGTTTAAATTTTTTACATCTTTTTGTTTCATATTATCTAGTTAAGATGTAGTCAGGTTTATCATGTGTATCAAAATAACACATTGTAGGTACTTTACTAGCGCCTGTTCTAAACCCAAAACAAAGAAGGACGGGCACAAATATATGGAAGCCAGCCTAGGAACCAATAACAACATGAGATATATCATTGGAAAGGATTTTTTATGTACTTTAATTATTGTTACCAAATCACTGTGTGTAAAAAGTTATGACACAATGAATGACTTCTCAAAAGAATGAATGTTTAATTTTATGTTCATCATAAATTTCTTGTTTTTTTTTGTAAAACTAACATAGTGAAGTAACAAAAGAATAAATAAGTTAAGTGCGAGTTGTAATCGCAAACTGAGGGTTTTGTCGTTTATATTTATCTAGCTGTAATGCCATCTTATTGGCGATCGGTCTAATCTAGATATCTGTCACATGTAAAATGTATATCTTTAACTACGTTCATTTTTATGAATTGGGTATGGGAACCAATTTTTTTTTATACTTTTTACTATTTTATGTAACTAATTTGAATATTTCGTTGATCTAGCCGGTAGTAAATATTTATTAATTTTTAAACATCGCGAACTTATGACGCCACAAATTCACTTAGTGTTCCCACATATGTGTTTTTTCCCGGATTCGTGGTAAATAAATTATGAGGAGAAAATTACTGATTTACTGCACTTACGACTGAAACAGAGCTCGCTGTTCATTATTTGACTGGCCTGTTGGCGCAATGGCAGCGATCTTGCCTTTAGCGCCAGAGATCGTGGGTTCGATCCCCACCCATGACAAATATTTGTGTGACGAACATTTGTATTTGTTGTGTGTCTGGGTGTTATTATCTATTTCAGTATGTATTTAGAAATATTAAAGTATGTTTATCAGTCTCTGACGCCCATATTACAAGCTCAGCTTACTTTGGGGTCAGATGATCTTGGTGTGAATTGTCCCAGATATTTCGATATTTTATTTATTATGTACAATCTTACGAGAATGTGAGAAGTAGACTTCAGATACAAAGTTCTGAAACCAAGCCCTATCTGAAGGGGTTGGGATTATAGTGAATGGCTATTTTAAGTCCTACCTAACCGTCTGGGCAATGGGCGTAAATTAATGAACGTATTATTAAAAATAACTTTGTGGAAAAATATATTTCACCTGGGGGAATTTTAAATCTGTTAACTGGAAACCCCATTAATACCATGCAGTAGAATCACCTAGCTAAAAGTCTTACATATGACACAGATCGCGTCATTTGATTAGTTGATGGATAGATTATAAGCCAATCACGTGATAGGACGTTTATACGACCCAATAGGTTTCAATTGTGAGATGTCAATTTGATTACCGTCAAGAGTCCAATACGAACCATAATATACTCTTTGCGGACGTTGGCAAACTGGGGTCATTCATTTGACCCCAGTTTGCCAACGTATTTAATTAAGAATATCCACGATCCTTTGCTTTTAAAAACGTTAAATAGTTAAATAAGGTATAAAATACAAATACCTCGAAATGGTTTTGTTTTTCATGTTCGATTTTTGTTACCATACTCAATTGATAGAAATTGTTTAGATTTGACGTTTAGGCGTGACATAAAATATGTCGCTCTCACTTATCTTATGCTACTAGTGCTACTGGATTGGACCAACAGCCACTATAACGGCATTAAATGCTGTAACGATGCCGTTTCCCTTCAGTCTCGTGGACGTTAGAACCTCCACGATCGCTGGAAACTTCATGGTTTAACTGCTGGCCATTAAAAGTATTTTGTACTTGTTTTTCAAAATTTGATTCAATTCGATTTTTGTTTCGCATTGCATGCGCAGCCTTTTTGATTCAGTCCTACCAAAACCATCGTACTGAACAGTTTGCGAGCATTTTACCAGATTACCAGTTTAAGTATAACTTACGTGATGGTGTATTTTGAAATACTTTAAATAACCAATTATTGTAAACAGTTATAAGTAACAGGACCCCGTGTATCGGGGTAAGCATCTATTAACTAGGACTCTTTGTATTCATTTATTGTTATTTTGTTAAAGTTCTTCTTTCCTACCTATACTTTTACCCTAAATAATAAATAAGTCACTGGATTGGCTGATCTTTTATTAACTATTCCACAACTACATCTGCTCTTAAATATTGTGTGACGAAATCCCGGCGCTCCGGCTCCTGTATTGCTGGCCTGCAACGAGGATTTCGCTATATGGCGCCCAACGTAAAATCGAAGATATCTCTTCTCTGCGGCTTGCACCGAGCGAGTGAAGAATAATATTTTTTATTTCCAGTAACTGAAAAAAGAAGATACTTTAGGACGTTTGTGCAATTTATAATGTGTGTTTAATTGTGGTACTTATTTAGTGCATTTACCCTACCCTATTTTGTGTACTATCATTCATCCCCATTTCATTACACTATACCATACCGTTTTCACAACCAAATATACTTCAATCACTATACACACATTTTACAGACAATAATACGATCGACGCTACTACTGCTGGTTACAAATGTAATCGGTTCCCGATGCTTTAGTAGCGGAGGCATTACATTCACAAACTTATTACCTACCTTTACTCATTATCCCAAAGATACTTCCAGTACCCCTTTACTTTATTTACACCACATACCTTCAGACATCACCTACTCTACGGCTTGTCTAACCGACAGCTACATAAACTTTCGAGGTTTTGGAGTTCAAACCTTCGGTTACTTCAAATCTCGTTGGTTAACACATCCTTGGCTTTGGGGAGTACCCTTAACCAAGATACTACACACTTAGCTCGTATTTCTTTAGGTCTTCAAGGCCGACTAAGTTTACGCAAGCTAAGTATACTTACAAACATTACATACATCGAATAGCAAAATATTTTTTACCAAATACGTGGTGTATTTGGTAAAAAATATTTTCCAACTTATTTTCGTACTCCATCAATTTATCTTACTAGAATTGAACAATAATTTTTACAATAATTTATAATCATTACTATTTTCAATATAAAACGTCAACTTTGCTTCTAAGCTGACATTGTCAGATATTGTCACGCTATTTATCTTCAAATCAAATCATTTTCTCTTTTCAAACTAAGAAAAGGTTTTATACCTTATTTTTATCTTATTATAATACCAGTTGTACAACATGGATATTTTTCAATTGAACAAACCAAAAATTATTTACGAACTTAGATTACGTAACGCAAATTTTCAACCAACTCAAACTGCCGTTGAATTGCGTGAAATCCTATCCAATATCTTATCAGAACCAAATACATATCCACCATCTTCATCAAGCCCTATAATTTTACTCTCGATGTGGATGAAATAAAAAAATGCTTGGATATTATAGATATAACGATATCTTCCTATCCTACTAGGAAAGCAAAACTTGCACCTTATATTATTCACGTTCGTAACCGATTGTCTTTAATAGAAATCGACACCGAAAGTCCAACCCAAGATATTCAAATTTATAAATATCTTTGGGATCAACTAAAAACACACGAGCAACACTTCCAAACTCTCGAATCACCACCTTCAACATCTGTTTACCATTCAACAGATTCTATTCAGGAAACCGCTATTCCAAATTCATTTTTTGATACGCTCACACAAACGTTATCAAATATTACTAACTCTCGACCGAACACAGAGATTAAAAAATTAACTTTTACTGGCGATGGCTGTCCCAGGGAATTCATCCTGAAAGTGGAAGAATTTGCAACTGCTAGAAATATCAGTCATGATACCTTATTCAATCACATTTACGATGTACTTTCAGGAATAGCTTTGGATTGGTTCAGAGCCAACAAAGATACTATTAGAGATTGGGAAACTTTTAAAACATCCTTGTTCAAATATTTTGAAATCACAGATTATGATTATAAACTCAAAAAATTTATAGATTCACGCAAACAAATAGTTGCAAAATAAATAATGCAAGAGTAATCATTTATTTTGCAACAATGGAGTCCTTGTTTCATAAACTCCACGAACCACTTACTGAAAAGAAAAAAATAGAAATTTTACGACGGAACTTGAAACCTGAGTTCGGTCAAAGATTATTACCCCATGATTTATCCTCAGTAAATACATTGCTTGAATCTCGCAAATGGTTTGAGAACTGTCTAGAAGTTTAATAATAATACAGACTCTAATAATTTAACTAATATAATACCTACCTCTTCGAAACAAAAAAGTTTTTCATTTCCGCACAAGTTCGATGTTAATACACAATCACGTACCTACACACCTCAAACACCTATTCCTACAGTTTCTACCACTAAACAACATAAATACTTTTCTTGTCCTCGTTGCCGAACAGATGACCACAACTTAAAAGATTGTACTAGTACTAATAAAGTTTGTTTTCGATGCGGAAAACAAAATATTATTTTTACTAATTGTCCAAAATGTAACAATAACCCTCCAAAAAACTAATAAGCAAGGATCATAGTAAGTTGAATTTTAACAAATTAGATTGGGAAAATTGGCTAAATACTATTAAAATATTTTTTAAATCTTATAAAATTACTACGGTCCTCCTTGCTAATACTACTGATACCGAACGTCCCTACATTAATATTAACGTCAACGGTTTACTATTATCTGGATTATTAGATAGTGGTAGTGCAATCACTATTTTAGGCAATAACTCTCATAAATTATTGCTTCAACATGGTTTTGCGATAGAACATAACAACATTATACACGGAACGGTTGCAAATGGTCAACCCATACGTTCCATTGGTTATATTAACTTACCTACTATATATAATAATAAATTTTCTAATATTATTGCTCAAATCATACCGAACATCTCTGAATCATTTATACTAGGAATTGATTTTTGGAAAGCTTTCAACCTAGCTCCCCAAATTCATTCCAAAATTACTGTCCATAAATCCTCAAACGCTCCAACTTTCCTAATCAATACTACAGATATTAAATTGAATAATTATAGCAATCTTTCCGAAACTCAACGCCTAATTTCTGATACCATCATTCGAAATTTTAAAAACATTTCTACTGAAACTTTGCCCCTTGGGAAAACTCACTTAGCTGAACATCACATTGACACGGGTGACCACCCTCCAATACGTCAACGATGTTATCGCTTATCTCCTGAAAAACAAAAATCTCTTCGCCAAGAAGTAGATAAAATGTTAGAATTAGATGTGATTGAACCTTGCGAAAGCCCTTGGCTTAACCCAGTTATTATCACTCCTAAAAAAGATGGAACTTGGCGTTTCTGTGTAGACAGCCGTAAACTAAACGACATTACAAGAAAAGATGCATATAAATTACCTTTTATCTCAGATATTATTGATAACTTGAAAGACGCTAAATACTTGTCTTCTATTGATATTGCTAAAGTCTTCTGGGAGATCCCTCTCCGGGTTGAAGACCGTCCCAAGACTTCTTTCCACGTTCCTGATCGCGGAACATATCAATTTAAGGTTATGCCTTTTGGTCTCACCAACGCACCCGCAACTCAGCAAAGAATTATAGATAATCTTCTTTGTGACGTTGACAGTTCCGTATTCTGTTACTTGGATGACATAATTATCATTAGTAGAACATTTGACGATCATATTAACCTACTAAATAAAGTTTTCAATAAATTAAAATCAGCTAACATTACTGTTAACTTTCCAAAATGCGCTTTCTTTCGTAGCGAACTTAAATATTTAGGCTATGTACTTATCGACAAAGGTTTACATACCGACCCCGACAAAATTAAAGCAATTCTAGATATACAACCGCCTAAGTCTATTAAAGAAGTCAAAAAATTTCTCGGTACAGCAAGCTGGTACCGTCGTTTTATACCAAATCTCAGAACTCTGGCTGCCCCTCTCACTAGATTAACTTCAACCAACAAAAAAGCACCTCCTTTTAAATGGCTTCCTGAAGCAACCAATGCATTCAATTTAATTAAACAAGCTCTAGTTTCTACCCCAATCTTAACTTGTCCTGATTTTTCAAAACCTTTTGCTGTTTACTGTGATGCATCAGCATACGGGTTGGGAGCAATGCTCACACAGGATTTTGATGAGATAGAGAAACCTATTGCTTATATGAGTAAATCCCTTACCCAACCCCAAAGGAATTATCACTGAACGCGAGTTATTAAGTGTCATAACTGCTCTAGAGCATTGGCGTTGTTATTTAGATAACGGCCAAAAGTTCACTATCTATACAGACCATTCTGCCCTTCAATGGTTTTTACGACCACAGGTCGACTAGCCAGATGGAGTATCCGTTTATCCATGTTTAATTTTGAAATAAAACATAAAAAAGGTAAAGATCATCTAGTACCAGATACCCTATCCCGCATTAAAACCATTAATGCCATCAACATAAATATTTCAAAGTCCAATGATGATTGGTATAATACCATCTTTTCTAAATGTAAAGCTAACCCATCTTCAACCCCTGATTATTCTATTATAAACAATAACTTATTAAATATTCAAGATCTAATACTCCATATCATTCTGAGTTTTCTTGGAAATTAGTTGTTCCTTTAGAACTACGAGATTCCCTTATTTCCGAAAACCATTCTACGCTACGACAGCTCATTTCAGAACTTTCAAAACATATCACCGCATCAAAAATAGCTACTTTTGGCCTGGCATGTATAAAGACATAGCTACATATATATCCAAATGTGAAACTTGCCTTGCCTACAAACACCAAAACCAACACACAATTGGTTTGATGGGTAAACCTAAACATTGTTCACGTCCTTTTCAATGTTTACCAATTGATTTAATTGGACCATTACCATTAACTCGTAAACTTAACAGATTTATTTTAGTAGCAACTTGTTGTTTTTCTAAATATTGTTTATTATATCCTATTAAACGTGCTACATCTTCAGTCATTAAGCATATTCTTGAAAATCTAGTTTTTATGACCTATGGTATTCCTGAAACAATTATTTTAGACAATGGCCCTCAAATGATAGGCAATGAAATCACAGACTTATTTAAATCCTTCAACATACCCAAATTATACTATACTCCACGCTATTTCCCACAAGTAAATAAAGTAGAACGTTACAACAAAACCATCATTACCGCAATCGCTTCATTTGTCGAAGACGATCATAGAACATGGGATATCCATCTCAGCAAATTCAGTTTGCAATTAATTCGGCTGTGAACGAAACAACCCATTTCACGCCATCTTATCTAGTTTTCGGTCGTGAACTTGTCACATGCGGTTCTTTCTACAACACTGACACAACAGAAGATGCCATTCTAGCACCTAAAGACAAATATTCTGAGAACATTGGTTTACTTAGCTCAATATTTTCAGAAGTCCAAGCTCGTCTCCACAAATGTCACCAAACGAATGCTCATTATTATAATAAACAACATCAACAATTAGAATTCAACCAAGGTGATATTGTCTGGAAACGGAATTACCCCATTATCTCAGCTGATAAATATTTTTCGGCAAAATTAGCACCTAAATTTATTAAATGTAAAGTCACAAACAAAGTTTCACCTCTCATTTACGATCTATCGGACATGTCCAATAAACCATTAGGTCGTTGGCATGTAAAAGACACTAAACCTATCCCAAAATTAAGACCATAATTACCAATCACTTAAGTCTAATTTAGCATATTTTCTTTCACTTATTAATTTATTTCACTTTATTATTAGTTTAAGCGTGACGCATGTCACTTAATCTCTTGATTTATATAGGTACTGTTTTTATATACATCTCCATCCTTTCGGCTAACCATTAACTACCATGTCAATACGTAACTTTGTACATATAAAATTATCATGTTTTATTAATTTTTAAAAACGACTAGTCGTATTTCCGGCTATAGATTATTAGTCATTTTCTCTATGGAGCGGATAACAACTCCTTAAATAAGCCTATGTTATAGTAATCGTCGTATTTTTCCCTATGGAGCGGATAACAACTCCTTAAATAAGCCTTTGTTATTTTCTCCCTAGTAGTTGGACTACAACCAACTTACTTATTACCTTAATAGTAATTACTTTTAACAAGTAGTTACTTATCATAATCCCTAATGAGATTTAAATCTTATTTTCTGGCCAAATTAAGGTTAGTAAACTTGTACATTTTTAAGACACTTAACACAAACACTTACACATGACATTCATCACACACATAAAAACTGAACATGGTCACCAAAAGCCAGCGGGTGGTGACTGGCATATTTAAATAAGCCTGCACTAATCTGGGCTAGTTTCATGAGAAACATCTTCTATTAAATAAGATTTCTCTACTTAACTGATGCCTTAATTCAAACTTACAGAATTAAGACTTTGTTAGATACGACGGATGTTAGTATTTGAATGAAACCGAAACCAACCTAGTGTAAATTTCTCACTGTAAAACCATTCGTTTACCCAAAATTCTATCATGCACTTCCATTTAATTAATTAATAGGTTATTACTTATATTGTATATTTTATAAAATAAGTGACTTGTTTGTTGACTTGTAACTATCAACTTATCTTCCAAATTTAACTTATTGTGAAAACGACATCGTTAACATTACCTTATTTTTTTTACTTAACTTTAACTTAACTTAACTTTAACTTTAAAAAAAATCCTTAAAGGTTTTTTATTAACTATTCCACAACTACATTTACTCTTAAATATTGTGTGACGAAATCCCGGCGCTCCGGCTCCTGTATTGCTGGCCTGCAACGAGGATTTCGTTATAATGCTAATGGAATATATTCGTAATGAACCCTCAGTGTGCGAGTACAACTCGCACTTAACTGATTTTATTCTTTTGGTATTTCACTATATTAGTTTTACAAAAAAAAAACAAGAAATTGATGATGAACATAAAAATAAACACATGATATATTTTTGAGGAGGAGTCTTTTTCCACACAGTAATTTGGTACTATCCGCTATCACAAAAATGAAAGTACATAAAAAATTATTTCCAATAATATAGCGCATGTTGTTATTGGCTCCTAGGCTAGAACGCCCGTCCTCCTTTAAAAGTGTTATTGCTGAGTTTTTCGCCGGATCTTTTACTCGTATTAAGAGACAACTCCGACTTGGTGTCGCATTATGTCTGTATACTGCGTATTTATTATTGAACTATAGTATTTATGTCTAACTGTTTTGTATATAGCGAAAACTAAAAAACAGACATTAGTATAATAAGCTTCCATCCATTAGGTTAGTTCAGAACTGCTACCACATCGCAAGAGCCGAGTGAGCTTAGCAAGCGTGCCGCGGCAACGGCCGGCGAGTGCCAGAACCGAATTTTCGGCGAATGATCATAAGTGGCAAAAAAATGTCTAATTACGAGTGTTAAGTATACAATGTAATTTGTTTATTTTTTATAAAACTACGTACAATCCTAACCAATGTTTACAACTATTATTTTGTGACCTTAGGTCTGTAAGGTTCTTTTGATAGACGGTGTATAAAAATAGTAAAAATAAAAATAAAAAAACACGTTTCTTAAAAACTTGTTTGATGATGGGATGTGAAAAAACTTTGGGAAATTTTCAAGGTTTTTTTTGTTTTATCATGGTGATATTGTTGGAAACCACGTCTTTATTAAGTGGGTACTTGCTGTCCGTCAGCGGATTAACCCGCGTATACTATTTCTCCCGTCAGAATATATACTAAATAAAAAAATATATAGCCTGTGGCACTCACTCCCTGATAACGTAGTTTTCTATTGTTGTTTTTTTAAATCAAACAAGCAAACAAACAAACAATAAAATATTTTTTCTTTAAAATATAAATCTTATATCTATTATTAAAAAATCGCAGTTTTAGAATTCATAATCACAAAATTAAAAGTAATGTACTAAGGTTACTAACCTAATTTCGGTTGACAACAATCTATTGCAGCCTTTAATTTTTGATTCATTAAGAATGGGTTACATTGTAAAATAAAGTATAAGAATTTCTCGAGTAACCTGCAATGTGATTTGAAACTGGAACGAACTTCTTAAAAGTGACTTAAGAGGTGAATCACCTTTTTTATTTAAACTTGAACTGGAACAAGAAAAAAAAAGTGCCATTACATAAATAAATAAATAAATAAATATCCCTGGACATTATTCCACACAGCGCCATCTAGCCCCAAAGTAAGCTAATTAAAGCTTGTGTTATGGGATACTAGACAACGGATAAACATACTTAAATACATTTTTTTTTGTAAATACATACTTATTATACATAGGAGACACCCAGACCAGTACAAACAGACATGTTCATGCACACAAATGTTTGTACTGTGCGGGGATCGAACCCGCGACCTCTGGTGTAGTAGCCAACTTTTTAACCATTACACCAAGTCGGTCGTCAATAAGTTCAACAAAGCTATAAAATCTGATGGGTCATATTTACATGTTGACGTTACTAAGGTGAAAATAGTTTACTTTCAGGACACAGATTTAAACATATGGCCAAAGAACTTGACGGTCACTTTGTAGAATATTGTCACTCCTGCTGCCCATGAACAACTCCAACACTACGGCTGCCACCGAAGCGATACAGAATATCGAGAACACAATAAAATACTTGTCACTTTGGCCATAGATAATAGAGTCGAAAGTTAGGGTGAAAGTTTGCGTGCGGCTTGAGATCCGAGACAGACACGCAACACACCCATACAAAGCCCACCGGAGACTGAAGCTTGCCTTTGTAAAATGATAACCAGAATTGCTACGTACAATTATACATTGTAATTTTTTGGTAAATTTTATTCAAATAGAAATTTCCATAATACCTTAACCTAATTTTCTATAAATAGTTGAGATACCATTCGACTGTCTTACACAAACTTAACTATATTATTTATTTGCCTACTGATAAAAGATCTATGTTACTCGTATTTTAATTATTAACATTTAACTCTACCAACATAAACATAACATTTAACTTTACTATGTTTACCATCTTTGTAACCACATGATTGCAATAAATATTTTGACTTTGACTTTGACTTTGACTCGTATTTTATATACAAACATTAAATTATTTTGTTTTCTTTAACTTGCATTGTTTCACTTCAGATTTGAAAATGTTAAAAAATAATACTACTATTATTTTTTCTTGAAAAAAACTAGCTCAAAATGTGACGGTAAAATAAATCTTCTTTTATAGAAGTACTTTTTTAATGCATCAATATTTAATTCCATAATTACTTTGAAAGTCATACGCATAAAATATCATTCGCAGTAGTTCATCTGGGGTATCGGTTGGAATAACTAAAACATTAGAGTGATATCACCCTAGTGGTGTCCGAGCGTTTTCAAATTGAAGTGGGTGCGCAGCGAACACGGCGCAGGCGTTGAAAACGATGTGTATTCGTTCCCTTCCCCCGGTAGTATTATTCACCTTATTATTAATTCAATATTCATGTTCACGTTCCTGTTTACAATTTTGTATTCTTCAGATCATCATCAGTAACGTCAGTAACGTCCACTGACTGGAAACCAGATTGTGATTCTCCAGAGCTTATGGAAGGTTTCTCTTTCGGTTCCGGTCTTTTCTTCGGGCCTATAAAATAAAATGATAAAAAATGGTTAAGACTTTTTTTACATGCGTGCATACTCTCTTGACTTTATCCCAAACGGGGTAGTCAAAGTCAAAACCAATGTGGTGAACCTTCCGCTGTTATCTCGGTCGCTTTGATTTCTCATCACAATTTACCATCACGGAGAGTTTGTCGCAACCTTAATAGTTCTGGCAAAATATGAGCTGTGGCCACGCAGGTTCTGAGTGCAAGTGCCCCCCCCAGACTGTTCTTATAAAGATCCACAAAGACATCCAGCCTACACGGTTCTACCATAACAAATTTCAAAAGATGTAGATAGTAAGTAGTAGTAGAACAGTGTTCAAAAATTGGAAAGAGAATAGACATGATCAATCAAGCACATATCAATGCTTGAGTGACTACGGTTCAAAAATAATCAATTTATATTATTATATTTTAACACACAATCTCAAAAATGGATATCTAAATATTATGATTACAAAATCAAATATGCATAGCTTACCTGAGCCAATAGCCATTTTAATAAGATTGGCGAATGGAGAGTCTATCAAAATTGTCACACAGAAAGCAGCAATAACGGCTAAAGACAAATCAATGAAGAATCGATGTATCTGAAACACAAGTTAAACAATTTTGCTCATGAATTATTTTACTAAAGTTGTTTGGATTTCATTCAAAATGCTGTAAAAATAAAAAATTCAACTGCGGGAATTTTTGTAAAACACGTCATAAATTATTTATTTTTGAAAATGCATGTTCCTGAACTACTTATTGGACGCCAATAATTCCAGGATAACAGTTGATTTTTTGACAAATTGTCTTAATTTAGGGTTGAAAATGCTAATGCGAAAACTAGTTCACCTGAATAACGTCTATGCTTATCTAGTCTAATACTAGTCTATAATAGTTCAAAATACAATGCAGCAAACAATCATACGTTTTTAACATGGTTTGATATATCTACTTATACCGATCTCAACAACGATAAAGAAAATACATTGAACCGGACTTTGAACAACTTATCTAATCTAAGATCTGATTTATTTTCAGGATTAGATATGAGTGATTGTGAAAGTACATAAACATACTATTATCACTTCTGTGTAAAGTATGAACTAGTAGTATAACAAGTTTATGCTGCTTACTCATGGTGTGTTTGATACTAGCATTTGGTTCAACAGTAATGAACAGACTAGTTTATGGTGACGGCATGCGAATGATTAGTGAGAAAAATGTAAAATCGCAAACGTTAAGGTAAGAAAACTAATGAAAATCTTGGCTATCATAATATGCAAAGTTTATATGTATATGACTTTGGCAAATACTTACAGAAAAGGACCAGGCAAAATATACAGGCGCTAAAGCAGTCGAGTTGATCAGGTAAATCAATGGATAATGAAGAATATACATGGCGTAGGACAAGCGACCAAGAATCTTGAATATGTGCAACGACAGAAACCAGTTGATAGGACCTAAAAGAGGATAACATTTAGTAACAGTTTGTCATGTCTTGGATGTGCACGATTTCTGAAATACGAGTTTTACTCATCTAAGACAGACACGCCTGTTTTATAATAATAAAATTTCGTCATGAAATAACCTTTGTTTATCACCGGTGATAAAATAATATGTTTAACAACTTCACTAGTAAACACACAACACACGGTAACATAATAATGCTTTTTCTTTGTAATTTGTACACCAGTAACGACAAAACAGGTACAGGGTAACAAAACCAATAAAAACACTAAGTATATTGATTTAGTTTAAACTGGGGCTGTTAACCGCTGTGCTTAGAATGTCGTTGCAAAGTATGATGATAATGATAGAACAATTTCAATTAAAGTGTTCGATTTTTTTTTTAATATTACCTCCAAAGCCTTTTGCACACCCGAAGATTATCCATCCAACGCAAGCTGCCCAGATCGGTCTCTTGAAAGAATTGAGAAGGTTATCCATGAGTTGATTATCCCAATCTAGTTGGATGTTCCAGTACGTGGCGCAGATAACAGCGAAAATGCCACCAAGCGAAAGTACCCACAGGCAAAATACTATCGGCTGAAAAAAAACATCAGTTAAAAATTGTGCATACCAGAAGTCATTCCAGTAGACTCTCAGTACAAGTATCAGTTTCAGTATAAATGATAGTAAAAATTGACGGTAAGGTTGTTCAGTAACGGTAACTAGTTAAAATAAAGAACTATTATTTATTAACTTTTTTGATAAAGCCTTAATCGTCTTACTGCTAAACGTTGCAAGTCAATGATATAATCCATAATACTACATATAACTAGAATCCATTAAGTAGCTTTTATAGTATTTCTACTCGTTTAAAAGCAGTTTTGGTAAAAACCCATTTCACGTGCCACGAACGTTTCCTTATCAAGGTTACAGGGAGGCTTACCATTGGAATAAAAATTGTTTTTCCACGATACAAATGTAGTAAGTATCCAAAGATCATTCCAACGAAGAACGGTGCAGCTCGGGGCAATGTGTGGAAGTAATACCATTGCATATAAAAAACAGTTTCATCCCGCCTGAAATAAATATGCATACTCTTAAATAAGTCCGGTTGGTAAATTAAACGTACTTAACTACTAAAGGGTGCTCTTTTTCCTTGTCAATACAAAAAATAATAATGATCATGTGCAGAATAATCTTTTATAGCATACTCGTACATTTTGGCTCTTAAACATATTTTTGTTATTAGAAATCTCAACTTTTGACGTTCGTACATATGAACCTCTACATGTCACGGAAAGTTTTGTCGTAACTGGTAGATAGACTACTTTCTTGATCGACATTCGACATACGACATTCGACATACGACATTCGACATACGACATTCAACATTCGTAGGTACGTTTAAGTCATACCGTTGATGTAGAAATAATAGTCATCAGTCAACGCATTTCTCCACAGCAAATCACAATATGAAAGATAACCGTTTTTAGA
Source organism: Udea olivalis (assembly GCA_947369235.1). Lineage (NCBI taxonomy): Eukaryota > Metazoa > Arthropoda > Insecta > Lepidoptera > Crambidae > Udea > Udea olivalis. The sequence goes on from OX376348.1 coordinate 10,198,020, forward strand.
ACTGAGGTAAGATTAACAAAAAACTATTGAGCAAATAAACTTACACCAGAGAAATAGAAGCCGACTGGAAGTTATTCATGAAGTTGTAAATTGTTGAAGCAGTAACCACCACGAGGAGTGTTCCCACTATAGCTGACCAAGCAGACCACTTCCTTTGGCCCAGCACAAAGAACAGCACAACTGGTGCGAACAAATACAGCTGCATGTCGATGGCCAGGTACCAGGCGTGGGGAATGCACTAGAGAAATGACACCATCAAATTATTCAAAATATTTTTCATTGTTACTTCTGTCCCATAAACCCAACCATGAAATCAGATATAAAAAACTCAAAATCCTTGCTAGAAATCATTTTTTGTGTAACCCGTTAGTTCTTAGGATGAACCGAAAGGCCATGACGGATGACACTACCAATTTTATTTCTTTCCATTTCACCATTAATCAAAAAATATAAGCTTCATCTAGTTTTTAAGAGAAATTTAAAGGCGTATAAAAAACACCGAAGTATTTTTTGCAAAAACAAAAGAGATCGTAAATGAGGCAGTCAGTGGTGGCTACTTAATTTGTAATAGTAAAAATAAAATACTTTTATCAGTTATCGAATCGACAACGGAAGCCTATAAATTTTAAATAAGAAACACTGCTATGTAGGCTGGTAATTTTATTCCTGTTATTATGACAAACTCTGAATCAGAGTACCTCAATTTTTTTATACCTTTAATTTATAATTATAACCTCTACAATTTCATACTAGATATTAACGTCATTGGAGCAATGAAAATCGAGATAAAGGCGAATTAAAGTTTTTTTTTGTCTGCGACCTTGAATAACTCACGATTCAGACACGAGATTATCTGTGAATTTTCAAACGACTTTCAGAACGCCTAAACGAAGGCATATTAAACTTATTTTCAATTTTATATCTATCATCCCGAAATTTCTGCTAAAATTATTGGCATGTAGCAAGTCAATTAAATTCAATGAATATAAAGTAAAATCTTCGTTTCTAAAGTAAACTAGTAATCACCATATTTGCAGGATTGTGGAAGTTCTGGATATAAAGTAAAGTCGACCACCAGTAGTCCCGGCAGTTAGTGACCCAAACCGCCATAAGATTGAAGTGGGGGCCGTCGGCCAGTCTATAGAAGAATGAAGACACCATCAGAACAGCAAACGCCAGGATAGGGAACATACGCAAAAGTCGGTTCAGGTAGAACAGATGGAGATTCCTGATTAAGGACACTGTAACAAAAATAAAATTAATCTGTACACCTATGAATAGTACTAGTATGCTCATAAAAATATAGGATGCTCATAAGAATATATGATATTAAAAAAGAAGTTGGTGGAATAATATACCATATTAATACAAAAAATCAGCCTATAAATGTCCAGAGTACTAAATATAATTTTTGTACGCCTGATTTATGCATAACAGTTTTTAATATCGTGCGGATTTTATCGCACACAAGGGATTGCTCTCTTCTTCACACAATATTAGAAACACCCTAACACCATCGGTAATGTTCATAATCAGTAAGGTCCATTAAATCTAACTGTAACTAATGATATAAAAACAAAACGTTTTAAACTTACTTCTAGATACTTTAGCCGCCGTGGTATAAACGACAAGCAAACCACTAATCATGAAGAACGTGTCAACGGTAATAGGGGCACTGGTTATCCACAAAGAACTGAATTCCATCATGAACTGAAAAATCCAACTTTTCGATTAGTATTACTATATGGTGAAAAGTAATAAACTTTGAACAACTGTAAGCAGCACCTTTCTTTCCCTTTCGTGATCATCATAAACAATTTCAAGTAATATTTACTAATTCCTCATTTTAATAATCAGCCTTAAATAATAAATAAATCGCTCGAAGTTTTAGAATCACTTTTACTTCACCAAAGATGATGTAAAATCCTACTTACATTATACATGTCCAACGGATTTTGCGGTACAAAAAAAAACTGGGTGACGAAAGTGTGACCAACGATGACCCAAATCATGGCGACTGATCTCACGCCCTCCAGGCAAGTCACCGCGTTAGGATTGTCATAGAAGATGAAGAAGTTCTTCGTGTTGGTATACACAGAGAAAGACTGGTACATCTTGTTGGCCGTTTTGGGATCTACAAAAAACAAATAATATTTCAAAAGCAATATTTCCTACGATTTTAATCGTGTAAACGACAACGTATTGCACGAACTTAAATTGCTTTTAGAGATTAAAATACCGGATTAAGAGTTGAGTGAACTAATGTCTAAGGTACGTTGTGGGTATTATATTGTGTAGAAACCTAATTTACTCAAAATAATATTACTAAAATTAAACATCCAAAAAATATTTTTTCTTAAAAACATTTTTATAAGTTATTCGAAATCAATATACTTATGTGGTACCAGTGAGATGAAGTAGCTATTAGTAGATTATAACTTTCCGTAATAAAGGCATAATCAGACCTAAGCAGGATTCGCTACCGACTGCGGCAGAGAAAACCGAGTGGGTTCGCGGTAAAATGAAGGCCTGTTCAGACCTGAGCGGTTTTTTTTTATATTGCCCGTCAAGATGACCTCACTTCACCTGATAGAAAGCGGTCGTGAGGTCCAGATATGAGGTTGATAAGCCCAGTCATTCAAACGAATCACTGGGCTGGCCATCCACACCTTGAAGGCCTGCAGAAATTCCTTTTCACGCCCCGCTTGAAGAACCCCGGACTATAAGAGTAAGTGAACACAGGTGCTGGAAGTGCGTTCCACGTCTGGATGGTATGACAAAGAAACGCGTCACCGAACCTTTTAGCTCGGGCCAACAAATGTTGAATTGTGTGTGGATGACGCCGTAGTCCAGCACGCGTGGGACGGGAGTGGAAAGGTGTGGGTAGAATAAGCTGGAATAACTCGTCAGAGCATTCCCCATTGTAGAAGCGATAGAGAACACTTAGCATGGCAATGTCTCTACGCAATTGGAGAGGCTCAAGGGTCAAAGTTGCCTCTGGGTTTCTAATAATACGGATAGCACGCCGCTGCAACATGTCAAGAGCTTCGAGTAGGTACTTGGCGGAACCGTCCCAGAGATGAGAGCAGTATTCCACACACGAGCGAACTTGTGTCCTATACAAAAGACAGAGCTGCCCAGGCGTGAAGAATCGTCTCACTCTGTTCAGGATTCCGAGTTTACGGGATGCAGTTCTAATGACGCTCTCAATGTAGTCCCGCTGGTTTAGGTTGCTACGAACATCCATGCCAAGGATGTTTAGGCTATCCTTAATCGGTAGCGGGGTGCTCTGAAGAGTGAGATAAGAAAGGAACGGCGAGGCCTTTGCTGTGAATGCACACACCTGCGTTTTCTTGGCATTGAGCTCGACAAGATTGCATGCACCCCATTCTGAAATGCGGTCCAACACTCCTTTAAGCTCAACAACAAGACTTCGTCTCTTCTCCTCGATGTCAGTCTGCTTTCATCTTAATCGAAAGTTAAATATTAGCAAAAATATTTCTTTCGGATGTTAAAGGCGCTTGCCTATAACATTGGTGAAACAACGTTGGTTTACAACGTTAAAAATACACTAGATAAATTCGCCAGGTCTGTTGACGGCCTCGGTAGCTCAGTTGGAAGAGCAGTCACCCGGATTGCGAAAGGTCGCGGGTTCAAATCCTGCTTGAGTCCAAGGACCAGGTCGATTTTTTCTAGTTTCTATCTTTGTGTAGAAAAAAGAGCATTGATTAATGCAAAAAAATGAAAATTCACTTATCCAATAGCTAGTTTCATCTTAATCGAAAGTTAAATATTTGCAAAAATATTTCTTTCGGATGTTATAGACGCTTGCCTATAACGATGATGAAACAACGTTGGCTTACAACGTTAAAAATACACTAGATAAATTCGCCAGGTCTGTTGACGGTCTCGATAGCTCAGTTGGAAGAGCAGTCACCCGGATTGTGAAAGGTCGCGGGTTCGAATCCCGCTTGAGTCCCAGGACCAGGTCGAATTTTTCTAGTTTTTATCTTTGTGTAGATAACATATCATTGATATGCAGAAGAAACAACGTCGGTGACAAGACAGAGCTCTGCGGCACTCCGGCATTAATCTGGAGAAAGTGTGATTTTAGACCATCGCAAAGGACACGAATTCTACGTCCCTCCAAAAATCCGGTGACCCAGTCGCATAGGCGAGGTGGCAAACCATATGCCAGAAGCTTGGAAAGAAGCGAACGATGCCATACACGGTCGAAAGCTTTGGGAATGTCAAGGCTGACGGCCAAAGATTCCCCATGCTTGTCCATAGGCTCCCCCCAGACATGTGTTACGTACGCTAGAAGATCACCCGTAGACCGTTTTGGTCAGAAGCCGTACTGACGGTCGTGAATAAGAGAGTGATCCTCTAGGTAGCGGATGAGCTGCGTGTTTATGATCCGCTCAAACCCTTTAACTAAAACTGAGGTTACGGCTATTGGACGGTAATTGGCCGAATCAGACTGGTCCCGTTTTTTGAAAACTGGTTGAACGTTCGCCTCCTTCCAAGACAGTGGCACAAGACCCGAATTGTAGGAGAGGCGATACAAGCTAGTGAACACTGGAGACAACTCTGCTGCACATTTCTTCAGCACCACAGCTGGAATTCCATCAGCGCCACTGGCTTTCCTGACATCGAGTGACTGCAGTTCGGCACGAACATCACACTGCCTGATACGAATGTCAGGCATTGTGGAGCCGCAATGTGGGATTTCAGGCGGCACAACACCGCAGTCATCGATGCAAGAGTTTGCGGCAAAGAGGTTAGCCAGTAAATCGGCTTTCTCTTGCGGTTGATGAGCCAACGATCCATCAAGGAATCTCAGTGGGGGCAGCGAAGGCACGCAGAAGTTAGATTGCACGTGTTTAGCCAGTCGCCAGTAGGAGCGGCTACCCGTAGGGTGCGTGATGAGTTCTTGGCCAACACGTGCAATTCGCTGGGCGTCTGCTCTAATGTAAGCCCTCTTCGTGGCCTTGGTGGCTTCATTAAAGGCCACTTTCAGGGAGGCCAGGTTAGAATGATCATTCAGTGCCTGGGCCCTAGACCAAGTACGGTACGCTGCTTGTTTTTGTTCAACAGCTGCGGCACACTCGCGATTGAACCAGAGACCAGTTTTGCTAGCACTGACGACATCAGTAAAAGGAATGTAGTATTCCATACCGGTACTGATCTCGTCAGCGATAGCAGATGCACTCTCTGATGCAACCCTTTCTCCAAAGCAGCACTGCCGCCAAGGGACGGAGGCAAAATACTCTCGCAATCCGTCCCAATCTGCCGACGAGTAGTGCCATAACCGCCGCGTCACAGGTTGTGGAAGAGCTGCACAAGGCACTGTTGCGCCAACCAGACAGTGATCGGAGGAGGCCAATGGAGCACCACCCGACACTTTTTACCCGGCTGGGTGACTTGCCAGCAGAAGGTCCAATAAGGAGGGTTTATGACCGACAATATCTGGTACCCGGGTGAGCTGGTGTACCAGTTGCGTCAAGTCTTGCGTGAGAGCAAACTCATGGGCAGTTCGGCCTGCATGGTCTGTTTTTGATGAGCCTAACCAGGACTCATGATGGGCATTGAAGTCTCCCAAAAACACCATTTCGGCTGCGCCTGAGCGTTGTCTGCGGCCTGACTCAGATATTCGAAGAGTCGAGTTGTTTCGGCGTCGCCTTTGTGGGAGCGGTATATGCAGGCATAGACCCGGCTGGTGGAGCCCAGGTCAACGTGCACCCAGAGCGTGGAGAAGGATGAGTCTTCTAGGCAGCGGAGACGGCTACAGCAGACGTCCGCCCTGACGAACAGACATACACCGGCTTTTGGTTGGAAGGACTCTTCCAGCACATAGCCGGAGTAGTGCAGGTATGACGTATCGGCAGGGCGGCCTATCTATTCTCAAGGTGTTGATGGACGGCGTTGAGGTTTGCATGGAGTCCGCGGATGTCAGCGAACTCCACCTCAAACAGCGTGTTGGTGGGGGATGGGGATGCCGCTGTTAGTTTTTTTTTGTGCTTCTAACTGCCATAGAAGTTGGAGGATGGGAGGGGTGTGAAAGGACGACTGTGATTGATTCAATGACAGACAAAGCGTGGTGCCCTGCATTGATATTAGCCGTGTGAAATAGGCCAGTCCGCCGGACGGAAGGGCCCCCGTACCCCCTCGGGTGTGGTCGCCAGGCCCCACCGGAACCGGGTACCACTCGGCACGACGAGCCACCCCAAGATTATGCGCGACCTGTTGGGGCAGCTTCCAGAGGTGGTTAGCCCCTTTTGGGCCCCTGTACTGTGCCGCGGGCGGCCAGCGGCACCACCGTTTCTACGGGTGTCCCTGGCCGGGGCGATACACACTACACACACAATACCGCCGCTAAGGCTCGCACTGTTTCAACAATTGCCACGATCACAGTCCCCCTGGCACCGGTTAGTGCAGTGTTGATCCCGGAACGCGACCTGACCGAGATAATTCAGAATCACTTGGCGGGTTTTACACAATTGCATTTGGTAACAACAACCGGCCGACATAAGTCTCCCACCTGGAGAGCAGATGGTCTGCTGCAAAAAACCCTTAGTCGCCTTTTACGACACCCATGGGAAGATATGGGGCTGTGGAAAGTTTTCCATTTTGCCGCGGAACTTGATACTAAATACCTTAGCAAACCCGCGCGGTATTGTACCGCTACCCACAGCGGCAACGAATACCGCGTAGGTTTGAACAGGCATTCATGTTCACACCTAATGAGATTTCGCTATCCTTGTGGGTACAGAATACCGCGCGGTAATCGCTCAGGATGGTTAAAGAAGATAAGCCGCGTCGACTGGCGAATACCTGAGCGAAATCCGCGCGGTATGTACCTCTACCCACAGCGGCAGCGAATACCGCTCAGGTTTGAACAGGCCTTTAGAATTTCAGGGAAAGGGGTTTGAGTAACTTTGTATGGACCCGTGGCGTAATTTTTTAACTAGCGGCCAGTAATAATTTTATCATTGTTATTTAGCACCCTAATAAATGAACATAACTGACTTGGCAGAATTGTTCTAAGTGATATCGGAGCGGAGCCGAGATATGATTTCTTAATTAAAGTATTATTTTTTGCCTTAGTTTCACAAAAATAATAGTTTTGAAATGTTACTGTATGGAGCTAATCTCACCTAACAGCTGTCAAAATGGATGCAGAAATAGGAGAGGAGGGTTTTTCGCTTTGAAATGTACCTGTTGGGTATATTTTTCTGATAAAAGTACATCCAGCATTACATGAAGTTAAATATCCATTATGATAATATTGTTAAAAAAACAGTAGATGTTAAGTATTTGGCATTAGGAAGTGGAACGTGAGCTATCACGAAAAATTACCTAAACGTCAATGACATCAAAAAGACATTTTCTAATAGTCAATATGTAAATAAGAGGTATTGATTCATGACCGTCGATATTAGAGACATTACATGGGAAAAACACCTGAAAGTCTTTTTACCCACAATACAACAACAATATTGGCCTAATATTGCACCTGGCCATTGAAAACTAGCCGTCTTGAATCCTAATTGTGTCGCATGTTTTTAACCTGTATAAATTATTTCGTTTTTTTACCTTTATCTTGATAAGGATCAAATTCAAAGTAGTAGGTAGTTAAAAATACAATACCTAATATCTCAGCTCTGATATGCTCTAGCTATTTATTCTCCATATAAAGATTGTGACCCTCGATATGTTCTTTTATAGTAATAAGGTTTGGTGTCTGGCCGCGAAATTGAGGCCTATATACCCACCCATATACCCCTTTGAAGATAATAATATATTGCTGTCCTTAATTTTTTGTTTTTTGTTTTGAGCGCTTTATCATAATAGTTGATATACATTGTGATGAAGCTAAAACTATAGTTTAACCATATAACTATAAAACACACTACTTCATTACAGTAGAGACTGCTTTTATCCTAGGCTTAATTAATGTTTTTTAATTTTTTAATCTGTTACTTGAGCTGTGTCCCTTACCAACTTTTGTTTGTAAGTTCGTGTATGAACGTTGCGATACAAGCATTGCTTAGTGCAAAGTCCGTGATAATAAACATTACTTTACTTTAAACTTTATTGTAAATACTTTATATTAACGCTCACGCATAAAGACTTAGTACGATTAGATTGAAATCAACTGTATCAGAGAATACGTAGTTTGAAGCAACCAATTACGGACATACCTAACGGTATATTATTTTAATCTTGACAGGTTATAATAATATTAAAAACCCTTCACGTTTTTTATCACGTGTAATATTATTGAGACTTCAAATTGAATGTATTATTGATAACAAAACTGATTGATGATTGGTAAATAAAAATTTGAGAATCCAAATTTTACTCTCAAGCTTACAGACTTTTTTAATTTAAACAAAGAGACAAATATTATAAAAGTAAGATTTAAAAATATGTAAAAAAAAAAATATACCTCGCTCAAGGAAAATAGTGTGTCGGATGTCATAAGCCGAACTCAGGATTGTGATCAGCCCAATTATTGAAAGTATTACCCTGAAACCAAAAGAAAAAAAAAGTAGAACTAGTAAGAATGATATGAGAACGTGTTCATTGGAACGTATTTGTAGACGTAAACGTGGATAATAAAACTCACTAGTAGTTGTATGTTAAGAGGAAAAATTCACTTCCCGTAATCTGTTAAAAGTCGTAGGGTAGATAATGTTTCAAGATACAATATAGATAAATTAATGATCTTACGCAAGAATTCCAATAACATTGAATGTCATACAAGAATAAACCCTGTGGTCTTAATACAATGCAATTTCTAGTGTGTCGTATGTTTTTGCTGGTATTTTACTAAATGTTTGACCTTCAGGATTTTTCTTAGTGGCTTTATCTGGAAATAAAAATTAGGTAGACAGATCGCCAGCTCATGTAGGATTTAATGCAGGTATTCAATACAGCCTAGACTTGAATGACATAATTTCACGCATTATAATATGATCATAAATGGATTTTCGCAACCATTGTTATAGTTTATCATTGCTAATCGCACTATTCGCACTTTTTCAAACCGAGGAAAACGATTCAGGATTTAAAAGCTTAATCTTTGATTTGTAATCGGTATATCAAAAACTTATTCACTAATGTGATAAAGAATATTTAAACATTCCTCCAAGACTACGTGTGATAAGAAAAGTGGACATTACAATTAAAGTTAAGACTGTAGGCGTATAAGTTTGCGATAGAATAATTTTAATAAACTTGGTGTCACTTTTATTGTCTTGTCAGAAGGTGTCAGAGAAGGCGCGACTGGCTGTTCCGGCGGGGGTGTTATGTACGGAAGTGAGAGTTGGGTATGGCAAAATAAGGATGAAAGTAGGAAAAATGCAGTGGAAATGACAGCATTGCGAAGTTTGGCAGGAGTGACATTGAGTGATAAAGTAAGGAATAGCATAATAAGAGAGCGATGTGGTGTAAAAGAGGATGTTGTCACAAAAATTGAGATGGCAATGATGGTTTAGATGGATGAAAGACGATTAACGAAACAAATTTACAAGGCGAGGGTAGATGGAACTGTTGGAAACGGAATACCTAGCTAGACGGACGTACTTAAGACAAGTCCAAGACGTGCCCAGAAAAGGTCAGGCCAGGCCAGGAGTACCCATAATCGACAAATCGACAAGCATGTATGAAACGAGTAATGAGAGTGGAAGAAGCGCAAGAGGTGTGTCAGGAGAGGTGAAGCAAGTGGAAAGGTGTGGTCTCTGCCTACCCCGTTCGGAAAAAGGCGTAATGGTATGTACTTATGGTGTCTTTTTACATTATGGTGAATCAACATTGTACTAGATTTCATATCAATATTATCATTCAAAACGTTTAGCTGTAATATAGTTTCGCTGTATTTTACATATTGCATCCATAATTAGTCAGTAGCTTGTGCAGCAACTTGTGCAGCATTGACTTTATTAATTTTTAACACTTTGGTCTTAAGACAGACCTCTCTTTAGTTAAAAAAGCCTGGGTTCCTAACATACATTGTTTGTTCTTATTGGTTGTTTCATAATCCCGCCATATTTCACAGATCTGATCCTAAGGGCGAATGATATTTCTGAATGTTACTCTTTTTTTTATAGTGCTCGTCAAGATGACCTCACTCCACCTGATAGAAAGCGGTCGTGAGATCCAGATATGAGGCTGACAAGCACAATAATGTTAAGCAATCACTGAGCTGGTCAAAAAAATGCCTTTTCAGGTCCCGCTTGAAGACCCCGGGACTATAACAGAAAGGAAACATATGCGCTGGGAGAGCGTTTCACATCTCGGTGGTTTTGTCGACCTTTTTGTGCGGAAAAAATGCTGGACTGTGTGTGGATGACTACGAAATCCAGCACGCGTGGTACGGGAGTGGAAGGGTGAGGATGGAACAAGTTGGAATATCTCTTCAGAGCATTCCCCATTCAAGAAACGATGGAGAACACTCAACGTGGCAATGCCTCTACGCAATTGGTGAGGCCTCTGTGTTTCTGACAATACGGATAGTATAGATTATTTGGCGGAACCGTCCCGGAGATGTGAGCAGTATTCCACACACGAGCGAACTTGAGTCTTGTACAAAAGACATTTTTTCAACACCTCGGTTGGAATGCCATCAGGACTCGCTTATATTAAATGAAAAATATCTGTAAAATCACCAACACCGAATGGGCGCGGATTTCTAGATTGAGCGTTTGCAGATGGTCTTCTTTAAATTATGTATAGCAAATGTCATTAACGTTTCCTACCTTCATTGGAACTTCAGTGTGTGTATGCATCATAATAACTTTGCCCAACTGAAAACAATAATCTGTACACCTGCATGTCTTTGTGGTATCTTATCAATGAAGTTTACTTTTGTCACCATCATCGGGTTATTGATCACTTTTTTAATTAAATAAGTACCATTGTGCTGTCGTCTTAGGTCAAAAATTACAAAAATTAAGCAATGTAGTGTTCGGTCTAGATATGAGATATGATAGACGTGTTGAAATTTGTTCATGCATGTTCATTCATTTTTTTTACATCCTAATTACACTTACAAAAGTGTTATTTCAAGACCTTGATCTTCAAGACTGACGAAATAGACTATTAAGTAATTAAGTCATGGGACGAAAATCAGTTGCTTATGGCTCTCTCTTGAAACAGTGATAATCCTTATATACATTAGTTTACATTAGAGAGCGTCGTGGCCTAGTGGTTCAGCACCCGAACTCAGATCGTGGATCGTGTGGTCCGGAGTTCATATCTGGTCAGAACTAAAATATTTGTGTTCATTGTTTAATTTCCGACTAACTCTCCGGTGATGGAAAACATCGATGAAACACCAAATCAACCCGGATAGCGGCAGAAGGCTCACCACCTACCACGTTGGGTTCTAATACCATTGGTGAAATATGGGCTTCTGAGTTTCTTGTTCACCATGACGACACAGTCACTTGCCTCTGACTACCCCGTTTGGGTTAAAGTCGTGATGGTATGTACATTACGAAACGTTAAGCTTTAGAGACACTATACAACTGTTCTATAATTTTTTTCCTACATGATTTTAAATGTTATGTTTTGAAAGTTTACGTAAAATGGTAAAATTACACATTCGCACATAGGAGGCTAGAAAGGTAAGTAAAATTTGTAAAATGTACGCTAAGTTAGCTGTGGTGTTGTTCATTGTACTGTTGACAAAAAAACGCAATCCCGACGTTCGGCGCGCGGCAAGCGCTAAACCCCGGCACTGCGCTAGCGTTGCGTCTTACAATTAAATTGATGCATGCATTGTAAAACACGTTTAATTGTTGATTGAAATAAAGTCAATGAACAACTTTCATGCCACTCGTTTTGTAATGTAAATTAGGCTTCAAACTAGACTTCTTGTCTAGAGCTTTGAAAAGCATTCTGACACTACAATCCTTTGGGTCTGAAACTGCCTTCAGCGCCTGTTTTGAACACCTGTCGGATGTATACTGTAACATGGACCCTCAGGTACTAAATTCATTCGCCTAGTTTCATATAAACCTGGCAACACTGCACAGTATTCAGTGGGCCATAGCACAAATGGCCCCAAAAGCAAAAAATCCGTTGCACCTGTACCTAGCATTAATGTAACATATCTGCATTGCAATTAATATTACAAAACAAACAATGATAAGTCGATGATTATATTCATTAATTTTGATAAGAATCATAAGTAAACACAAGCTTTATTGTATCTTAGACTTAACTACCACTTAGAAAAGGGGATTTTATGTCTTCCTCAATTCTCTTTTGGCCCCTAAACTGCATTGAAAATTTTAAATTGGATTGTAATGATAGCATAATTATCACAAAGTATGTTTAAGTGTTTATTTAGGGTGTCCTATGCAATTTCGAACTCACAATAACAACCATCGAGTTGACAAATTGTGATTTTTAAATAAATTTGATGTAAGTGAATTTTTAATTCTTAGCATTTAACAATGCACACATATTTTCTACACAATGATATAAACTAGAGAAATTCTATCTGATCCTAGGGACTCAATGTATTTACGAACGAAGTGATATAACGGACGGTATTAAAGAAACAAACTTACACAGCAACCGTATCAGCAGGAGCCCAAGGCTTGTCGCTGGGGAGGCGAACGAACTCTTCTGTGAAATTCAGTGACTGTGTCCTGTTGCCTGTATAGGAGTGCAGAGCTTCTTCTGCAGTACACACTCTAGGCACGCACACAGCTAGTTGGAAATTCATCGAAAGGCCCATTTCATCTTCCGAATCTCTGTAATTTAAATAAGCTTGTTAAACATGTTATATCATCTGCTTACTGCGAAAATCGAATAAATGATGCACTTTTTTACAAAACTGAGTTTAGAACACATGATGAAATTTTTTGATGCACTTTAAACTAATAAAATCAAAGTAAGTAATGTTAAATGCAATAGTTGCAGAGTTGGCCATTATGAAAAAATTAAAAATAAAGATATTTCAATTGGCATACACAAGAAAAACATTAAACACCATCATAAACAATGACTATGTAAAGTTTTTAACATGTGAATAATGCTTAATACATTCATACGTTTTTACAAGTTTGCACAGTAAAACTATGACAAACGTTTATTCATACTGGTTATTTTCTAGTTTCAGGCAACACCTTTATCGTGCGCTACTTAGTAGTAGCTAAACTATTCAGCTAGCGAACTTCATCTTATATAATCTTCAGAAAAAACTAAGTCAAAAAATGAAAGAAAACAATGGACCAAATCTGTAATTAAGGTTCGAAAACAAATTGAATTTATTTGTATTGTCATCAATACAAATAAATTTATTGCATTTATGAAGCCATGAGACATTTATCGGTCTTGATGTTTTACACTGGTCTTAAAGGAAAATGTAGTTCCAAATGCCATTTTTTTGGAACATCAAAATCTGCAAGTTTAAGAGGATGATCTTAACAATCAAACATTATTCTTGTAATTCAATTTGTTTTCGAACCTCAATTACAGATTTGGCCCATTGTTTTCTCTCATTTTTTGGCATAGTTTATTCTGAAGATTATATATGATGAAGTTCGCTAGCTGAATAGTTTACTGTTAAAAAAGTTAACTATTTTCATTAGTAGAAAATAAAATAAATTTACCCTTCAGATACTAGTTCTTCTTCTACGGCGTAGATGTTCCTTAATTTTTCTGTCAATTGTTCATACTTCCTCAATCCTTCTTTGACCGACTTAGTCAAAATAGTGGTACTTGGATTGAAGTCTGGCCACGTAATGTCTGGCCACCCTCCGTCTGGTCCATCAAAATCAGGCCAGGTGATATTGGATGGAGGTTTTGGCATATCAAAATCTTCGACAGGGAGGTTTACGGAAATGTATTTGCCCCAAATGTGCATTTCTTCAGCAACTTCACTTATATCTAGACATTGGAAGTAGCTTCCATAATCTTTTAGGTTGCCTCGAAGTAAACTACGGGGAATTCTCGAGCTAGCATCTATAACTGAGATATATTTTTTCGTTTAGCTTCAATCAATTTCATAAAACATGATTATTCAATCTTTTAAAAAATCTTTCAGTTCACCTACACATAGCAAAATGCAAACAATCAAAAAGTAACTAGTGGACAAATTGTCTCTTGCTTCAATCAATCTCAATCAGTCTCAATGTAATGTTAAAAAATATTATTTATTTTTGTAATACCAGTGGTTATCAAAAGACTTTCAAAAACGATATGGCATTCTCAACAAGTGATCTAGCACCTATATTAGTTAAAATTTGAATATTTTAATCGACTTAAGTTATCATACAAAAAATACTTACTGTTTGACTGATTTTTTATGACCTTAAACTTAAAGTGGATTAAATAAATATTTATTGTTTACTACTGAGTATACCATATTGTTTTTGTAAGTATTTTGATAACCATGCACTGATGTAACCCTTCATTCACATTTTGTCTTACATTTACATTCAAAATTATAAATCAAGTACTTACATCGGTTACTCAAGTTAGTATTGTTTCTTAAATACGTTAGTTGTTTTTGACACTCTTCTGAATCTAACACACTTTCGTAGAGATCATGATCAAAAGCTCGGTTGTGAATTATAGCATTTATCCCATACGCTTTAAAATATAAAATTAAGAATGCGTGTACTAACAAATATCTTTGGAACAAAATCATTTTTCCGTTAATCAACTCTGTACACTAGTTTTACAATTTTCACCAGTAGTGCCTCTCAGTGGACATTGTAAATCATTATAAATATTGTAAATGGATCATTCTAATATAATAAAACTGCGCTTCTTATCTTGTTTAAAATTGATTAAAATAATGAAGATAAACTTTGGAAATTGTGACGTATTTCGCAATCACAATAGATAAGAAATTCTAAAACCTGAATTTGCTAGTACCGAATACCTTTATGTTATCTAAATAAATAAATAAATATCTGGGACAATTCACACCAAAATCATCTGACCCCAAACTAAGCAGAGCTTGTAATATGGGCGTCAGAGACTGATAAACATACTTCAATACTTCTAAATACATACTTATATAGATAATAACACCCAGACACACAACAAATACAAATGTTCGTCACACAAATATTTGTCATGGGTGGGGATCGAACCCACGACCTCCGGCGCTAAAGGCAGGATCGCTGCCATTGTGCCAACAGGCCAGTCAATCTGTAACTTAGATCAACGATTCATACGGTATTGTAACAAAACAATGATCTAGCTTCTTGAATAATGCTTCATCATTATTTATTTAATGATTAAAAGGTTTTTTTAAAAGTTTATATTCGTGCAGGCCCCGACATACCAGCGGTTAGGAGTGAGCTGAGGAATGTGTTATCTAATAATAATCCTTTAATAAGATATAAGACTTAAGGGAAAACTACTGTACAATTTTTTTATCAAATCATATCTTTATTATTATACTTTATTGATGCGTGAATATGCGCGACTTTGATTTAAAAAATAAAATGGTCTCCCGCAGGGGAGCGTACTGGCCCCTATACTATTCAACATTTATACCAACGATCAGCCATCTGCTCCAAATGCTACACGATACCTTTACGCCGACGACCTGGCCTTAGCGTCACAATCCACCTCCTTCGAGCAGGTCGAGGAGAACTTGACGCTGGCGCTGCGGGAATTAAGCGAGTACTACAATAACAATGCATTGAGACCTAACCCCAGCAAAACACAGTCATGCGCCTTTCACCTGCGTAACCACCAGGCAAACCGGACCCTCAATATTTCTTGGCGAGGAGAGACTATTACTCATTGCTCAAAACCCAAATACCTGGGCGTTATTCTGGATAGGTCTCTCACATACAAAGCCAACTGTGAAAACATTAGGCAAAAAGTGAGTACTCGTAACAATCTCCTGCGGCGACTCACGTCGGCAAAATGGGGAGCATCTGCAAATGTCCTGCGGACAACTGGTCTAGCCCTTTGCTAATCGGCTGGCGAATATGCCTGTCCTGTCTGGGGTCGCTCAGCACACGCAAAGGAAGTAGATACAGCACTAAACGAAACCTGCCGGATAATTACAGGCTGTTTAAAGCCGACCCCGGTAAGTATGCTGTATCCACTGGCCGGAATCGCGCCGCCAGAAGTCCGTAGAGCGGTTGCTAGTTCTATTGAAAGAGCCAAAATGGAGCTGGACACCCGTCATCCTATGAATGGCTACCTGGCCGTCCCCCAGAGACTCAAAAGCCGACGAAGCTTCGCCAAAACTGCTTTTTCTTTGTCTGACAACCCACCACAGGCCAGGATCGGCTAATGGCTGGAGAGGCTACCTGCTACCACCCCATTCGTCGGGCCTTCTGAGGGTCTCCCCCGGGGCCGCGGTTTGCCATGGCTTACTTGGAAAGCTCTGAATAGGCTGAGGACCCGGGTTGGCAGATGCAGAGAGAGTCTGTGCAGATGGGGTTACACAGATGGCGACAATGCGTGCGAGTGTGGTGCCTCCCTACAAACTATGGACCACCTCATATCATGCCCCTCGTGTCCGGACAGCTGTACGCGTGAGGAACTTATGTGTGCCAACGACCATGCTGTTAGGGTGGCGGAGTTTTGGTCAAAAAGGATATAGCCATCGACATGATAAGAAGAAGAATAATTAAAGAGAGTGGATCGATCAAAACGCCTTCTGTAGCGATACCCAAGTGAAAGCCACAGAATTATCCTCTTTACAGGTGGAAAAAATTTCACGATTAAAGAGCAGTACAATAAGCAAAATAATAGGTTGGGGAAAAAGTTTCTTTGCATTTTTTAAGGAAATTCAATTTTTTTTATATACTCTATTTACATTTAACTAAAGTATGTAGGTGCCATTTCGATCGATTACTTTTGCCATCTTGTAGGTAGGGACATGATCCTGTTGCTATAGGAATTTTGCGGTTTCTGATCGAAATACCGCGACAAGTGGTGTTGGCAGTCCCCTCGTGATGTTAACCTGACACTGCCTAAAGAATTCTGAAGAGACCGAAACAGGTGGAAATCTGAATGTGCAAGGTCAGTGCTATACGGCGGATGCATTAACACCTCTCAGTCAAACTCTCTTATTTTTTGATGATGAAAAACCACACCCTTTCTGTTGATTAATTCCGGCCGCTTTGTCTCAACTTCTTGCTTTAATTTCATCAGTTGTTTGCAGTAGAGTTCAGAATTGATGGTCCTGCCTGGTGGTACAGCTCATAATGAATAATGCCCTGCCAATCCCATCACACACACAGCATCACCTTGTTGCGAGTTAGCCCGGGTTTCGCCACAGTCTGTGAAGCCTGACCGGCCTTTGACCACGACCTTTTTCGCACGTTCTTGTCGTACATGATCCACTTTTCATCACCAGTTATCAGCTTCTTCAAAAATGGTTCGGATTAATTCCGTCATAATAAAGAATCACAAATAAGTACACGGTTCATTAGGTTTCTTTCAGTGAGCTCGTGAGGTACCCAAATATCGAGCTTTTTTGTGTACCCAGTATTTTTCAAATGTGCCAAAACTGTTTTGTGGTCAGTTCCTAGTTCTTCAGCTACGTCGTAACTACTGATATGCCGATCTTGCTCCACGTTTTCAAAAATGTAATGTATCGATTTTTTTCATTAGATTCACTCATTTTGACAGTGAGAAAAACAAATGAAAATCACGCATTTTCCTACTTTTAATGATACCAAAACCAGCCAGATACAAATAGTATAGCCAAAGAGATGTTATTACAAGTACATACATACTATATGTGAAAATACTTTTTCCCCAACCTAATAATAAAGTGTACGCTCACAGATCAAAAGAAGCTGCTCAAGTGGTCGGAAAGGTACAACGTGGTCGTCATCCTGCGTCAGTGATGGTTTGGTGGGCGTGACTTATCAAGGAGTCACAAACCTATTTTTTTGTGAAAAAGGAGTGAAATTTCAACTTCACAAGGCACGAACTACCCAAGCATGGCTTGAAACCAACGTTCCGGACTTAATAAGAGCTGAATACTGGCTCTTATCTAGCCCAGACCTCAACCATTTATACTACAAATCTTGGTTAGTTTTACAGGACATTATTTGCTGTAAACGACACGGTGACATTGAGTCTCTTAAAAAATCTCTGAAGCAAGCAGTGGTGACATCGATAACAGTGCGTAAATCGATAGATCAACTCTGCCAAGAAATAACTGATTGCAGTGACGTATTGACGTGTCACCGAAGCTTTACTTCTCTTTCAAGAATGTATATTCTTTGTTCTTGAAGCCCAAATATTATTTTACTGTTTGGATATAAGCACAGCCGCTGGGAGATTATATTATTCAGGCATAAACATTGAACTTCCTTATTTTTTAGTAATTGATGTCTCTCAATCACTTTGTTTACTTTGATCACACGCTAGTCACTTTACTGATACTGATGAATTAATCGGCTTTATTGAACGTCATCGGCTCACGAGCTGATTGGTAATATTTAGATTTAATAGTGGCGATAAAAACAAATATAATTATTAAGAGTTCATGTTTACCGCGCAATTTTGAAATGGTAGTAGGCTGGCTTTGTTGCCCGTAAGCAAAGCTCGTGGTGAAAGGCGATGGTAAGTAAGAGTTTGAGGGCTAGAAGGGCGAAGGAGGGAGGGACAAGTGACACCGCAGACGTGTTGGTGTGACGACATCAAAGGACTGCCGGGATAAAGTAGTTGTATACTTACCAAGACCTCAATCATGGCATTAACTGATGGCCACACTTTAGCAGCTGGTTGAAAACGGTCAAAGGAGACTATTATTTTTCTTGGTAGTTTGATTCTCGAACACTTTCTTTTGAAAAAAGAGAATATTCCTTTGTCTGTAGATAAAATAGATATCGTGCGGTCATCCGCAAAAAAGTTTTATTCTTATCCAAGACCTGATGCTGGTCTAAATACCAAATTCTAGTTATAGAGGGAATAATTTCAGACAATTATAACATCTCAATTCAACTTTTGTGTTTATCCTATCTGTGAATACCTATCCTAACATAAGAGAAAAGAGGTCAGCCTATTAGCGCTTTGCTGATTAGGAAATTAAGAAAAACAAGGTTTTCCTAAGGGATTCTGAAATATCTGAACCATAAAAACCGAATGAGTCACCTTGTATTGAATCACCTCAAGTCATTATCATTAATGATTGGTGATTTTATCATTTGCAAAAATAGGCGCCAGCGCTTAGAATAAAAACAGGAATGTTTCTTTTTTACGGAATGTAAAATAAATAAATGAATATAATTGTTCACGACTCAGCTTGAGCAGGTTGCCCAGCTTGGCAAGAAGTGACTAATTCCCAGTACACTATTTACGATACCTGAACGTTATGTTATTCGTGTACGAGTATTATTAATCCGGTCAATTATACAGCTATGGATGGTTTGTTTTACTTTGACTAGTTATTTTATTGAGTTAAAACATGTCATTTATCAAAAATATCGCAATAATAAAATTGACTTCAAATACAGGCAGATCCCGTGAAAACAGGTGGACAGAGGGGTTCACATCAGTCTTTACATAGGGGCACCATATGCTGCTGACATAAGAACCATTTTGCAATGGTTTTGTAAAAGTTAATGTGAACGCCTCTGTACCTTTGAAAGTTGTTCAAGTTACAATTAAACAAGGTAAATATTTTTTGTAAAATGTTATTTATAGAAAGAATAAAATAATATAATAGCTTAACCTACTTTTCTATAAAATAGTTGAGATGCCAGTCGACTGTCTTGCATAAACTTAATTCTATTATTGGCCTATCTTTACTATTTAAAACAAAAGATAACATTTATTTTCTTTTGCTTTCAAACTTGCATTGTTTTAGTTTAAGTTTGAATAAGGTTGGCAGATTTATACCATTATTTTTTTACCATGAAGGAATTACAATAAGATTAATGCAAAATAACGAAAATGTGTTGTTACTTTAAATTTTTTTGAGCATGTTTTTTTTATAAAACAGTATTATTAATTGCTTTTAATTTATATTCATAAGATATTATTTGCAGTGGTTCTTCGGATGGAAAAAGAAAAAAATAGAGTGCTATTATCCCAAGCGGTATGCCACCGTTTTTGGAGCGAAGCAGGTGCGTAGGCGTTTAAAAAGGTTGAGTTTTCTCGTTTCGTTCCCTACCCGTGGTGGTATTCTTCAGCTAATTTTCAATTTAATTATCTTGTTTACATTTTTGACTTTTTCAGATCATCATAAGTAACTTCAGTAACGTCCACTGACTGGAAATCTAATTGTGATTCTCCAGATTTTGAGGAAGGTTTTTCTGTCGGTTCCGATCTTTTCTTCGGGCCTGTAAAATAGAATGGTAAAAATGGTTAAACTCTATAAAACACGTTATTTTTGCATGCATACTCTAACGACTACCTTTTAAATGCCACCCTATTAGAGGCATTAAAGGTCAATTAACTGTTGCCGCCACGAAGAACGGAACACTTTTCGCTAAGCATATTAGAACCAAGCATAGTAGGTGGTGAACGTTAAGGTGGACATGCGTGCCAACAAACTCACCACTGAGGATGCTCAAGACCGCGCGAAGTGGGCTAAGAAAGTAAGAAAGGTGGACCCTGGGACCCCACACACCAGTGTGGGTTCACAACCGGGGTAGACCGCACGGGTGATGATGATGATAGTAGGTAGTAAACCTTCCGCTGTTATCTCGGTTGCTTTAATTTTTTCTCGGTATTTTCGATCACGGAGAGTTACTCGCAAATTTAATAGTTCCGGCCAAATATGAACACTGGACCACAATGGTTCTTCACGGGAGAGCTTAACCCCAAGACGCACTCTGTTATTATAAAGAGCAACAAAGATATTCACCCTACACGGTTTCACCATAACCAATTACAAAAGGTGTTGATAGTCAGTATTCCAAAATCGGAAAGGCTATAGACATGCAATCAAGCACAGATCCATGCTTAACTGACTACGATTCAAAAATAAGCCATTTCAACCTGTTTTAACATACAATCTCAGTTAGAGATTAAACAGCTTATGATCATAAAACCAAATACGTATTTGCTTACCTGTGCCAATTGCCATTTTAATAAGATTGGCGAATGGAGAGTCTATCAAAATGGTAACACAGAAGGCAGCAATAACGGCTAAAGAAAAATCGATGAAGAATCGGTGTATCTGAAACAAATTTAAAACAGTTTAGTTCAAAGCCAACTTCAAAATTCAATGTTCCAGAGCTACATAATAGACGCAAAAGATTTCAGTGTGGCAGAATATTTCTTAACAAATTATTTATTTTGGAGGAAGAAATTGCCTAAACGAATACAATATGGTGGATATACGAAGAAGATTATGAAATAGTTTATTTTGTGAAACAATACCAGAGGAAAAATAAATTCCCCTGATGAACGTCTCTGTGCTCATCTAGTCTACAACAAGTCTTTGATACTTTATAAAATGAAGCAGACAATAACATGTTTTTAACGTTGTTTGATATGTAGTTACATACACCGATCCCAACAACGATAAAGAAAATACATCAACCGGACCGTGAACAACATATTCCAACTAAGATCTGATTTATCTTCAGGATTAGATTAGAGTGATTGTTAAAGCACATAAACATACTATTTTCGCTTCTGTGTAGAGAATTAAGTAGTAGCAGTAGTTTGTACTGTTTACTTATAATGTGTTTGATCCCAATCCCAGCATTTACTTCTAGAGTGATTAAGAGACCGCATACAAATAATGTATTTTTGAAGTTGTACCTAGTCCGGCAAAAAGTTCTGTTACAAATGTTTTTTTTATATGAAGTAATGTAATATTACCTACTAAAACTTTTCATGCCCTTTGCACCGGAGGTCGTGAGTTCGATCCCCACCCATGACAAACATTTATGTGACGAACATTTGTGTTTGTTGTGTGTCTGGATGTTATTATCTATTCAAGTATGTATTTAGAAATAGTTATATATGTTTATCAGTCTCAGACACCCAAGGTACAAGCTCTGCTTAGTTTGGGGTCAGAAGATCTTGGTGTAAATAGTCCCAGATATTTATTTATTTAACTTTCCGCCTGCGGCTTCGCTTCGCACTTTACTCTCGATTCGATCTCGACTCGATTCAGATGAGATAAGATACTCTTTTCTGCACAAAAACAGAGGAAAAATCAAGTATTACAAAGAAAGTTGATGTACAATTTAGGCGGTCTTATTGCTAAAAGCAATCTCTTCCAGACAACCTACTACAGGTAGAGGAAAGATGACAGAAACCATTTTTTTTTTATACCAGTATTGCGATATTTATTAAAATCCCACCAAAAAAAATCTAGGCCACCTCTGGCTTTTACACAGACCTCTATTCTATGGATTTACACACTGTTTTCCATGGAAAATTTCGCTACTGCTTGCTCCACAGAGTGTTTAAGAGTCCCAATGTCGCCGTGTCATTTAGAGCAACCCTAAAACTGACCATTATTTGTAGTCTAAAGTGTTGAGGTCTAAGCTAGATGAGGGCTAGTCTTCAGCTCTTATGAAGTGCGGAGAATTGGTTTCAAACCAGGCTTGGGTAGTAAGTGCCTTGTGACCAGGTGCAGGGTGTACCGTAGAAAGTCCACGGTACATTTAAAAAATGTATTACCACACGATCCAATCCATCACTGACACAGGATGATGACCACGTTGTGCCTTTCCGACCACTTGATCAGCTTCGTTAGAACTGTGAGCGTACACTTTATTATTTTGCTTATTGTAGTGCTCTTCAATCGTGAACTTTTTTCATCCGTAAAGAAGATATTTCTGTGCCTTTCATCTGCGTATCGCGAAAGAAGGCGTTTTGATCGATCCACTCTCTTGAATTGTAAAGATTGATTTAGGGCATGTCCTGTTTATCGATGATAAGCACCGAGCTTCAGGTCGTGTTTTATAATACGCGAAAGAGTCCTAGAGGGAATCTGCATTTCTCGCGATAAGATTTTATGCTTCCCAATGAGGTTTCGACGAATTCTTGCTTTAACAGCAGAAACAGCCTTTGTAGTTCTAACAGACACGGCCGCTTCGATCTTTTATGGTTTTTGACAAAGGAACTGTTGTTGTATCTGTTCACAGTACGATTTAGGAACGTACGGCTGATACCAAGGTTTTGAAGTATCTAGATGACCGTCGGCTCCATACCAACTTTGTGCAAGGAGATCACTGCAATCCTATTTTATTTAACACCCCAATCCATATTGTAATTTGATAATGATCTTTCTTCTTCTCATTTGAATGTCCCGAGTGGATGTAACTACTTCACCGTTAGTTGATCTACTTAAGCTCAGGGTGTAAAAACTAAATTGTATTATACGTATGGAGTAATAAGGCTGTAAATCGAAATCCTACAGAACTTTGGTTTTTACAACCAAGCGCAATTTGTGACTTTGTAAGTACGCCATACTTGTCTGAAATGTACAGTCCTTTACATCCTGCACTTTTAAAAAAATATGGCGTTAGTGTTCTTACATCATAAATTACAACAATAACGTTGTTTAAACGTTGAAGTTATCTGGGCCGTAAAAACCATTTTTTTGCGAATTTGAAAGCGTCATATTGACCAATCGATAGAACGGAAAATTCGGAGTAAGATTGCATTCGTAACTAATTTTTGGGTAAAATGGCTCATACGACCTTTTTACCTCAAGCAACATGCACGGTGAGGGCTTGCATTGACTAGTGAGCTAAATATAAAATGCGCAAATGTTAAAGTTAATAAAATTGATGATTATCTTGGCTATCACAATCAAGTGAGCAAAGTTTATATTAAATGACATTGGAAAATACTTACAGAAAAGGACCAGGCAAAATATACAAGCGCTAAAACAGTTGAGTTGATCAGGTATATCAATGGAAAGTGAAGAATATACATGGCGTAGGACAAGCGACCAAGAATCTTGAATATGTGCAACGACAGGAACCAGTTGATAGGACCTAAAAGAGGATAACATTTTAACAGTTTGTCTTGTTTTAAATGTAAGTGCACGGTTTCGGAAATATAAGTTTTACTCATCTAAGTCGGACACGCCTGTTTTAAATAATACAATTTCGTCAGGAATATACCTTTGTTCATGGTGATTGAGGGACTGGTGAGTGAGGAAAATAGATTGTCACCAACTTCGCTAGTAATAATATTACATGAATTATTTCATTAAAATCAAACACCCGATAACATAAAAATATTTTTCCTTTGTAATTTGTACACCAAAAACGACATAACAGGCACAGAGTGACAGAACCAATAAAGATACTCAGTGTATTTTTCATAAAAATATCAATTAAACTGGGGCTGTTAACCATTGTGCTTAGCGTGTCGTTGCAAAGTATGATGATCATGATTAATATTACCTCCAAACCCTTTTGCACACCCGAAGATTATCCATCCAACGCAAGCGGCCCAGATCGGTCTCTTGAAAGAATTGAGGACGTTGTCCATGAGTTGATTATCCCAATCTGGTTGGATGTTCCAGTAGGTGGCGCTGATAACAGCGAAAACGCCGCCAAGCGAAAGTACCCACAGGCACAATACTCATCATTTCAGCCGAACGACGCCCACTGCTGGGCATAGGCCTCCCCCAAGGATCTCCACAACGATCGGTCCTGCGCTGTGCGCATCCAGCGGCTTCCCGCGGCCTTGACCAGATCGTCGGTCCACCTTGTAGAGGGCCTGCCCACGGAACGTCGTCCGGTACGCGGTCGCCATTCGAGAACCTTTCCGCCCCAACGGCCATCGGTTCTCCGATAGGCACAATACTAACGGCTGAAAAATACCATTAGTATGAAAATATGTTCTCGGGAAGATCTATAACTTAAAACTCACTTATCAATGAGATAACAAGCCCTTATATCTAAGACGTATCTTGGTTATGATTATGTATTGTTGATACATAGCATAAGTCCAACCAGTACCTAGTCTCAGTCTCAATATTATATTATTTTTGCTACGAATATATTTTTTTAACTTGTCATAAGTACTTTTTATAAGTATTATTTTTTAATAAGGATATTTTTTACTTATACTCCTTTACTTTTAATAGAAATAATGGTAAACATTGACGGTAGTTAGTTAAAATAACGACGACGTAAGCTAACTTTATTGAAAAAATGCTAAATGTTGCACGTAATGCGTTGAGCCGCATTCAATATTAAGGAATTATAGCCATAACTATAAGTGAAGTCCATCAAGTGGCTTATATAGTAACTACTTGATTCACAGCAGTTTTGATATAAATGAAAAAAAGGTGAAGCTAGCTATAAGCCCTACGTTTTCAAAAATAAAGATTCTTCAAATGATTTCACGTGGCACGAATGTATTTAATTTTAATTTAACAGTGTAACAGGGATGCTCGCTCACCATTGGAATAGATACTCTTTTTCCACGGTACAAATGTAGTAAGTATCCAAAGATCATTCCAACGAAGAACGGTGCAGCTCGGGGCAGTGTGTGGTAGTAATATCCTTTCATATAATGAGCGGTGTCAAGTCGCCTAAAAAAACAAACTCAGTAAATTAGTCCCATTAGTCCAGTTAGTGAAGTATGCATACATAAATATTAAAGAGTGTATCCACCTATCCTTTTTGATAAAATTAACAATTACTATACGCAGAATTGTTGTTATAGCATACATATAAAGAGTGAAGTCATCATCATACATGCTGATCGCTTGAAAAAAAATCATCGTATGTCATGCATACTGTTTAATTTTTTTACACATTACAAAAGAAATAGATAATATTAAGCATCAGTGCCAGACCTATTTTCTGGACAGATGTTCTTATGCTAAAGAGAGTCAGGTCAGTTTTAGGTTTAGGCCCGTATCAGAAACAGAAATGTCGAAAATTATTAATAATTTGAATAAAAATAAAGCTTCGGGATCCGATGGCATCCGTGTCGGAGACTTGCAAGTCATAAATAGAAAAATAAGTCCTGTATTAGCTCATTTTGTCAATCTATGTATAAGGAAAGGCGTATACCCCTGTGAACTTAAGGTATAATAGCTATAAGACCTATATACAAACAAGGACCCCATGCATAGTATGCTAATTATAGACCGATAGCCATTTTGAATGTGATAAACAAAATAGTTGAAAAAGTAATTGTAGGTCAAATAACAGATTTCCTTGAAAAACATCGATTGTTGTCAGATGCTCAGTATGGTTTCCGGAGTGGTAGAAGCACAGCCACAGCCTTAGCAAGGTTCACAGATGATGTCAATGGCTGCCTCAATAAAAAATAAATTGTTACGACTATCTTTATAGACTTCAGGAAAGCCTTTGATACTTTAGACCATCAAGGCCTCTTGAAGGCCATGGATGAGTGTGGTATCAGAGGACCTGTCAAAGCCTGGTTTAGCCAGTATCTAGAGAATAGGTCACTGAAAGTAGCTGTATGTGGGGCGGAAAGTGAAAGTGGTTCATTCGATATGGGATACCAATTGGTTCTGTCTACGGCCCTGTCGGGTACATAATGCATGTTAACAGCATGATTAATGTTATAAAAAAATGTAAATCCTACATGTACGCTGACGATACATGCATAATGTACAGCGGCAGGGATTTTACTGAAATACAGAGTCAAATGCAGCAGGACTTTAACAACATAATTTACTGGGCGCATGTTAATGGCATTGTTCTTAACATAGACAAAACGAAATGTATGTTAATTTGTTCTCCATATAATGAACATAAGTCTTTAAATATAAATATAATAGGGCATAATCACTATTGTCTACATGAAAATGGTATAAACTGTCAATGTACAGCAATAGAGCAGGTAACGTCATATAAATATCTTGGATTGACAATTGATAAATACTTTACTTGGAATTTACATGTAGATAATGTATGTGCGAAGCTCCGTACAATAATGGATAAATTATACAATTTGAGAAATATGGTCAGTAAGAATGTTTTGTTCATGCTGTACTTTTCATTGGCCGATGCTACGATAACCTACGGTCTGGGCGCGTATGGACTCACTTTCCCTACAGATTATTATGCACGTGGATCGCAAGCTTCCTTTCAGGGCGAAGCATCAAAGTCGTTATCAACGGCTCATGCTCCGACTTCATGCCTGTAAATGCTGGCGTTCCACAAGGCTGTGTGTTGTCTCCGACCCTGTTTATTCTGCACATAAATGATATGTTGCAAACCAGCAACATTCATTGTTATGCGGATGACAGCACTGGGGACGCACTGTACGTTGGCCAACGCAATCTCTCCAAGACCGCAGTTGACGAAAACCGAAAACAGCTTGTGTCTGTAGTTGAGGCATCCCTCGAACAAGTCTCACAATGGGGTCAAAATAACATCGTCAGTTTTAACCCCGGTAAGACACAACTCTGCGCATTTACCGCGAAAAAAGCTCCATTTGTCTCATGTCCTACGTTTGAGAGCACTACCTTGAGTATCGGGCCTAGCATCGGAATCCTTGGCATTGACATTTCGAGTGATATACAGTTCCGCAGTCATCTGGAGGGTAAAGCCAAATTGGCTTCAAAAAAAACTGGTGTGCTAAACAGGGCAAAGCAGTATTTCTTGCCGTCTCAGCGCCTTCAACTTTACAAGGCGCAAGTAAGGCCTCACATGGAGTACTGCTGCCATCTTTGGGCGGGAGCACCCCAGTATCTTCTCCTTCCTCTTGACCGTATACAGCGGAGAGCCGCTCGAATTGTCGACGATCCTGTGATCTCCGAACGCTTGGATCCCTTGGCCCTACGGAGAGACGTTGCATCACTCTGCGTGTTCTACCGTCTTTACAATGGGGAGTGTTCAGACGAACTGCATAATCTTATACCTGCCGCTGAATTTCATCACCGCACGACACGCCATAAGTTGAAATTCCATGCTCATCACCTGGATGGCTAGCGCTCAACAACCGTGCGTTTTTCGCGCCAATTTCTTCCACGTACAGCCAAGATATGGAATGATCTTCCTGCGGCGGTGTTCCCAAAGGGATATGACATCGGGGCCTTCAAGAAGAGAGCGTATTCCCATCTAAAAGGCAAGCAACGCATCGGTGACACCTCTGGTGTTGCAGTTGTCCATGGGCGGAGGTGATCACTCTCCATCAGGTGACCTTCTAGCTCGTTTGCTCCCTATTACATAAAAAAAAACAGATTCAAATAAAATTAGAGAACTGCAAATTAGAATGTTAAAACTCCTAATCAATAACTGTACCAAAAAGTTACTAAATAAGAATTACGAACTATTATTTGGCATATGTAAAATCCTACCCGTAGAATATAAAGTAAAAATGGCACTTGTACTTGAACAGCAATATGTTACGGAATTTAAAGAGAAGAGGGTCCATACGTACCCTACCCGTTTATCGAAGAAAAATAAATTAGTTATTCTAAAAATAAATAACTACTTTGGAAAACGAGAACGAAGATGGCTAGTGCCAACTCTCATTAACGAACTGCCGGCGGACATAGTGCAAGATGCTTCATCTGCCTCTAGGAACAGTCTAAAATGCAGACTCAAGAAGCACTACCTGTCGTTGTGTCCATGACGTCAATTGTTTAAAATAACTGAACTGTGCGTCTGCCACGGGTTGCCGATTTGGATCTGCGTTGTCGTTCACGTGAGGGGTTGTGTTGGGACTTGACATTGTCATGTCATGTCATGTCAAGTCCCGGTACGGATTTTTGCGCGGGCGATGGCGTGGGTTTGGAGTGCCGACTCGTGGTGGACGTACTGAATACCTAACTGTAGTTTGTTATCTGCTGTGCCTTTTGTGTATAATTGTTAATTAATTGTTGTTAGATATAGTTTATAATGGTCCCTATTACCTAATTATGCAAGCTTAGGTTAGTTTAGTGATAAGAGTTACTGTTATGTAATATGAGTTACTGTTATGTAATCATGCGAAACACCCACTTAATAACTATCTCGAAATTGTCCTACGAGAACTGCTGCCGACAAATTGCAATAGTAGTTTTGCAGGTTTTCTGTATTTAGATAATAAGAGTGTGGGTTCTGGGCGAAAATTCCCAGGGGCATTGCCCTGTGCCACCTACCGCGTCGCAGGTTGCGGATAGCGAAACGGCCTCCAGATATGGAGGCTAGCTGCTTTGGCAGTCGCGGACAGCTGGGCGGTCCATCTCGAGGGGTGCTGGGAAATACTCGTGGTGAGTATTTCTCTATAAAAAGGTACTAAACCCTATGACGGAGGACGTCAGTGGCGAGTAGGAGCCGCCACTCAAATCAAAGCTCGGACCCGGGGAGACCTACCTCGTAAGCCCTTTAGCGGCAATTGGTCTGTTACCACTGCCTTGTGGTGTGATGTTGGTTCATCAAAGGCTAGGGCATCACCCCGAAAATCTGATGTGCAGCGCCTTGGGAAAGTGCTGCACTATTTTCCCAACCATCGTAATGAAATGAGTACTATAAGAGATAATGTTTTGCCATGCGAACCGGCTAGCACCCGGCGCTTGCAGGTACCCGGGCCTGCAAGTGAGAAATTAGTTACCAAAGACTGTAAGAGGGTGGGTACCCAGGCCCCCTTATCGGTGAATGATACTGGTCCTAAAGAAAGTAATAAGAAGCTGGTACAGCAAGCTTTCCATCCCAGTCTATTCCTGGCTAGACCTAGAAGTGCATCGTTAAGTTCAATGGCAGATGTCAATACTCAATGCCAATCAAGCATCACAAACTTCATGGAGACTGAATCCGAAGACCCCAATCCCCCTACCTGGCAAAGAATACCATTGCTACGCAGCTCCAAAAAACGGAAAACGGTCTCCTCGCCATCTCCTGAGAAAATTGTTGGAATGTTATCAAAATATAATATAAGTTTGATGTAGTAACGCCGTCTATGAACCTCTGAGGTAAACTATGTTTGCATTGTCTATGTACAAATGTATTAAGAAAAATAAAATTAGTCTATTCCTAACCGCCAACCAACGTCTTTTAATAGGTTATGGGCTACAAAAATCTCTTGCTAAAAAATAATTCAAATACAGTTATTGTTAGTTTTTTTTCGCGTGTGAAATCAAGAAGATGACCTCCAGTTTTCTGTCGAGCGTGCCGAAGCTTAAAGGTCGTGAAAACTACGACGATTGGGCGTTTGCAGTTCAGAATTTGTTGGTACTTGAGGACACAGACAAGTTCCTGAAGCAAGAAGCAGTGGCAACGGATGCAACACAGATAGTTGCTGATGCCAGAGCACGAGCAAAATTGATTTTGACCATTGACGCATCATTATTTGTGCACATAAAGGAGACAAAGACTACGAAAGAGTTATGGACGAAACTGAAGACTTTGTTTGATGATTCGGGATTTTCACGAAGAATAACTTTGCTCCGTCATTTAATCTCCATCAGACTAGAAAAGTGTGAAAATATGACAAGTTATGTGACACGGATTGTTGAAACTTCGCAGCGGTTATGTGGCACTGGATTTAAAATAAATGATGATTGGGTTGGGTCATTGTTACTAGCCGGTTTACCTGAAAAGTTTATGCCAATGATTATGGCAATTGAGCATTCGGGGGTCCAAATAACAGCAGATTCCATAAAAACAAAATTGTTGGATATGGAAAATGTTGACTCATCAGAAATGGACAGTAATGACAACTCAGCATTAATTGCTCGAGGTTGGCAAAAGAAGAAATATGGTAAAGTTGGCAGCACTAGTAAACATGGCGGACCGACTCCGAATATCTATGCTCCGAGTACGTCAATGTCAAACTCAAACGTCAAAACTACGAAAACAATAACATGTTATAAATGCAAGCAAACTGGACATTACAAGAATCAGTGTCCATTGAAAGACGAAAAAACAGAGAAGAAAAAACAGACAAACGCGTTCAGTGTTGTTTTTCTTAGCGGAAAATTTAATAAATGTGACTGGTATGTAGATTCAGGAGCCAGTACTGACATGACCGCTAACGAAAGTTGGTTGACAAATAGGATGGATTCATCAAGTTTACCCGAAATTACAGTTGCAAACGAATCCAAAGTACCTGTATTGTGTGCAGGTGATGTAGAAGTCACGACAAGTTACAATTACAAGGTCACAGTGAAGAATGTGTTGTGCGTACCGACTCTTGCGACTAACCTTTTATCAGTTAGTGAATTGATAAGAAATGAAAACAGTGTTGTTTTTGAACCTGACCGGTGCCTCATAAGAAACAGATTGGGCGATTTAGTAGCCGAGGCCAAACTCGTTGATGGTGTATACAAGTTAATATTGGAAACAAATACTTGTTTGTTGGCGTCATCAACAGCTGATGGACAGACATGGCACAGACGGCTTGGACACTTGAATAGCACAGATATGAACAAGATGAAACAAGGTTTAGTCAATGGGATGTATTACCCAGACACATTTGTGACAAGTAAATCTAGTTGTCAAGTTTGCTGTGAAGGTAAACAGTCAAGATTACCATTTTCAACAGGTACGCGAGCTACAGAGATGTTACAAATTGTGCATTCAGACATCTGTGGACCAATGGAGTGCAAATCAATAGGTGGTGCAAGATATTTTTTGTTGTTTGTGGATGACTTCACCAGAATGACCTTCATATATTTTTTAAAGGGCAAAAGTGAAACATTGACTTATTTTAAAGAGTTTAAGTCAATGGTAGAGAACTATCAAAACACAAGAATCAAAATATTGCGTACAGACAACGGGGGTGAATACTGCAGCAATGTTTTTCGAGGTTTTCTGAAGAATGAAGGCATCATTCACCAGAAAACAAACCCGTATACACCGGAACAGAACGGACTCAGTGAGAGGAGTAACCGGACCATAGTGGAGAGGGCGAGATGCTTGCTTTTCGAAGCAGAACTGGACAAAAAGTTTTGGGCAGAAGCTGCCAATACAGCAGTATACCTAAAAAACAGATCCACAGCTTCAGGTATTGAAAAGACTCCATATGAGATGTGGTTTGGCAGGAAACCAGATTTACAACATTTACGTGTAATTGGGAGTCCAGTAATGGTGCATATACCAAAGGAGAAAAGAACAAAGTGGGATAGAAAATCCATAAAACATATACTCGTTGGTTTTTGTGACAACATTAAGGGTTACAGGATTTATGATCCAGCAAAAAACCAAGTTTCCACAAGTAGAGATGTCATTATCCAGGAAAAACCAAAGCGTCAAGAGACTGTCACTGTTCCTATTGACAGCACAGATTCAGTGGGGGAATCAGTGGAGGAATCTGTGATGAAATTTGAACCCCTGAATGAATCAAGTTCGAGTGAGTCTGATTACTTGGATGTTGAAGCTGAGAATATAGAGCCTGAAGCTTCTGGAGAAAACCAGGAATATGTACAGGCTAGTACAGTTCCTCAAAGTACAGAAGAAGCTCCAGATGTGTCACATGCGGGGTCTACTACACCAGTTCCAGTAAAAAGGCCGAGGCAGAAGCCTGAGAGGTATGGCTTTGCCAACATGTGTGCCACAGCTACAGAAGAAGATGGACTGACCTATGCAGAAGCCATCAGTGGGCCTGAGCGACAACAGTGGTTGCAGGCGATGGCAGAAGAGCTGCAGTCATTTCAAGACAATCAAGTGTGGGAAGTTGTCGATACTCCAAGCAGCGCGAGTGTAGTGCAGTGTAAGTGGGTATTTAAAAAAAAGTTTGACTCTGACAATAAAGTGAGATTTCGTGCGCGGCTTGTCGCCAAAGGGTTTACCCAGAAGGCTGGTGTTGATTACCAAGAGACCTTTAGCCCAGTGATTAGACATTCAACGCTGCGTTTATTGTTTGCTTTAAGTGTTCAATTGAACATGGACATCACTCATTTGGATGTGACAACAGCTTTCCTTAATGGTTATCTAAAAGAAAGCATATTTATGCATTTGCCTGAAGGTTTTCCCATAAAAAATTCAAATAAAGTGTTAAAGTTAAGAAAAGCTGTTTACGGATTAAAACAATCATCACTTGCATGGTATCAAAGAGTAGAGGAGACACTGTGTAAATCAGGATTCCATAAATGTAAGTTAGAACCCTGTGTATTTGTTAAAAACCATAGTGAAAATAGGAAAACTATTGTAGGACTTTATGTCGATGATTTCCTGATATTTTCCAATTGTAAGAATGAATCTGATAGTTTGATACAGTTTTTAAGTCAGAAATTTAAAATAAAAAATTTGGGTCAAGTGAGAAATTATTTGGGCATGAGAATAAACATTAACAAAAGTACCAGTGTAATTACAATAGATCAGGAGCAGTATATTAAACAGTTACTGGAGAAGTTTGATATGTCTGAATGTAATCCTGTAGAAACTCCTATAGAATGTAAATTAAATCTGGAAAAGTCTAATGTATGTGAACAAAAGTTGCCTTATCAAAAATTAATAGGAAGTCTAATGTACCTAGCTGTCCTAACTCGTCCTGATATTGCCTATTCAGTTAGTTATTTAAGCCAATTTAACAATTGTTATTCTTATAAACACTGGAATTATGCAAAAAGAATTTTGAAATATTTGTCACAAACTAAGACCTTTTGTTTAAAATATTCCAAAAAAAGTGCAGAGCTGGTAGGTTTTGTGGATGCCGACTGGGCAAGTGATGCCACAGACAGACGCTCGTATACTGGTTTTTGTTTTACAAAATCAGGTGCTGCAGTTTCTTGGGAAAGCAAAAAACAACGAACGGTGACTCTTAGTAGTTGTGAGGCTGAATATATGGCTTTGTCAGAAGCGTGTCGTGAAGCGATATATTTACAGAAATTAGAAACTGAAATAATAGGTTCTTGTAATAAAATTATTATAAATAATGACAGTCAGAGTGCATTAAAGCTGGCAAACAATTATCAATCACATAAACGTTCAAAACATATTGATGTAAGGTATCACTTTACTAGAGAAGTTATAAGAAATGAAATTGTTGAAGTGAGATATTTATCAACAGCTAATATGCCCGCTGATTTACTAACTAAAGGTCTGCCAGGTGTAAAGCACTATAAATTTATAAAAGATCTTGGAATTGTAAAAAATATATAAATAGCCTAAGCAGAGGTTTTATAGTTGTGTATCTTTATGAAACAAAAATGTATGTATATTGAAATGTGTTGTATACAAAAAATGTATGTATGTGAAAACTAGTTTTGCCTCCCCACTGTGTTTAAACATGTATACATATATTGTGAATTGTGAGAGAAATTTGTTATTTTTGATAAAGTGGGGGTGTTGGAATGTTATCAAAATATAATATAAGTTTGATGTAGTAACGCCGTCTATGAACCTCTGAGGTAAACTATGTTTGCATTGTCTATGTACAAATGTATTAAGAAAAATAAAATTAGTCTATTCCTAACCGCCAACCAACGTCTTTTAATAAAAATCACGGTCACCAACCAATTTAGCACACTTCCAGTTGATCAGGAAGAAAATGAAATCGAAGCCACAATAAAGGTCCCGAAACCGCCTCCTATAATCATCTATGGCATTGAAGATCTCACCAAGCTAACTGAGCTTCTAGAAAGCGTTGCCGGCAAAACCGATTTCGTATATAAAATAGTCAACAAAAACCAACTCCGCATCAACTGTTCTAGCGTGGAGGCTTATAAATCCGTACTGAAAACAATCCGAGATAAAGGACTTATTGGACACACTTTTAATAGAAAGGACAAAAGACCCGTTAGAGTTGTGATTAAAAACCTCCATCATTCCACACCTGTTGATATAATAAAGGAAACTTCAGAGGAGACAGGAAACGTAGTTATTGGTGAGATTATTAATGCAAAGTATGGGCCTAAAAAGAAACCTACCTCGACATTCTTCGCCACCCTACAACAAAGCTGCAACAACAAAGCTGTAAAAAGCATCAAATACATAAGCCATCAATCAATCTCCATAGAAGAACCACGAAAACGAAACTCAATCGTTCAATGCCAAAAATGTCAGCAATATGGCCACTCCAAAAACTACTGCATGCGACCATATCGCTGCGTGAAATGTGCTCAAGGACACAGAACAGCAGACTGTCCTAAGACTGATCGCAACACTCCAGCAAAATGCGCTCTTTGTTTTGGTGCACATCCAGCTAACTTTAAAGGATGCGAAGTATATAAAGAAATACTATCTAGAAAATCAAACAAGCAGGCGCACATAAAAAACAGAACGCAGACAACAATGCATGATAATTTAGATAACAAGCACATTTTAGAAAGTACAGCACCCGCAGCTAAATTTGCCAATAAACCGGATAATCAAACACCAAAAACAACTCAACAACTAGAAAATAATGAGGAAGAAGCAAACCCACATACCAGAAAAAGGGCAAGTTATGCCGATACACTGAAAAACAACCAGAACACCAATAACGTGGAAACTACTATGCAAAATAAATTAGAAGAAATGCTTCTCAAACAAGCGGAAAAGTTTGAAATTATCTTACAACAAATGAGCACTCTGATTAACCTCATAACAACTTTAGTAGCCAAAATGCCGTAATGGCTTCCTTAAAGATAGCTACCTGGAACATAGACGGGCTATCTCCTAACGTGGAAGAGGTAGAAGTCTTTTTAAATTCACACAACATAGACATCTTATTAGTGTCTGAATCTCACCTGACTGACAACAACAGTATTCATATACGCAACTATAACATCTACACCGCAAACCATCCAGATGGCACAGCACATGCGGGAGCGGCCCTCATTGTGAAGTCAAATATAAAACACCATGAACAAACACAGTTCGAGAAGCCTCACATTCAAGCAGCAACTGTAGCTATAGAGGATCGAAATGGATCATTTAATGTAACCGCCATATACTGCCCTCCAAAGCACATAATAAAGGAGGAACATTATGATGAGCTCTTCAGCTCACTGGGACTACGCTTTATAGCTGGAGGGGATTGGAATGCCAAACATGTGCACTGGGCCTCTAGACTTACCAGCACTAGAGGCAGAGAGCTCAAGAAATCTGTAGATAGGAACCACTTGATAACAATCTCAACTGCTGAACCGACTAATTGGCCGACTGATCCAAACCGCCTACCCGACGTTATAGACTTTTTTATCGTTAAGGGCCTCTCGAGATTATCCCACTACACAGAAACTTGTCTGGATTCTAACACCAACCATGTACCGGTAATTCTGACTCTCGACACTGCTATCATGAATATTGAACATGACAATAAACTCTACAACAAGCGTACCGATTG
Source organism: Udea olivalis (assembly GCA_947369235.1). Taxonomy (NCBI): domain Eukaryota; kingdom Metazoa; phylum Arthropoda; class Insecta; order Lepidoptera; family Crambidae; genus Udea; species Udea olivalis. The sequence continues at coordinate 10,234,137 of OX376348.1, forward strand.
GAACTCGTATCGGGAATTGGTTCATGAAAGATTGGATTTGAAGGTAAATTTAAAGACCGAATCGGACATTGACAATGCAGTGCGCAAATTAACATCAGTTATCCAAGAAAGTTGTTGGATCTCCACCCCTGAAGTCATAGATCGTCCCCCAAAAAGTAAAACATACTCTGATTCCATACGACAGAAGATACTAGAAAAAAGGAGGCTACGTCGAGTATGGCACGTTAGTAGGCACTCTAATGACAAGAGGGAACTAAACAAAGCCATTCGGGATTTGAAAACCCTTATCAGGGAGGCTAACGAGGCTGCCTTGGATACTTACCTGGAAAGTTTAGCACCTACAAAGAGCACCAATTACTCACTATGGAAAGCCTGCAAAAACCATGATAGACCTTTATGTCAAAAACCACCACTACGCACAAGTGACGGTCAGTGGATTAGAACCACACTTGACAAGGCGGAAGCGTTTGCAAAGCATTTGAGTCAAGTATTTGCTCCCAATGATCCAGCGGTGAATGCAGATGATACAGAGATTGACTCGACTCTAAACCAAGACTTTCAACTGGATATCCCCCTAAAACTAGTGACACCTAAAGAAATATTCAGAAACCTCAGATCACTTAAGAATAACAAAGCTCCGGGATATGACCTCATTGACAAAAAAGTTCTCGAAGAATCACCGCGTAAAGTAGCCGTATACCTAACAATGTTATTCAACGCTATAATGAGAATTGGATACTTTCCAGACATATGGAAAGTATCAAATGTTATAATGATCCACAAACCCGGAAAACCGATTCACGAAATAACATCATATAGGCCTATCAGTCTCTTGCCGATTATGTCAAAGCTACTTGAAAAGTCGCTTCTACACAGAATGATGAAAGTTATAAAAGAAAACTCAATTATCCCGGAACACCAGTTTGGTTTTAGGAAGGAACACGCGACTGTTGAACAAGTACATAGAGTGTGCAGAAAGATAAGAACGTCTCTGGAGAAAAAAGAATACTGTTCATCGGTTTTTCTTGACATTCAACAGGCTTTCGATAGAGTCTGGCATAAGGGTTTGCTCTACAAAATAAAAACAATATTACCACACACATTTTATCCAATTCTGAAATCCTATCTGGCCGATAGATTTTTTCGAGTGAAGGAGAGCATTTGCTCATCTAAACTGCATAAAGTATTAGCAGGAGTGCCACAGGGATCTGTACTGGGACCAGTCCTATACACGCTGTTCACACATGATTTGCCACAAACCTCAGGAGTTACTATAGCAACCTTCGCTGATGACACAGCCTTGCTCACCTCAAACAAATGTCCTACTACAGCTTCCCAGGTTCTGCAGGACAGTTTGAATGAAATTAAGGAATGGCTTGCCAAATGGAGAATTGCCGTCAGTGTATCCAAATCTGTGCACATAACGTTCACCCTGCGCAAAGAAGATTGTCCTCCAGTCATGTTAAATGGCGTTCAGCTACCACATCACCAAACAGTAAGGTATCTGGGCATGCACCTGGACCGCAGACTTACATGGAGAAAGCATGTTGAAACCAAAAGAGATGAGATCAACCTAAGATACAAGGGACTCTACTGGCTGCTAGGACGTAACTCAAAACTATCTCTAGACAACAAGTTGCTCATATACAAAACTATTCTGAAACCCATCTGGACATATGGAATACAGTTGTGGGGCTCTGCTAGTGCCTCCAACATTATGATTATACAGAGAGCGCAGAACTCCATTTTAAAACAAATATCTAATGCGCCATGGTTTATAAGAATAACAGAGGTGCATGAAATTCTGAATATTCCAATGATAAGAGAGGAAATAGAAACCCACAGAGCTAACTATAGATTAAGACTGTCGAAGCACCCGAACCAACTAGCGGGGCAGCTCACTATCCCTGAAACCATGCGTCGGCTTAAAAAGCGACGGGATATCTTCGACGATTAGACCGCAATCCGATAATGACAAAGAAAGGGCTGGCTCTGCTGAGAGCAGCGCCCTAAACGACCAAACTCACTTACCTCATCTGCTCATAGTCTGAAATGGCTGATTGCATGATAAAAATATACAAAAAAAAAAAAAAAAAAAGATAATAAGAGTGTTTTTCTTTGGAATAAATGAATTAAAAAAAAAAGTATTCGTATTTGTGAAAGGGAGAGGTATACATAATATGAGATTTGCTCAATTTTGATTGTCGTTTCTGGATTCGGGTGCGCCATAGCTGTAAATTTAAAGATTTCTCGACCATAACGACAACATTTCATTCAAAAACTAAAATTATCATTTTCATCATCAGCTTTTAGAAGACCATTGCTAGAACAAGGCCTCCCCCACTGAACGCCTCAGTGAGCGGCTTTGGGCCGTACGCATCCAAAGGCTTCCCGCAACCAGCACTAGGTCATCGGTCCACCGGGTAAGAGGCCTGCCAAAGACTCCACTTCGTGGTCGCCACTCGAGAACCTTCCATCTGCTCTGCGAGCAATGTTGCCACTTCAGCTTGGCCATGCGATGAGCTATATCACTAACTTTGGATTTTTTGCGGATTGCCTCGTTTCTTATCTTATCTCGCAAAGAAACAAGCATAGCTCTCTCCAGTGCGCGCTGACCATCCATGAGCTTATATTCAAGATGCTTACTGTCAAGAACCACCTCTCAGTGCCTACGGTCATCACTGGTAACACGCACTGCACGAAGACTTCAAACTCTGTGGAATATGGGACGTAAAAATGTCGTGCAGTTTCCCGAACGCGGTCAAGCCGAGCCGGATTTGACGTGCCACCTTCTAACCGAAGTTTGTGGTCAGCACAAATAGTTAGTATAGTATACGAATAGTTGTTTAGTGTTCTTGGTGGTTAGGAACTAATTGTATGTTAAGATTGTGGGAACTAGTTATATTATAATGAAGAAACACCCTTTTCTATATACTTGCAGAAATAAGGCACGATTGGGCGGTTTCCTCTCAATACTGGTTTTACAACTTAAAGATAGGATTCCTCCAACAAATTTCAAACCTACAGTATGATAAAGATTATTTTTTTATTCGTCAACAGTTTCTAACGATCGTTTTAACAAGTACTGGTATACGGATGCGATGAACATGGGCGTTTGACATTACCTTCGTCTTGTCTATGTTCATTTTAAAACCCACCTGTTGGGAAACTTTACAAAAATCGCCAAGCATAATAATCCTAAAACGACTCCGCCAGTACAACTACATTGTCGGCAAAACGGAAGTGACTGATGGATTCACCATTTATGTTGATGCCTAGTCCGTTCCAATCCAAGAGCTTGAAAACATCTTCCGAAGAGTTGGTGAAGAGTTTTGAGGAGATAACATTTCACTGTCTTAAACTTTGCTGCAATGGGATCGGTTACGTGTTCTGGTCTTGTATACAGACACAGTAAACATTTTTACACTTCGATATACCTTTAGTCAATCTGGCGTCGCTGCAAGGACTTCAGTACCGCCCAGGTCTCAATCGTTTTTTTTTCATAGTCCACGAACGCTAGACAGAGAGGCCCATTATACTCTTCTGTCTATTGTATAATCTGGCTTGTGTGTGGATATGGTCAATAAAGCTAAAGTGTTTTCGGAAACCAGCTTGTTCGGGAGGCTGGAAGTCATCGTACCTGTGTGCAAGACGATTTGTAATGACTCTGGGAAATAGCTTGTACACGTGGCTCAAGAGTGATATGGGTTAGGTTACAGGTCCTGCATAATAGGTTCATGCGTAAAGCTACGGGCGCCCCGTGGTATTTGCGCAATGAAAATCTCCACATTGACTTAGGCCTGCCCACCATTTCGCAGTACCTAAAGCAAATTGTCCTACAATTATTTCGACTCTACTGAGAATCACCCAAATCTCCTGGTAGTGGAGGCAGGTGACTATATGCCCGAGCCCAACACCATTCGTAAGGCGCACCGCTCTAGGCACGCACTTACCGAACCGCACGATGTCATTACCCCAGTAATTGCCACCGCCAGACAAGTCGCGTATAGTCAACACTCCACCTGACCGATTTATCGTTCACACTGGTATGGACGCGCTCCGCGGCCCTAGTCAATTTAGATTCGCGTAACCAGCACGTGCCGGTTCACTTCTGTCCTCAAACCTACGTCCGTTTGCCATATCCGGGTAACGCCCAAGCCGAGGTTCAACTTCAATTATTGGGATGAGAGCCTTCCGCTCACCCTATTGTCCGGTAAAGCTACGAAAGCCATCAGCGGCTAACAGCAAATGTCAATAAAAAAAAACTGTTCAATAATGATTTATTACCCTTTTTGAAGAAGAATACCTAAGCGTTCCTGTGATACGCTTCAGGCGTAGTACCCTGAAGGATGACCGAGACAGCCTCTGGAGGACTATAAGTATCAGTTTTCCATCCGCTTTCAGAAGTACAGAACTTTTATTTTATTACGTTTTACGTTATTCCGTCCTCGCCTGGTACCTTGCTGTTTTAAGCTGTTTCAGAGCCACTTCAATCTCTTACAGGCTGATGTCCGGGATGTCCTCGACCGTGCGTTCGTAGATACGTTTAAGTCATTGGTTAATGAAGAAATGATAGTCATCAGCCAACGATTCGAAAAAACCATTGAGTAATTATTATACTTACGCCAGAGAAACAAGAGCCGATTGGAAATTATTCAGGAAGTTGTAAATTGTTGAAGCAGTAACCACCACGAGGAGTGTTCCCACAATCGCTGACCAAGCAGACCACTTCTTTTGGCCGAGCACAAAGAACAGCACGACTGGTGCGAACAAATGCAGTTGCATGTCGATGGCCAGGTACCAGGAGTGGGTAAGGCACTGAAAAAAGAATATCATGAATTAATTAAAATATATCCCATCGGTAAATTTGTGTCACATAGATAGATAGATAGATAGATACTTTATTGCACAAAAAAGGAATAAAAACAGTTGTATTACATAAAACAAGCAATTTGTACAATTTAGGCGGCCTTATCGCTAGAGAGCTATTTCTTCCAGGCAACCTTTGGGTAGAGGAACTTTTTAAAGCATGAGCTTTGTGTGGAGTGAAAATAAATCTATGAGAAAAACAACAAAAAATATACATATATATATAATCCTTCAATCTATCAAGATTATATACCTACAAATACATATAAAATAAATGTATATATCTGTATATACAAAAAAAACATACATAATACAATAAACATATATATACCATACACACATACAAAGAATTATTATGGCAAGGACGTCGCAGCACAGTAGACACCAAAATAACCATGAAGAGCAGAAGGTCACAGTGAAAGGAAATACGCTTTGACACGGGATTTAAACATAGGAAGGGATTGAGATAGCTTGATAGGCAAAGGCAAGGAATTCCACAGGCGTATGGATTGGATAGTGAAGGAATTCGAATAATAACTTGAGGAATGTGGGGGGAAAGTTAGAAGGAGTTTTCGGCTCGAGCGCATAACATCATTCCTGGCAGATTGCTGAAATTTCAACAACTCTTTGAGATAAGGAGGCGTCCGGGGATTGAACAACACGGTGTAAAGTAAGGAGAGAACATGAAGATCTCGCCGGCGGCGTATAGGCAGCCAGTTTAGTTGGGCGCGGAATTCAGAAACATGATCGTATTTGCGTAGGCCAAAGATTATGCGAATACAGAAGTTTTGGAGTCTCTCTAGCTTATTTAGGAGTTTCTGAGTGATATCCAGATAACAACAGTCAGCATAGTCTAGTATCGGCAGAAGTAAGGCCTGTACAAGAGTTATTTTGGTGGGAACAGGTAGGAAATTGCGTAGTTTCCTGATTGCACCTGCTGATGCAAACATCCTCCTGCTAACCTCGCCTATTTGCTTTACCCAGGTAAGAGAGCTGTCCATGATTATTCCCAAATTCTTCACTGATTCGCTATAGGGTATTTGGACTTCATCAAAAGTTATGGGAGGCATAAAATCCCAGTCGATTCTAGATATTTGCCATGGGCTACCAATGACTATAACTTTCGTTTTAGTGGGATTAACCTCAAGGCCAAAAGTTTTACTGCAATTCAGCACACGATTCAGGTCCGCATTCACAACTTGAACAACTTGGTGCAGGTCATTTAGGCTCCCCCCCATGAGCCTTCGCCTTGTCGTGGCGGGGGGGCTTAGTACTGGTGGTAGGTGGAACCACCGGGAAGCTAAGAGGGCTCAGGCATGGCAGTGCGGTGGACTTCCCACCCACCCATTGCCTGCCGCCGGGCGTGGTGGTGGTATGGTGCTACCACTGCCCGCCCAAAGGGGCGCCCACGGGCGCAGCGCCTTAGGGCGCGAGGTGGGAGTCGCGGTGCACAACCGTTTGGAGGGGGTCAGTGATCCGCGGCTGGCCCCCCCTGTGCACTGCGGCTCGGCGGGGCCGCACCGCCAGATGTGGCAGCGGATCCACCTTTTAGATGGATCGTGGTTGCGGACCTAGTAGGGTCCGCGTACGGTGGGAGCCAGCGGGCTTGAGTACGGGGGTGCTTTTGCCCGCAATGCACGGCTTTCACCCCGACGGCGGAAGTACCTGCGTGCTCCAGGTACTTCCGTGTCCTCCCCCCTTCATTGTAGGGTTGGCTGGAGGGGGCCCCAAAACGGGGAAACACTGGCGGCGGGGCGTTGCGAAACTTTTTAGGGACCCCGCCTCGCCGCTGAAGTGTTGAGGTCGAGTACCGTGGGGTTTTAGTCGGTAGAAGTCTGACATAACCTCGTCGTTCCCCCGAGCGACGAGGTATCCATGAGGATTTCCCCACGATAATAAAAAAAAAAAAAAAAAAAAGGTCATTTAGGCTACCTTGAGAATAAATCTGGAGATCGTCTGCATAAAGGTGGTAGAAGGAAGAGAGATTACGAGCAATTGAATTGACGAAACTTGCGAAGAGTAGAGGGGACAAGACGCCACCCTGAGGGACCCCGGCCAAGATGTTACGCCACGTGGAAAACAAATCTTCGACACGGACGCGTTGCCGACGTCCATACAAGTAACTCCGAAACCAGTCAAGTGCTGCTGGAGATATGTTGAGAGAACGTAGCACACCAAGCAGGATATCAAAGTCCACCGTATTGAAAGCATTACTAAAATCTAGCAATTCTAACACAGTAAGACATTTTTTATCCATGCCATGGCGAATGTCGTCTATAATCTTTACCAAAGCAGTAGTCGTACTATGACCTGGACGAAAACCGGATTGGAATGGATTCAGGAGATTGTTTTTTGAAAGGAAAATGCTGAGATGGTGGTTAACAACACGTTCAAGAACTTTCGACAGGAAAGGGAGAATGGAAATAGGACGATATTCAGAGAAAGATACAGGGTTGGGTTTCTTTGGTAATGGAATGACTTGCGCATCCTTCCACGCAAGAGGAAACGAGCACGAGTGTAGTGAGTGATTAAGGATGTGAGTGATAGTTGGATTTAGGATATCAACGATAGGTCTGATCATATTACGACTAATGCTGTCGCTACCGATGGCATTAAAAGCTACTGCATCATTTCAGTCTCCTAACATCACAGTCAGTAAGTTGATCAAAGACAAATGGTGAATGATCAGGAATTGGAAGCGATGATAGATAATTTAACGTAGAACTTTTAGCTACGTTATTTATTTACATATACATAAACCAAATCATGATGATAAGTAAGGAAGGAAAGGAACTGAGGCAATATTCTTTTTCTAAAATAAATAAATAATCACCATATTAAAAGGATTGTGGAAGTTCTGGATATAGACTAAAGTCGACCACCAGTAGTCCCGGCAATCGTCGACCCACGCTGTCACTAAATAGAAGTGGGGGCCGTCGGCCAGTCTATATAAGAATGAAGACATCATCAAAACACCGAACGCCAGGATAGGAAACATACGCAAAAGTCGGTTCAGGTAGAACAGGTGAATATTCCTGATTAAGGACACTGTAACAAAAATAAGTGTTAATTTATGTTTCTATGAAATAGTACTAGTATGCTCGTAAAAAATATGGTCCTAAAAGCAATTCTGAATAAATGCATAATAGTTAATTAATAAAAAAGAAATCGGATTAATATAATATACCAAATTAATACGCATACTCCACACCTTATAAGTCCAGAGTACTAGATATATTTTTTGTTTGCCTGAGTTCTGCATAAAACCACCATATTATAGTAACTAATAATATGAGAAAAACACAATATTAACTTACTTCTTGATACTTTAGCCGCCGTGGTATAAACGACAAGCAAACCACTAATCATGAAGAACGTGTCAACGGTAATAGGGGCACTGGTAATCCACAAAGAACTGAAAGCCCTCATGAACTGAAAAAACAAACGTGTCAATTAATATTGCTATTTTGTGAAAAGTAGTAAACTTTGTCAAACTGCAAGCAAGTTTTTTCCCTTTCGGGAATCTCTTAAACAATTTCAAGTTAACTATACTAAGATTTTAAAGCAGAAATTATTACTATTTAACCGATTTCAAAAATTCGTTCACCAATATGAAGCTACATTAGCAGGGAGTGACATAGGCTATATTTAATATGATCAAATAATCATTCAGTGAAAAATAATAGCGGACGTGTAATTATTTTTTAACAGAACGAGGTCTGTCGAGGCATCTAGAGTTTAATATTTCCTCATTAATAATCATTCGATCGAGATTGCTATTTCCTTAAATAATGAATAAATCTATTTCGAATTTAGAATCATTTTAACTTTGTACAATTAAGAATACTTATAAGAGATGATGTAAGATCTCACTTACATTTAATACGTCCAAGGGATTTCCCGGTCCAAAAATGGTCTGGCTGACGAAAGTGTGACCAACTAAGACCCAAATCATGGCGACTGATCTGACGCCCTCCAGGCAAGTCACCGCGTTGGGATTGTCAGAGAAGATGAAGAAGTTCTTCGTGTTGGTGTACACGGAGAAAGACTGGTATATCTTGTTGGCCGTTTTGGGATCTACAAAAATATTTGAAAGCTTTAGGCCAATAACATTTCAGAAGCATATATTATGTTACAAACGAATTGAATCGTGTTTACAAAATTACTATGGGCGAACTTAAATTTGGAGAGTTAAATACCGGATTAAGAGTTGAATAAACTAATGTTTGAGGTCCATTGAGATAATAAGTAATAATTGTGTAGTAACCTTATTTCCTAAAAATAATAATAAATCCCAAAGAAATCGTTTTTCCTGCAAACATTTCTTATTATTCTCAGGTGCATGAATCGATTATCTGATTAATCTGATATCAACTGTTATAGTGAAAAAAGCAGCTATTCGTAGCTTAAAACTTTACGGAATAAGGATTTCAGGGAAATTTTGAAGATAATAATATACTCGTTCCTTTAACTGTCCATATTTAAATCTAGATATGTTTTTTTGTCAGGAGCGTTTAATCATTATAGCTGATACATTGTAATGAAGCTAAAAATATATTTAAATTTATATTGAAAATACTTTGTATTAATACTCACTGCTCACGCAAAAAGTCTTAGTACGATTGGATTAAAAATAATTCAAATAAAGGTATCAGAAGGAAAGTATTTTGAAGCAATTAAATTAGTTGCTTCAAAATACGTCCATAATTACAGACATACCGTTAAGATCAAAATGATTTTAAAACCTTTCACGTGTTTTATCACGTGTAATACATATTATTATGTTAAAATGCGTAGCGTTAGCTGGGGGTGGGTCGAAAACGTTGCATTTTTGTAAGATTTTCGTGATTATTTCATTAAATTGAAATAAAACTTAAATTTTTGTTCCATTATGGTGTGCATAGTACTATTTAAAAACACATCGAATTGTCTAAAATTTGGTAGTCACCAATCATTTGCTTAAAAAAATAAAAAACCGTTTTTTTTAAATTGATATGACACTCAAAAATTTACTGTACACAGTTGAAGTTATAATTGGGAAATTAAAAGGTGCATACATAATAGAGATATAATTTATACTCTATTTGAATTCAGCTAAATAATTACTAAAACCTTAAACAAATGCGACGCTTACGATTTACCCCAAACGCAAAAAGCAAACCCTCTTAAAAAAATATTATTGAAAACAAAATTGACTGTTGATTGGAAAAAAAATTGAGCATCAATAGCACTGGCCCTGGAACGGAAAGTAAGACTTAAAACATCTGTATAAAATGTAAAAAAATACCTCGCTCAAGAAAAATGCTGTGTCGGATGTCATAAGCTGTACTCAGGATTGTAATCAGCCCAATCAATGAAAGTAATACCCTGGAACCAAAAAAAAAAGTTTAACTAGTAGAACATGAAATACGGCCTGTTACCGATTTATAAGTATTTGTAGACGTAAACGTGGAGTGACTGTAGGTTAAGAGGTAAAATTCAGGTATCGTAATCTGTTAAAGCATAAGGTAGGGAAGGTTTCAAGATACAAATTGATAAAATTCGAGGGTTTGCTTTTTGCGTTTGGGGTAGGTAGATTGTAAACGTCGCATTTTTTTAAGGTTTTCCTGATTATTTAGCTGAATTCAAATTAAGTATAAATTATCTTTCTATCATTGAATGCACCTTTTAATTTCATAATTATAACTTTAACTGTACAGTACATTTTTATGTGTCTTATAAAAAAAGGGTTTTTTATTTAATTTAGCAAATAATTGGAGACTACCTAATTTAAGACAATTCAATGTGTTTTTAAATAGTATTATACACACAATAATAAGCAAAACTGTAAGTTTTATTTCAATTCAATGAAATAATCACGGACATATTACAAAAATGCAACGTTTTGGAACCACCCCCAGCTAACGCTCTTAAGAATACACATTTATTATTGGTTGTTATGCAAGAATCCCAATAATATTGACAATCATGCAAGAATCAACCTTTTGATTTTTGCTGGTATGTAACTATAATGTATGTTTGACTTTCAGATTTTTTCGGAATGGCTTCTTCTGAAAAAACCTGGTAGACAGATCACGAACTCTTGTAGGGTTTGATTCAGGTATTTTTTATGCAGCCTAGACACACTAGCATAACCTAACCTGCCTAGCCTGACAGAAAAATAGGAAAACAATAAATTAAAATTTTAGAAGATTATCGGCAAGCTATGATTCTTGAAATATTTTTTTGTTACCTTTGTTTGCCGGTGATAGTAGGAAATTTTACCAGAGGTCAGAAACATCAAAAAAGGATTCCAACCTACCTTTCAACTTCTGGAGGATGACAATGGTCATCTTATAACAGACCCAACCAAAGTTGGACCTACTTATGCAAACAGGAACCAATCCACACAACTGCCAAAATTAAGATATGGACACAGAAGTTTTCAAAAATGAGCCCTCTTTCGACCCTGTAAAGATCAAAATGATCTGACAATTTTGACAGAATAACACATTTTTATGACAAAGTTATCAATCAACTTATCTGCAGTTATTCAATAAACTAACAAGATCCATGCCCCATGGTTACCCAACAATCCTAAAAAATATTTAAAATTGTTTTTTTCAATAAGACCCACACCGCATGGTCCCTTGCATTTTATATTTTAAATCAAATAAGTAGAACCATGCGGGTTGGTTCTTGTTTGCGTATTAAAATAGGCATGATCCTATATGTTACCAAAGACTCACATTACTTGGTTCCTTGTTGATATAACTGTGTTTACAACATCTAAGAAGTCATGTCTTTTGAATCTGTGTTGTGTAATGAACGCTTGGAAAAAAATATTCATCCAAGCCAGTGATATTTACATCATACATTATTATTTTGTGTTTAAAATACAGATGTTTTGGTATGAATATGGCAACTCTTTCTAAACTGAATAGTAAGTAAGTAAAATTGACAGCGGCAACACTGTGTCAAAAAAAAACAGTTCGGCTTTCGGTACGCCTACGTTGTGTGATTGATAAAATATTATTGTAAATTTGATTTACTGTTTCCTACAATGAGGAGAGTGAACAGCAGGATACGCGCTATAATTTCTAGCTGTCTCGACCATTCGAATGATAAAGAGAACGACAATCAAGGTATGTAAATAATTTTGAGGTTATAAAAAGTTTTTGTTGTTTCTTATAACTTTTACTCAGTTATTTCTTCAGTTTGTTCACGGTTATAAAAAAAACGCATTTTAAACAACCGGTTCGTAAAAGTTGAGTTCAATAACATAATATTATCAATAACATGGTATGTTTCTACATCCTAAGTAGTAATATTAAACTACTTTGCATAATGTATATTATTCCTTTTTCAGATTCAGACTCTAGACCAAGCAGTCGAGTCCAGGTTGCTTCAGGTATTGTTTATGTTATCTTTGTATGTTTTGCATTTTGAATGCCTTTTCGCGTGCTGTTCTTTTAGTACTTATTCTGTCATACGGAATAGGTACGTAACTATAGTCTGCGACAGGTTGACATGGCAATCGTCTAGTGATGTGGCATCACGTACTAAGCAGTTTTCAATATATTTTTTTTGCCAGCCAAATAAAAGTCAAATTAATGATCTATATATATATAAGGTTTATTTTAAGTAAAGTGAAAATAAATAAAATTGATTTGTTCAGTACAGGTTGTTATATATTACAGAGGCTCTGTTGGCATTTTAATGCACATTGTTTTATTACATTTAAATGTTCAAAATTTACATGAAAACTAATTTGAATGAAGATTTTAAGGTAGTGGATGTAAAAAAAAATGTTCGTGGAAGACAATATTTTATAACAAAAGCGATAATGGAACCACTTTGGCCAACAGGGAAACCTGTCCCTGAGGCTAAGTTAAAGGATTTAAAAAGTATGCTACACCACATTCCGCAAGACTCACATGATTTCTATGTGAAACTTGTCGGAAATGACAATTTAGAAGACGATCTTGAAGGTTTTTCAGGTCAACCGGATTTTGATGTAGAATCGGAATAAGATTAAGTAACTCTTGATATTCAAATCATTTTTTTTGTAATTTTTAACATTTTCATATAATTCTAAGGTTAAGTAAGGATTTGCTTTAATTTTTCAATAAATAATAAATATGTTTAAAAGAAATATGGGATTTTTAATATTTTTCCTATAAATTTATGGCATGATGATAAATTACCAAGAACCAACTACACACAGATAATTTTGCGAAAAGGAACCAACGAGTTTTTCATAATTATTACTAAAAATGTTAATGATTTTCATCTAAATGATATTTGTAAGCATAGAACAAACTATTTCGAGTAATATTGTATAAAAATTTTATTCAAAATTATAAACTATTTTCCCGAATACAAAATTTTGACAAAAATGGCTTTTACTCAAAACTGTCATTGTGTGGGTTGATTCTGTTTTGCATAAGTAGGTCCAGTTAAAAACACATGGCGGAATTATTTTCAATCCCTTCTGAACTGCCCCCTCCCATCTGACAGCATACTAGGATATTTAGAAGGGGAAAATAGCGAGGACACACCACCACTTACTTCTGAAGCAATGAGAGATGTCATTATGAGGCTGAAGAATCACAAGTCACCTGGGATTGTCAACATACCACGGAAGCTTTGGAAGTATGGGGGGGGTGCCTTACAGTCTAAACTTTTTGAATCGGTAGTTAACATCTGGGATAAAGAATATTATATGCTATCAATGTGGAACCTGGGCGTTATATGCCTGGTATACAGGAAAATCCTAAGGGAGAAGCGTACGAACTACCGAGGGATAGCCCTGCTTCCTACTGCATATAAGACGACGATTTGACGACCGACTTGGTGTAATGGTTAAGAAGTTGGCTACTACACCAGAGGTCGCGGGTTCGATCCCCGCACAGTACAAACATTTGTGTGCATGAACATGTCTGTTTGTACTGGTCTCCATTCAGTTGGAGGAGTGCAACTAAATGGACAACATCGGGTGATAGGCTACGCGGGTGACCTTGCTCTTCTGGGAGAAAATAAGGAAGAACTAATAATGGCAGCACAAACACTATAGACTGAAGCAAAGAAAGTTGGACTCGGAATAAATCACAACAAAAAAGAATATATTCATATGCGTCGCTTTAAAAATATCAGGGCACCCAGGGAAAATCTAACAATTGGGAGTAATACCGGATACGGACACTAACACCAGGGAAGACGAGATAGATAACTGAGTACAAAGTACCCTCCGTTGTAGTGCAGCCCTACACAAAGTGTTGGTGTGGGGGTTTCTCAGCAGGCGCACTAAAGTCCGCGTTTATAAAACAGTCATCCGACCTATTTTCTTAATGTATGGCTGCGAGGCTTGGACGTTAACTCTCAAAGAAGAACAAAAACTGTTAGTAACAGAAAGAAAAGTGCTGCAAAAGATTCTAGGTCCAACACAGACGGAGGATGGAGTGTGGAAAAGGCGAAAGAAGTGTGAGATCGAAGAACTGGTGGCACAAACTTCGCTGGCTCGGCCATTTAGAGAGAATGGGGGAGGATCGTGCGGTCAAGCGAGCATACTTGGGACGGCCGAGCGGTCGACGCCCGGTCGGCCGCCCCAGGTACCGGTGAGTTGACCAAGTCATGAAGGTCTTGCGCGAGCTCCAGGTGGATGACTGGCAGTAGGTAGCGCTCGACAGACCGAAATGGTGTTTCTTGGTATCGGAGGCCAAGGCCTACTTTAAGTCGCAGCGCCATCTTAGTTAACCTTTGTTTATCATTGCTAATCGCACTTTTTCAAACCCAGGAAAACGATTTAGGATTTAAGAACATAATTTTTAATTTGTTATCGGTGTATCAACACGTAGGTTCCCAAAAATTGATTCGCACCTAGACTACGTATGATAAGATAAGTAAATTTACAATTTAAGTTAATACTAAGCTTAGAAGCTTACGATGAAATAATTTCAAGAATCGTTATCTCTTTTTACATTATGGTGAATCAACATTGTTCTCAATCTTATCAACTTTTTAATTCCGATCATTTTGCTGTCATACAATTTTGTTGTATTTTACTTTCATAATTTTGTCATTAGCTAAAACAGCATTAACATTATCAATTTTTAAAACTTTGGTCTTAAAATATCCTTTTTAACCGACTTCAAAAAAAGGAGGAGGTTTTCAATTCCACTGTGTGGTTTATTTTGTTTTTTTTATGTTGGTTACCTCATAACTTTCGACTGGGAGAACCGATTTTGATCATTCTTTTTTTATTTGAAAGCTGTTGCTTCCCGTGTCCCACTTTAATTTGGTGTAGTTCTGGCATTGATTGTTTTTGTTGGAGTCGGTGTCAGCCAATGTAGGTTTGTAACTACCTACATACATACTTAAACGGTAGATGTAAGAAAGAAGTATATTGTTTCCTTGGCTGACACCGACTCCAACAATGACAATCATTATACCTACAATTACCTGCACTTAAAAATCTGAAAACTACCAATGAAAAATGGCAATGTCTGAGTTCCTAGCAGACATTGCCATTTTTCATTGGAGGCTTAGTAATCCCACCATATTTCGCAGGTTTGATATTTTTGATGGTTACTGGAATAAAAAGAATTGAAAAATCTGCAAAATCATCAACACCTATCGTCCATGGAATTCTAGTGAAGGCGTTTGTAGGTGGTCTTCATTAAAACTGAATACGGTCTGTGCATCTGCATGTCTGTGGTATGTTATCAATAAATTATATTAAGTATCAGTTTTTTTATTAGAAACTATTGTGATGTATGTAGTGTAGACTACTACTAGTGTCCGGTCTAGACATGGTTATTCCGAATTTAAAAAAACCGATCTTCATAATTCCGAAACAACAGATCTCCTAATGTTCAAAAGCACGAAAGTTATTTTTCCCAAAGTCACAAATCCGATATTTCAAATGTCCAAATTTCATTAGTACGAAGCATTAAAAATCCGAAGTTTCGTTTATCCGAAAAGCAGTCATAAAATTATTGCTAGACGCTAATAAAAAAATGACGCCACATGTCAGTAAAAAGTTACTCAACCCCATTGAAATTGTATTTAGTCATGTGTTTATAGACGAAGTAAATAATAAAATTAATTACGGACGATATAAAAGAAACAAACTTACACAGCAACCGTATCAGCCGGAGCCCAAGGCTTGTCGTTGGGAAGGCGAACGAATTCTTCAGTGAAACTCAGTGACTGCGTCATGTTGCTCGTAAAGGAGTCCAAAGCTTCTCTAGCAGTGCACACTTTGGGTATGCACACAGCTAGTCGGAAATTCATCGAAAGGCCCTGTTCATCTTCAGAATCTCTGAAAATTAAATAAGCTTGTTTTATAATCTTCACGATCAAACAGTTTTCTTGTAATTTAATTTATTTTCGAACGGTATTTAAAGTTTTGGCAGAGTGTTTTCTTTTATTTTTTGTTTGTTTTGTATTCCGAAGATTCTAAGCCAGAGTTCGCAAACTGATTTTGTTGCTGTTATAAAAAGTATACCAATCATTCAGTAGGAAATAAAATATTGTACCCTTCAGATGCTGATTCTTCTTCTCCGGCGAAGATCGTTGTTAATTTTTTTGTCAATTGTTCATATTTTCCCAATCCTTCTTTAACCGACTTGGTCAAAATAGTGGTACTTGGATTGAAGTGTGGCCACGTAATGTCTGGCCACCCACCATTTGGTGCGTCAAAATCAGGCCAGGTGATATTCGGAGGTAATATTGGTATTCCCAAGTCTTCCAAAGGGAAGTTTAGGGAAACGTATTTACCCCCAATCTGCATTTCTTCGGTTATTTCACTTATGTCTAGACACTGGAAGTAGTTTCCATAATCTTTTAGGTTGCCTCAAAGTAAACTACGTGGAATTCTCCAACTAGCATCTATAACTGAAATATAATATTTCGTTTAGACTTTATCAATTTCAAATTCACTAAAACGCACATATAGGAAAATTCAAACAACCACAATATCCAAGCAAACAAAAAGTAACTTGTTTTTGCAATGAAATCATCGTGCAAACCGTTAGTCACATAATTTTGATTTATATATTTACTTATGTTATATAAAAACACTTTATTTACATTTTATTTTAGACCACAGCGCGCTGATGCGTTCTCTTTTAACACCCTCAAAATATGTTTAGTTAGTACTTACATCGGTTCCTCAGATTAGTATTGTTTCTTATATACGTTAGTTGCTTTTGACACTCTTCTGGGTCTAACACACTTTCGTAGAGATCATGATCAAAAGCTTGGTTTAGAGTAATTGCATTTATTCCATTAGCTTTTAAATATAAAATTAAAAATGTGGGTACTAACATATATTTTTGGAATAAAAACATTGTTTCGTAAATCTGAGCTGTACATTAGTTGCACAATTTTCAACAGTAGTGCTTCTCAGTGCACATGATGAATAATTACAAATATTAGAGAACGATTATTCTGATATATTAAAACAGACGTTCTTATCTTGTTCAAATTGATTAAATTAATGAAGATAAACTTCGGAACTTGTGACATAATTCATGAGCAATCACAATAGTTGTGAAATTTTGAAATAATTTATTTGCTACTGCCGAATATCTTTATGATATCTAAAAACAAGGTTAACGATGTATACGGTTTTGTAACAAAACAATGAATCTACCTAACAGATGATTCATGATTGAAAAAGCATCGATTATAAGGATTATTATTATAATTTTATATCACTGAAGGGCCCAAAATACCAGTGGTTAGGAGCGTACCCTGGGAAATGTGTTTTCTATTAATAATCTTATGAATATGATGTGAGACTGTAAGTACTGAATTTTTATCGAATCACATTTTTTTTATTCACTTTTTTAATAACTGAATATGAGTGTGATATTTACTTATAGAATTATATATTCCGTGCGTTTTGGTAGATGATAAGATTTAATGCTCATTTTGATGATTTGTTTTGTATTTCTTATCTGTATCATTCATTCTGCCATGTCAGGCTATTGGAGCAACTTATCTTATGCCAAACTTTCAGATTAGCTAACCATTTTCATTTTCTTTTTTTTTTTAATACAATTAATTGTTATTTTAATATTATATACATCCATACATGCTAGCTTGTGCCTAAACTTACAGTCACGAGGCCGTTTCGAAAAACATGACTCACATTTATTTAGGTTCTAATTCTTTATAATGTCCTAAAAATAAATGAAATAATTAAAAAATAAACACTTTTATTTCGGATAACTGATTTGTGTTAGTAGAATTTCTTAGAAAACAATGTTAGTACACGAAAACAAGGTAGGTATAAAAGAAAAATAGCACTAAGGAAAATAAAAAAATAAAATAATAGTGCAATTAATAGTGTACTCAGAGTTACCAAAGAAATTTGTTCTCGTGGTAACTCTCAGCACCATGCACTTCCAGAGCGGCGAGGTGTACCTATTCATCAGGAAGCTGTTGTGACTGTTTCGCATCCTGCGGATCAGGGATACGGTTTTTTCGCGGATGATGGCTATAAAACCGTCAGTTTGATATTCCGCAAACATGCCCCATGCGCTGCAGAAACGAGGCAGTCCCAACATCATCCTGAAGATGTTATTATATTGGACACGTAGGGTATCCAATGATCTTTTGGAATACGCAGCCCACAGACTTCCCGTGTACATGCTCTGACAATAGGCTTTAAAGAGCGTGACTACATATTTCCTTTAACCGCCAGAGCCCTACGTTCCCTTTCTATGTCGTCATCACCCTTAAGGTCGTCAGCAACGATATGTCCAAGATATTTAAATTTGGATACACGGTTAATGCCTACTCCGTTCAGGGTAATCTCACCCGTGATATGGGGACGTTTACCGGCGGCCTTAAAGACCATGTACTCCGTTTCTTTTACATTATAAATGAGCCGGCGTACCTCTCACATACACTCAGCATCGCCTAAAGACCTCCCATTGTAGGGCTGAGCAGCACCATGTCGTCCACGTAGCTTATATTGTTAATACTGACGCCGTCAATACGACACCCAACAAGCATGCTGCTCAGCTCCACAATGAGATCGTTTATATATATGTTGAAGAGCGTAAGAGAGGATAGACCCCCCTGCCTCACCCCACTCTCCAACCTTTATGCCTCAGAGAGCGATTCCCCCCACCTTACATAGTTGGTCTGGTTTGTATACCTAAACCTAAGTATGTGCAGGATTTCCACCGGTGTACCCCTGTCCCCCAGTTTCCTCTAAAGCACGTTGTACGATACTAGGTCGAACGCCTTGGAGAGATCAAGGAAACAGGCATACACCGGTGTCCTGCGGTTCGTGTAGTATTGGCTTTAAACTTGCTATAGCACTTTCAGTTGAAAGTCCGGGCCGGAATCCATTCTGCGCGTCATGTATCTTCGAGTATTTTTCTAAGCAAGAGTTAAGCACGCTGTCCAACACTTTAGCAATCGTTGTTGCTAAAGATATGGGACGGTAATTTCCTTTGTCGGAGACATCACCCGTTCTGTCCTTTACAATGGGCACTACAACGATTTTAAGTAAGTCATGTGGTCGGCAGGAGTGACTTAATGCACATTGTGAAGAACAGAGCTAACACCCGCGGCAAGTGGATCCCTGCATGTCTCAGATGCTCAATGCTGATATGGTCGTGTCCAGGAGACCTGCCGCCTAACCTCCCCGACACTCATCCACAGCACCAAGAGTGGTGTCAGAGGGGCCCAGTGGAGAAATGAACCGATTCTGTGCGGAGGCGGTACCGAAACGATAACTCACAGATCTGGTGAGAAAGAGGCCTTACTCTTTCATGCAAAAACTACTAAACGGATTATGATGAAACTTCACAGTAATATAATTTCACTTCTCATGCTTTAAAAGAACGCCAATATAGCCCTACGAAGCGGGCCTAAAGTGACTTTAGTCCCTGGGGAGTAAAAAGTAATTAGTTTTTTAATTTCCTTCAAGTGGCATAGACAAACTCGAACAGCCATCCGTCTTCATTGCGAAAATGTTGAGAGTTTTAGTTCCATGGTTTGTCCGCAAAAAAGCTGGCGCCATGTGTTTTAAATTGTTAATCTGTGGTTCAGTTCAGAAAAAAAAACTGACCACGAAAATTGCAGAACTTTTGTCAAGTGTACATTTGTTCGGTTTTAAATGTTTTTGTACTAAATTTACTATTTTTCTCGCACTCAAAGTGAAAAGTACAGTTTGCACCTCGAGACTAAACGCCAACTTAATAAACCCTCGGTTTCATTGACTCCCGAGCTCTGGTATATTATGGCTTCGTTTAGTCCTTCGATATAAAATATACTATTATAGATCAGAATAACTCAATTTATAAAGATTCAATGTATTAAAAAAATGAAGTTCACGCGCATGAAGTCGCGTGAACCGGTTGGACTTTGGTTACCTCTGCCTATGGACCACTGCAACTGCTGTCACCGAAGCTTTTGCTTGCCTTTCATAAATACTAATGTAATAATCAAAAGACTTACAAAAATGATATGACAAAATCAGTAGGTGATGTAGAAACTATCATATACAACGTGTCAAAAAGTGGACCACTAATACGGAGCATGTATTATCAGTATAAAATCAATGTCTGATAACCTAATTAGGTATAGTTTTTAAGTAAATTGAAGTTCAAGTTTGAGTCTAAATTTTCGAGTGCCAGCCTTTACACAGGTGTAAATGATCTTCGGTCATAGAGTAAAAAGATTATACAGACATGACAAGTTATTGACCTTGCATATTTCCACACTGTTTTAGTCAGTCCCAGGCAATCAAAATTCGTACCTATGAAATAAACCCATTAATGAACACTAAAAAACGTTACCGGAGTCAAACCCAAAAGGAGCCTTATGACTTTTCAATAAGGTGTAAGCTTTTATTACTATTTTCAATAATCAGTATCGATTTTATTTTTTAAAAAAAACCTAGTAAAGTTGTAAATATTTAAAAAACCATTGATATTAACAATAACTGTTGTTTTTGAAATAAGATGAACCTAATAGGTTGCAAATGCCAACATCTAGACTGGATGAATCTAATCATCTCTCTACAAATGTACTCATCATAATAAATAAATAGATTTTTGAAGTTTTGTCAAAGACAGCTGTTACTTTTTTGACAAGTCAAGGTGCCCTGCCTAGCCAATCAGAGGCACCCGTGACTCAAAAACGTGACGCATGCTCCGTTCCTAAGTCTGACAAACAAATCTGGCAACATTTGAAGTGTCAAATACTCTGAATTTTACATTTCACATTTATTTTATTAAGTTTTGTTTGTTTTAGATGTGTTTTTACAATTACCCTTTTCAAAATGTGGTGTGATGAAAAGTAGGTATGCTACGATTTACACATGGGGTGTGGTACCACTTTCCCTACTTGGCGATAAATGAAGATTTGCACTTTTGACGATAAATGAAGATTGTGTTTGTGACTGTGATTGTGGAGGAACCTGCAATTTTTGGGTTGCAAAGTTCTATGCAAACTGAAAAGCAGCAGGATACAGAGTGCACGTCGCGTGAGTTTTTAAAATCACTCTGTTGTTGGGCTCACGCATAGCAAAAACTAGGGTTACCAGAAGTTTCAACGTGGCACTAATAAAATAAATTTGTATGGAAAACGAAATGATTGCTTTCAGCTTTAATGTTTTGACAGTTCAGTCTATACATGGTAGGCATGCTGACCCTTAAGTATTCGTGTTCTTTATTATACACGTTGTATATACATAGAGATAATGAAATGTATTTTATTAACTTATATGGCAATCAGACAAATCAGCCGAACAGTCAGTATTTTTTTGTATGAAAACCTCAAAATAAAGAACATTAAAAACGAATTTTCACTAACATGGTTACAACATCACTTACTGAGAATACCATATCGTTTTTGTGAGTTTTTGATAATCACCCGGTGTAAACTCTCGATCTCTACTTGAAGGCCCCAGTGTTACCCAATTGTATTTGTCTTAATAAACAACCGCTGGGAGAGCGTGCCATAATAATATAGGCATAAACATCAGACTGTCATATTTTTTAGTAATTGATGACTCCCAAACATTTGTTAAGGTTGATCACAAGCTCATCACGTTACCGATACTGATGAATTAATCGGCTTTATATAACGTCATCAGCACACGTGAATACTTGTGGGTGATAAAAACAAAATACATGATACCTTAGATCATATTAACTGCGAAATTTTGCAACAAAAGTGAGCTGGCTATGGTGCCGGTAAGCAAAGCTTATGGTGCAAGGCACTGGTAAAGTGGAGGGTGAAGAAGATAGGGAAGAGGGAGACCGCAGATACGTGGTGTAAAAACATCGCGGAGATAATGTACTGGCGGGAAAAAGGCTGATTTTCCACCAGAGATGTGCTATGCAGCTATGCTGCGAAGATATGCGAGCTAAGCTGCGAGTAAAGGTGCATTTAGACCAATGAAGCGAATGCTTATTCTATACCCACTGAATGAAATTATCTTTGTGTAAACAGAGACAGAGCAATCTTTCGTTGTTCTATTTTTGTTCACGGAGATCCTAAAGCACGAGCTAGAATACTCGTTATTGATTCCTCGTACGTTTTCGTTAAAATTCTTTTGGAGTTAATGAAAAACGAATTATCATTAACACTAAAATAACACGTGATTCGTATATCTAGAGCTAGAGCTCTAGCTCTATGTTTGTTTGGTCTAAATGCACCTTAAGATGTGCTGCAAGGTAGCTGAGCGAGGAAAATGCACAGCTCGAGCTGTGCGATGTGGCGACCGAAGGGAAGGTTTGTAAAGCACGCATCCATGTGTCTTATTAAGATCATAGCTTAGAGGATCCCGTTTTCACCACTGCCATACTATGTGGACCAATGAATGTGATTGGAGGATATCAAACGCATCCACAGCAGCATAGCACATCTCTGGTGGAAAAGTAGCCTAAAGTGGTTGGAAACTGCTCAAGACCGAAATTATGGCATCAACATCAACATGAAGGCCACACTTTAGCGATTGCTAAAAAAAGGACACAGTTTATTCGCTTTCTTCGTAGTTTGATTCTCGTACACTATCTTTTAAAAATTGTGGGAAAAAAAAGGCGATTAATTGAAGATTTTCACAGGATTTCAGTAGGCCTTCAAAGAGGGCGTAAAAAGGCATTTTGTGTTGAATAATAATAATAATAAAAAAAAAAGCTCGTTGACAGCAGACTTCTTTTAGTTACCATGGTTTATCATCTAATATTTTTAGTACATTGCGGGGCCCCCGCTACCGGTGGTGTAGTGCGCCGCATGCGATGGACAAATGAAATGAATGTCAACTGCATGCGCGCCTATTACGGGGCTACAGAGGGAGGAACCAACCTGTCTGCGTATCGTGACTGGATGCAGCCTCTGTTTCAGGCCCTTGAACCAGCGGCTGTTTCCGCCCAACGACTGTCGGATCAAGTGCGGGCGATTCAGCGTCTACAGATGCTAGATCAACCTACGCTTGATCGGCTTCGCCTGGAGGCGCTTCCAGTTCGCGCGACCTCTTCCTCGACGCGCTGTCACATCCGAGTCCGGTTTTCGACTCGGTTCCGGTAGCGCCTCGGATGGATCCAGACGCTGATGGAGAGGCCAGTGCGAACGCAAGCGTAAGTACTCAGGCCAAAGAGCAACTGAGGAGGGCTTTGGAGAACGCGATTTCAGAATATCGCTCCACACGAATCTCTAGGCCGCGGTTACCACGTTTGCCTACTAATAGACGCAACCTAGCGTTAATGGGAGCCCTGGACGCTTAACTAGCTCCGTTTATAAGGACTAGTGAAGATTTAGTTGATACTCACTCGATTAAGTACTGCGGGGCCATTGCGGCATGCCGTGTTGCTCGTGTCAAGTTCCCGGACTCTGACCGTGCAGTGCGACCTGCCGTCAATGTACCCGCGTGGCAAAGGCGAATCGAGCGACGTATCAACACGTTTAGGACCCTCATTGCGAAGCTGGTCTGCTTCAGCAGAGGGAACCATCGCCCTCGGGTCATGCGTTACGTGAAGCCTTTGCTGGGACGGGTATTAGGCCCGAGCAGTATATGGCTTGTGTCACGGAACGCATTGACTTTCTGAAGCAGAAGGTCTTTGCGTGGGCAAACCGTATCCGTCGCTACAGAGAACGTGTGGACAGATATGTACAAAATCGCCTTTTCCAAAGTGACCAAAGGAAGGTGTACCGAAACTGGGAAGATACTAACCAACGTGTGAAAGACGGTCAGCGACCGGATGCAAGTGTCATGATTGACTTCGGCGCAGCATCTGGTCGATGCCTGTCGAGCACACGGAGGGTGACTGGATGCGTACTGTCGAGCATGAATGCGAATCCATCGGACCCATGGAGTCAGTAACTATTGACTCCGAAGACGTTAGTTGTGCAATTCAGACGGCTCAGAACTGGAAAAGTCCTGGCCCGGATGGATTACACAACTTCTGGATCAAGTGGTTTCGGTGTTCGCATCCATGCTTGGCAGTGCAGTTCCAGGAATCCCTTGAGGTTGGTTCTCTTCCTAGTTTCCTTACTAAAGGTGTCACTTTCGTTTTACACAAATCTGGTAGTACCTCGGAAACAAAAAACTATAGACCCATCACGTGCTTACCTACCATCTACAAGCTCCTTACGTCCATTCTAGCAAAAAAAATTAACACGCATGTCGTTGCGAACAATGTTTTGGCTCCTGCTCAGAATGGATGTAGGGTTGGGTGCCGAGGTACTAAAGAACTCCTTCTCATAGACACGACCATTTGCCAGCAAGTCCGGCGAGGCAGGAAAGCTCTCTCAGCTGCTTGAATTGACTATAAGAAGAAGGCCTATGATTCGGTGCCCCATTCGTGGCTGAGAAGGATCTTGGAGCTGTATAAAATTGATGCAACTCTGAGATCTTTTTTAAGCACATGCATGGGGCAGTGGATCACAGTCCTTTGTCAACCAGGTAGTGGGGATGGCTCGTCTGCTCCGCAGGACTTGATAAGGATAGAGCGAGGTATTTTCCAGGGCGATAGTTTGAGTCCTTTGTGGTTTTGTTTGGCTCTGAATCCTCTTAGTACCTTACTAAAGGATTCGGAGCTAGGCTATCGGCTTCGCAGAGGGGGTGAGTTCATCTCTCATTTGTTGTACATGGATGACCTGAAGCTGTTTGCACCAAAACCCCAGGTGTTGATGGAACTGTTAAAAATCACTGAGATTTTTAGCAATGCCATCAAGATGGAGTTCGGTGTAGACAAGTGTGCGGTCATGCATGTACAACCTTAGGGCATCTCTTTGTAGAAACCGTGTGGTCGGAATTTATTTTCATACCAGGGAGCCTTTAGGGAATAATTTCTTAACAATATTAACCATACTAAACCCCGTAGGACATCCAATTTACTAATTTACCTCTAATCCTACTAACGTGTGATCTTGGCTCAACTGAAGTTCCATACTCGGCCGGGGTATCAAACCCCAGGCCTGAATTTAGGCCACATGGTTTCTTTTGGTACCACCTAAATTATTTTAGATTATAAGGGTTTATAGACGAAACTTAAGAATATCCAAATAAATTTATTTCCTGTTATTACTTTAAAATATTTGTTTCTTTTTAAGATAACCCTTGCATAACTTAGGTTACTCCCCCTCTGGGATAACACCCTATGCCTAGC
Organism: Udea olivalis; assembly: GCA_947369235.1. Classification (NCBI taxonomy): domain Eukaryota; kingdom Metazoa; phylum Arthropoda; class Insecta; order Lepidoptera; family Crambidae; genus Udea; species Udea olivalis. Next base: position 10,259,627 of record OX376348.1, read on the forward strand.
TTGCATACTCATCTTTAATTACTTTTCATTCTGATTTGCTTACTCAAATTTCGTTAGATAACTTACTTACTTTCATTTTTTTTTCACCTTATAGCAAAACTAACTTGCTTTCTCTCCCCTAAGGAGGGTAAAATTAATAACATTACAAGCCACTACGCTCGGAGGTTAGGAGGTGAGCAAAGGCGTCGGGCCCTTCATACCTCGGGCAGATACCACCGGCACCAGTCCAGCTCCCAAAGTACCATCCAGCAGTCGAGTCAGCAGATAGCAGTTTGGTCTGCACGCTACAGACTCCTACGAAGGTGCTCCAGACCCGCCACGTGCCCTGGAAGTTGGCGTAGACACCCTACGCAATACCATTGTCCTCCGACAGACTTGCTGTAGACCTCACTTCACTAGATTAAAGTTGCTAACCCTCACCTCCCTATACATAATGGAAATAGCTGTGTTCGTTCGCAAGTATCCAGAATACTACGAATACAGGACTAATCCTAGGTTTGTCGATCAATTAGCTTTACCAGAACCTAAACTGGAAATGTTTAAATCAAGCCCTTTCTACAGGTCTATAATCATATATAATAAAATTCCACTAATAATCAGACAAGAAAACAGTTTAAGATCATTTAAAAATAAATTAAAGAACTTTCTTATAAATAAAGCTTTCTACTCCATCGCAGAATATTTATCAGATAAATAAAAATAAATAAATAAACCAATTATATTATACTAATAAATCAATAGAATTAATGATTGATACACTGACAACACAACACAACACACTTAGATTTTAACATGTGTATGTCATCCTTGTTTATTAAATAAATCTTGTTGTTTAGTAACAACTTTATTAATGTAATTAGTTAGTATACAGAATTAAAAATAATAATTATATGTTTATATTATAGTGCCCTACAGGGTTCATGTGCGCTCCAAAATAATTTTAAGATCTTTATGTACTTACCACTTGATATAATGAATAAATGAAATATAAATGACTTCCACTTAGTTTTCAGTCAAAGCCTCACAGTAATAACTTTAATTTAATAGTATATATTGTTACCGACCAAGCCAGCCCGAACCCTGGACTGCTCCTCGGAGAGCTAAGTCCATACTATAAAAATGTATTTTTAAAGCCTTAGGGGATCTTTTTGTAAAAACCGTGTGGTCGGAATTGAGTTCCATACTCGGCCGGGGTATCAAACCCCAGGCCTGAATTCAGGCCACATGGTTTCCTTTTGTAGCACCTAAATTATTTTAGATTATAAGGGTTTATAGACCAAATTTAGGATAATATCCAAATAAATTTATTTCCTGTTTTTACTTTAAAACATTTGTTTCTTTTTAAGATAACCCTTACATAACTTAGGTTACTCCCCCTCTGGGATAACGCCCTATGCCTAGCTTGCATACTCATCTTTAATTACTTTCCATTCAGATTTGCTTACTTAAATTTCATCAGTTAACTTACTTACTTTCATTCTCTTTCACCTTTTAGCAAAACCATTGCACGGTAAAATTATTAACATTACATGGCAGGCTTTGAATGCAAACTAAATGGAAGTCTTTGTACTACAGAGGCTTTGATAATACAGGGATCAGCACGTGGGGTAGTACGTGGGGTAGTACGTGGGGTAGCACGTGGGGTAGCACGTGGGGTAGCACGTGGGAGGTCCACGCGGTGTCCACGCGGTCCTGGGACGGCCTGCGGCGACCCTCGGTTCTCCCTCGGGGTGCACCACCGATGGGGAACCGGCGCTCGCCACTTCTTGAGCCGCCACGTTAAACCTCCTGTCAGAAGAAGAGCAATATAAGAAACGGATCGCACACTTTAGAAATGGGGGACCATGACGGGGTTCTACACGCGTTTGGGGAACACAACCTAACCTTTACACTATGGGCCCTACGTAAAATAAAGGTTCAAACACTCACCTGTCGGAGGACAATGGTGTCGCGTAGGCTGTCTACGCCAATTTCAACTCCTGGGCACGTGGCGGGTCAGGAGCACTGTAAAAACAATTTCTTTTAGAAGGAGTCACGCAACAAGCGCCTACCGCCTGCCGAAGCTTCAAGATGGCGATCGTGGCTACTTATCTTTTGCAGGAAAACTACAGACTTTTGTCTGCCCGATGTCAACTGCGGTGCTGGCCTGCTGAGGCGCGTCGGCGGCGGAGTCTGCTGCTCTTTACTTTCGGGTGACTGGCTGAGGTATGGCTGGCGTCCGGCCTCGGCTGAATTTATAACCTCCCCGACCCAAGCGTCTCGGAAGTCGCGCCATAGACAATCTGATAATCAAGCCAGTTGTCAGACCGACACGTTCCAAAACTCGATGCGATGCGTTCGAAAACGCATAAACAATACAGGGCGAGTACACACCCTTTGCTAGAAAGTAGTATAAAAACACATCCACTGATGTGCGTGAAAATTACAACGTTACAACACTCCCCTCACCACGGTAAGAATTCACGCAGGGAATTCGATCGACGCCCTCGTCGAACTTCAGCCACCAGAACCCTATGAAAGAAGAAAAAAATATTTCGGAACAACCTACAATCAAACAGGATGCTAACCTGAAAGAAAGACGGATTTAAAAAATTAATAAAAAAAAACAACTCCAAAAAAAGTTATTAAATCAATACTTAAATAAACTAACAAAAGAAATATACCAACTAAGGTAGGATTGGCAATTGTCCATTGTCCAAATCCAGAACTATGTAATGCTAAATAAAAACAAACAATTACTACTAGATACCTACTGTACAAAAATATATCTGCAATCTGCAATGGAATGCAGGAACTAATATGAAGTTAGGAGCAAGTTATAAATAGATGACCTTGGCCTATTTACGGGAATGTCGACACTCAGGCTCGGTCCGAATTGAGTGTTCGTCAACGAGCCTGGATTAAATATTAACTCTCCTCTTAATGAACCCCATACTGTATTCCCCCGGGAAACCCTCGGCTCGGCAGGGAGTTCATTCCACAATCCGATTTTTCGGAAGAAATTCCTCTGAAACCGCACTGTGCGCGACCATTGGGGTTCCAATGTGTGAGTATGAGCACCCAGTCGATGGCGAGCGGTGCGATTGTAAAAAGTTACTGTGGGCATCATTTCAAACAGTTCCTCTGAATCTCTAATTTGTTTAAAAATATTTTTCTGTATATATTTTTCCAATATTTTAATAGTTATTTTGCTATTCAGGGCGGAGACAAATCCAAAAATTAAAAACCATAAAATTCGGTCCAGCAGAACTTGAGTTAAAAGTGTTGTAACAAATACGACTTTTGTTTTATTATACATACAGATAACTTTATAAGAAGAAGATAACTTCAGAGAAGATACGTTTATAAGTACTACCTATATGTAATTGCATTCATGAATGCATAAAATAACTTCATGTATAAATATATTATTATCTCACTATCTCACACTACCTTACCTATTTTCCCTTTTTAATCTTGTCATTTCCTCTACCTGCAGGTTGTCTGGAAGAGATCGCTTCCTAGCGATAAGACCGCCTACATTGTACAATCTTAGATTATGTAATGCTTATGTTAAATATGATTTGTTGTACAATAAAGTATATTTATCTTATCTTTATCTTATAACTGTTCATAATTATAAATCACATATTTTGCAAGAATCTATAAGGAAATATTTAATTCACTCAAGAAACATCTCTCAATGCTACAGAAGGTACAATTTATAGCTCAAAAATTACGTACTTATTCTTTAGGCTTAATGAGACTATCAGCCACAGTCCATATTTTAAAACTCTTACTTACATAATCTCGTAGGTTCGAATTCAGCCAAAGTATCACAATAAAAGTGACACAATAATTTTGCACTGATGTGTAACAAATCAGTGAACACAAAAAGTCGAACGCGTTGTTCAAGCAATTATTTACTTTAATACTTTCAGGTAAAGTAGCTTTTTACTTTCTATAAATTTGCACATTCGTGGAAATGAAGTAACGTTTCATTCGGCAACCTTCGGTTGAAGCGATCGTAGCCGATGGAACCTCAGATCCTTGTGGAACTGTACAACCCTGACCAATTTTTTACAACTATTAATTTGTGACCTTAAGTCTGTAAAGTTCTTTTGATAGACGGTGTAGAAAAATAGTAAAAATTAAAAAAAAAAACAAAACACGTTTCTTGCAAACTTGTTTGATGATGGGATGTGAAAAAACTTTTTTTTTGGGAAATTTTCAAGGTTTTTTTTGTTTTATCGTGGAGATGTTGTTGGAAACCACTTCTTAATAAAGTGGGTACTTGCTGTCCGTCAGCGGATTAACCCGCGTGTACTATTTCTCCCGTCAGAATATATACTAAATAAAAAAAATATATAGCCTGTGGCACTCACTCCCTGATAACCAAGAAGGCTAGAGACTAAGGAGAGATAACTCCCTGGAAAGGGTTGGACTAAATCCGTATCCCACAGTGACGCATGCGCATTACGCTTCTTTGCCGCGATCCTCGCGAAGTGTCAAAATTGGTCAACACAACCTCGAAAAACAACAACTGTCGCACGTGACACCGTTCAAAACAAAACCATGTGACCATGAAATGACAAATAGCTGCCGCTGCACATGCGCAATACAGCGTTTTGCCCGGCACAGAGTATACGACTTTCGGCCCTCGAAAGCTTACCCCCACTTCGGGAGTTATCTCTCCTTAGTTTCTAGCCTTCTTGCTGATAACGTAGTTTTCTATAATTGTTTTTTTTAAATCAAACAAGCAATCAAACAAACAATAAAATCTTTTCTCTTCGAAATATAAATCTTATATCTATTATTAAAAAATCGCAGTTTTAGAATTCATAATCACAAAATTAAAAGTAATGTACCAAGGTTACTAACCTAATTTCGGTTGACAACAATCTATTGCAGCCTTTAATTTTTGATTTATTAAGAATGGGTTACATTGTAAAATAAAGTATAAGAATTTCTCGAGTAACCTTCAATGTGATTTGAAACTGGAACGAACTTCTTAAAAGTGACTCAAGAGCTGAATCACCTTTTTTATTTAATCTTGAACTGGAACAAGAAAAAAAATGTGCCATTATAAAAGTTCAACAAAGCTTTAAAACCTGATGGGAACTTGAGGGTCACTTTGTAGAATATTATCACTCCTGCTGCCCATGAACAACTCCAACACGGCTGCCACCGAAGCGATATAGAATATCGAGAACACAATAAAATACTTGTCACTTTGGCCATAGATAATAGAGTCGAAAGTTAGGGTAAAAGTTTGCGTGTGGCTTGAGATCCGAGACAGACACGCAACACACCCATACAAAGCCCACCGGAGACTAAAGCTTGCCTTTGTAAAATGATAACCAGAATTGCTACGTAAAATTAAACATTGTTATTTTTTGGTAAATTTTATTCAAATAGAAATTTCCATAATACCATAACCTAATTTTCTATAAATAGTTGAGATACCATTCGACTGTCTTACACAAACTTAACTATTTTATTTATTTGCTTACTGATAAAAGATCTATGTTACTCGTATTTAAAATATTAACATTTAACTCTTATTTTAAATACAAACATTTAATTAATTTTGTTTTCTTTAACTTGCATTGTTTCACTTCAGATTTGAAAATGTTAAAAAAATAATACTACTATTATTTTTTCTTGAAAAAAACTAGCTCAAAATGTGACGGTAAAATGAATCTTCTTTTAGAGAAGTACTTTTTTAATGCATCAATATTTAATTCCATAATTACTTTGAAAGTCATACGCATAAAATATCATTCGCAGTAGTTCATCTGGGGTATCGGTTGGAATAACTAAAACATTAGAGTGCTATCACCCTAGTGGTGTCCGAGCGTTTTCAAAGTAAAGTGGGTGCGCAGCGAACACGGCGCAGGCGTTGAAAACGATGTGTATTCGTTCCCTTCCCCCATGTGTATTCAGCTTATTATTAATTCAATATTCATGTTCACGTTCTTGTTTACAATTTCGTATTCTTCAGATCATCATCAGGAACGTCAGTAACGTCCACTGACTGGAAACCAGATTGTGATTCTCCAGAGCTTATGGAAGGTTTCTCTTTCGGTTCCGGTCTTTTCTTCGGGCCTATAAAATAAAATGATAAAAAATGGTTAAGACTTTTTTTACATGCGTGCATACTCTCTTGACTTTATCCCAAACGGGGTAGTCAAAGTCAAAACCAATGTGGTGAACCTTCCGCTGTTATCTCCGTCGCTTTGAGTTCTTATCACAATTTACCATCACGGAGAGTTTGTCGCAACCTTAATAGTTCTGCCAAATATGAGCTGTGGCCACGCAAGTTCTGAGTGCAAGTGCCCCCCCCCAGACTTTTCTTATAAAGATCCACAAAGACATCCAGCTTACACGGTTTTACCATAACAAGTTTCAAAAGATGAAGATAGTGAGTAGTAGTAGAACAGTGTTCAAAAATTGGAAAGAGAATAGACATGATCAAGCACATATCAATGCTTGAGTGACTACGGTTCAAAAATAATCAATATATATTATTATATTTTAACACACAATCTCAAAAATGGATATCTAAATAATATGATTACAAAATCAAATATGCATCGCTTACCTGAGCCCATTGCCATTTTAATAAGATTGGCGAATGGAGAGTCTATCAAAATTGTCACACAGAAAGCAGCAATAACGGCTAAAGACAAATCAATGAAGAATCGGTGTATCTGAAACACAAGTTAAACAATTTTGCTTATAAATTATTTTACTAAAGTTGTTTGGATTTCATTCAAAATGCTGTAAAAATAAAAAAAATCCACTGCGGGAATTTTTATAAAACACTCCATAAATTATTTACTTTTGAAAATGCATGTTCCTGAACTACATAATGGACGCCAATAATTCCAGGATAACAGTTGATTTTATAACAAATTGTCTTAATTTAGGATTGAAAATGTTAATGCGAAAACTTTATAACATAGTGAGCATGGACTAAAAAGATTATTAAATGGTCCATTCAGTGAAATAAAACAACTTACATTTTAACAAAAAAAACTAGTTCACCTAAATAACGTCTATGCTTATCTAGTCTAATACTAGTCTTTAATAGTTCAGAATACAATGCAGCAAACAATCATACGTTTTTAACATGGTTTGATATATCTACTTATACCGATCTCAACAACGATAAAGAAAATACATTGAACCGGACTTTGAACAACTTATCTAATCTAAGATCTGATTTATTTTCAGGATTAGATATGAGTGATTGTGAAAGCACATAAACATACTATTATCACTTCTGTGTAAAGTATGAACTAGTAGTATAACAAGTTTATGCTCCTTACTCATGGTGTGTTTGATACTAGCATTTGGTTCAACAGTAATGAACAGACTAGTTTATGGTGACGGCATGCGAATGATTAGTGAGAAAAAAGTAAAATCGCAAACGTTAAGGTAAGAAAACTAATGAAAATCTCGGCTATCATAATATGCAAAGTTTATATGTATATGACTTTGGCAAATACTTACAGAAAAGGACCAGGCAAAATATACAGGCGCTAAAGCAGTCGAGTTTTTTTTTTTTTTTATATTGCCCGTCAAGATGACCTCACTCCACCTGATGGAAAGCGGTCGTGAGGTCCAGATATGAGGCTGACAAGCCCAGTCATTCAAACGAATCACTAGGCTGGCCATCCTCACATTGAAGGCCTGCAGAAATGCCTTTTCACGCCCCGCTTGAAGAACCCGGGACTATAAGAGGAAGGAAACACATGTGCTGGAAGAGCGTTCCACGTCTGGATGGTACGACAAAGAAACGAGTCACCGAACCTTTTAGTTCGGGCCAACAAATGTTGAATTGTGTGTGGGTGACGCCGTAGTCCAGCACGCGTGGAACGGGAGTGGAAAGGTGAGGGTGGGATAAGCTGGAATAACTCGTCAGAGCATTCCCCATTGTAGAAGCGATAGAGAACACTTAGCCTGGCAATGTCTCTACGCAATTGGAGAGGCTCAAGGGTCAAAGTTGCCTCTGGGTTTCCAATAATACGGATAGCACGCCGCTGCAACCTGTCAAGAGCTTCGAGTAGGTACTTAGCGGAACCGTCCCAGAGATGAGAGCAGTATTCCACACACGAGCGAACTTGTGTCTTATACAAGAGACAGAGCTGCTTAGGCGTGAAGAATCGTCTTACTCTGTTCAGGACTCCGAGTTTACGGGATGCAGTTCTAATGACGCTCTCAATGTAGTCCCGCTGGTTTAGGTTGCTACGAACATCCATGCCAAGGATATTTAGGCTATCCTTAATCGGTAGTGGGGTGCTCTGAAGAGTGGGATGGGAAAGGAAAGGCGACGCTTTTGCTGTGAATGCACACACCTGCGTTTTCTTGGCATTGAACTCGACAAGATTGCATGCACCCCATTCTGAAATGCGGTCCAACACTCCGTCAAGCTCAACAACAAGACTTCGCCTCTTCCCCCTCGATGTCAGTCTGCTTTGTCCCAGGGCGCTCGAAATATCGCGCGTGGACCGTGCTATCATCCGCATAGCAATGAATATTACCAAGAGATAACATGTCATTGATATGCAGAAGAAACAACGTAGGCGACGAGACGGAGCCCTGCGGCACTCCGGCATTAATCTGGAGAAAGCGTGATTCTTGACCATCGCAAAGGACACGAATTCTACGTCCCTCCAGAAATCCGGCGACCCAGTCGCATAGGCGAGGTGGCAGACCATATGCCGGAAGCTTGGAAAGAAGCGAACGATGCCATACACGGTCGAAAGCTTTGGCAATGTCAAGGCTGACGGCCAAAGATTCCCCATGCTTGTCCATAGCCTCCCCCCAGATGTGTGTTACGTACGCTAGAAGATCACCCGTAGACCGTTTTGGTCTGAAGCCGTACTGACGGTCGTGAATGAGAGAGTGATCCTCTAGGTAGCGGATGAGCTGCGTGTTTATGATCCGCTCAAACACTTTAGCTAAAACTGAGGTTACGGCTATTGGACGGTAATTGGCAGGGTTAGACCGGTCCCCTTTTTTGGGAACAGGTTGAACGTTCGCCTCCCTCCAAGACAGCGGCACAAGACCCGAATTGTAGGAGAGGCGATACAGGCTAGTGAACACTGGAGACAACTCCGCTGCACATTTCTTCAGCACCACAGCTGGAATTCCATCAGAGCCACTGGCTTTCCTGACATCGAGTGATGCAGTTCAGTACGAACATCACACTGCCTGATACGAATATCAGGCATTGTGGAGCCGCAATGTGGAATATCAGGCGGCGCAGCACCGCAGTCGCCGATGCAAGAGTTTGCGGCAAAGAGGTTAGCCAGTAAATCGGCTTTCTCTTGCGGCTGATGAGCCAACGATCCATCAGGGAATCTTAGTGGGGGCAGCGAAGGCACGCAGAAGTTAGATTGCACGTGTTTAGCCAGTCGCCAGTAGGAGCGGCTACCCGTAGGGTGCGTGATGAGTTCTTGGCCAACACGTGCAATTCGCTGGGCGTCTGCTCTAATGTAACCCCTTTTCGTGGCCTTGGTGGCTTTATTAAAGGCTGATTTCAGCGAGTCAAGGTTTGAATGATCATTGAGTGCCTGGGCCCTAGACCAAGCACGGTACGCCGCCTGTTTTTGTTCAACAGCTGCGGCACACTCGCGATTGAACCAGGGACCAGTTTTGCTAGCACTGACGACATCAGTAAAAGGAATGTGGTATTCCATTCCGGTACTGATCTCGTCAGCGATAGCAGATGCACTCTCTGAAGCATCCCTTTCTCCAAAGCAGCACTGCCGCCAAGGGACGGAGGCAAAATACTCTCGAAATCCGTCCCAATCTGCCGACGAGTAGTGCCATAACCGCCGCGTCACCTCCACAGGTTGTGGGGGAGCTGCACAAGGCACTGTAGCGCCAACCAGACACTGATCGGAGGAGCCCAATGGAGCACCAACCGACACTTTATACCCGGCTGGGTGACTCGTCAGCAGAAGGTCCAATAAAGAGGGAGTATGACCGACAATATCTGGTACCCGGGTGGGCTGGTGTACCAGTTGCGTCAGGTCTTGCGTGAGAGCAAACGCATGGGCAGTTCGGCCTGCATGGTCTGTTTTTGATGAGCCTAACCAGGACTCATGGTGGGCATTGAAGTCTCCCAAAAACACCATTTCGGCATTTGGGAACTGCGCCTGAGCGTTGTCTGCGGCCTGACTCAGATGCTCGAAGAGTCGAGTTGTCTCGGCGTCGCCTTTGTGGGAGCGGTATATGCACGCATAGACCCGGCTTGTGGAGCCCAGGTCAACGCGCACCCAGAGAGTGGAGAAGGATGGGTCTTCTAGGCAGCGGAGACGGCTACAGCAGACGTCCGCCCTGACGAATACACATACACCGGCTTTAGGTTGGAAGGACTCTTCCAGCACATAGCCGGGGTAGTGCAGGTATGACGTATCGGCAGGGCGGCCTATCTGTGTTTCCGTCAGAAAGAGCATCGCAGGCCTCGCCGTCTCAAGGTGTTGATGGACGGCGTTGAGGTTTGCATGGAGTTCGCGGATGTTAGCGAACTCCACCTCAAACAGCGTGTTGGTGGGGGATGGGGATGCCGCTGTAGGCCGTTTTTTCGTGCTTCTGACTGCCATAGAAGTTGGAGGATGGGAGGGGCGTGAAAGGACGACTGTGATCGAGGCAATGAAAGACAAAGCGTGGTGCCCTGCATTGGTATTAATCGCGTGGAATAGTGTAGGCCGGTCCGCCGGACGGAAGGGCCCCCGTACCCCATCGGGTGTGGTCGCCGGGCCCCACCGGAACCGGGCACCACCCGGCACGACGAGCCACCCCGAGATAATGCGCGACCTGGTGGGGCAGCCTCCAGAGGTGGTTAACCCCTTTTGGGCCCCTGTACTATGCCGCGGGCGGCTAGCGGCACCACCGTTTCTACGGGTCTCCATGGCCGGCGGGCCGATACACACTACACACACAATACCGCCGCTAGTGCTCCCACTGGTCCAACAATTGCCACGATCACAGTCCCCCTGGCACCGGTTAGTGCAGTGCTGATCCCGGAACGCGACCTGACCGAGATAGGTCAGAATCACTTGGCGGGTTGTTCACAACTGCATGGTGGTAACAACAACCGGCCGACATAAGTCTCCCACCTGAAGAGCAGATGGTCTGCTGGAAGAAACCCTTAGTCGCCTCTTACGACACCCATGGGAAGATATGGGGCTGTGGAAAGTATTCTTTTAAAGTGCCGCCACCAGCACGGCATCAAATCAGTTGATCAGGTAAATCAATGGATAGTGAAGAATATACATGGCGTAGGACAAGCGACCAAGAATCTTGAATATGTGCAACGACAGGAACCAGTTGATAGGACCTAAAAGAGGATAACATTTAGTAACAGTTTGTCATGTCTTGGATGTGCACGATTTCTGAAATACGAGTTTTACTCATCTAAGACAGACACGCCTGTTTTATAATAATACAATTTCGTCATGAAATAACCTTTGTTTATCACTGGTGATAAAATAATATGTTTACCAACTTTACTAGTAAACACACAGCACACGGTAACATAAAAATGCTTTTTCTTTGTAATTTATGCACCAGTAACGACAAAACAGGGTTACAAAACCAATAAAAACACTAAGTATATTAATTTAGATTAAACTGGGGCTGTTAACCGCTGTGCTTAGAATGTCGTTGCAAAGTATGATGATAATGATAGAACAATTTCAATTGAAGTGTTCGATTTTTTTTAAAATATTACCTCCAAAGCCTTTTGCACACCCGAAGATTATCCATCCAACGCAAGCTGCCCAGATCGGTCTTTTGAAAGAATTGAGAAGGTTATCCATGAGTTGATTATCCCAATCTAGTTGGATGTTCCAGTAGGTGGCGCAGATAACAGCAAAAATGCCACCAAGCGAAAGTACCCACAGGCAAAATACTATCGGCTGAAAAAAAACATCAGTTAAAAATTTTACATACCAGAAGTCATTCCAGTAGACTCTCAGTACAAGTATCAGTTTCAGTATAAATGATGGTAAAAATTGACGGTAAGGTTGTTCAGTAACGGTAACTAGTTAAAATAAAGAACTATTATTTATTAACTTTTTTGATAAAGCCTTAATCATCTTACTGCTAAACGTTGCAAGTCAATGATATAATCCATAATACTACATATAACTAGAATCCATTAAGTTGCTTTTATAGTATTTTTACTCGTTTAAAAGCAGTTTTGGTAAAAACCCATTTCACGTGCCACGAACGTTTCCTTATCAAGGTTACAGGGAGGCTTACCATTGGAATAAAAATTGTTTTTCCACGATACAAATGTAGTAAGTATCCAAAGATCATTCCAACGAAGAACGGTGCAGCTCGGGGCAATGTGTGAAAGTAATACCATTGCATATAAAAAACAGTTTCATCCCGCCTGAAAAAAATATGCATACTCTGAAATAAGTCCGGTTGGTAAATTACACGTACTTAACTACTAAAGGGTGCTCTTTTTCCTTGTCAATACAAAAAATAATAATGATCATGTGCAGAATAATCTTTTATACCATACTCGTACATTTTGGCTCTTAAACATATTTTTGTTATTAGAAATCTCAACTTCTGACGTTCGTACGTATGAACCTCTACATGTCACGGAAAGTTTTGTCGTAACTGGTAGATAGAGATACTTTCTTGATCGACATTCGACATACGACATTCGACATACGACATTCAACATTCGTAGGTACGTTTATGTCATACGGTTGATGTAGAAATAATAGTCATCAGTCAACGCATTTCTCCACAGCAAATCACAATATGAAAGATAACCGTTTTTAGAACTGAGGTAAGATTAACAAAAAACTATTGAGCAAATAAACTTACACCAGAGAAATAGAAGCCGACTGGAAGTTATTCATGAAGTTGTAAATTGTTGAAGCAGTAACCACCACGAGGAGTGTTCCCACTATTGCTGACCAAGCAGACCACTTCCTTTGGCCCAGCACAAAGAACAGCACAACTGGTGCGAACAAATACAGCTGCATGTCGATGGCCAGGTACCAGGCGTGGGGAATGCACTAGAGAAATGACACCATCAAATTATTCAAAATATTTTTCATTGTTACTTCTGTCCCATAAACCCAACCATGAAATCAGATATGAAAAACTCAAAATCCTTGCTAGACGTTCTTAGGATGAACCGAAAGGCCATGACGGATGACACTACCAATTTTATTTCTTTCCATTTCAACATTAATCAAAAAATATAAGCTTCATCTAGTTTTTAAGAGAAATTTAAAGGCGTAGAAAAAACACCGAAGTATTTTTTGCAAAAACAAAAGAGATCGTAAATGAGGCAGTCAGTGGTGGCTAATTAATTTGTAATAGTAAAAATAAAATACTTTTATCAGTTATCGAGTCGACAACGGAAGCCTATAAATTTTAAATAAGAAACACTGATACTCGTATGTAGGCTAGTAATTTTATTCCTATTATTATGACAAACTCTGAATCAGAGATAATAACCTCAATTTTTTTATACCTTTAATTTATAATTATAACCTCTACAATTTCATACTAGATATTAACGTCATTGGAGCAATGAAAATCGAGATAAAGGCGAATTAAAGTTTTTTTTTGTCTGCGACCTTGAATAACCCACGATTCAGACACGAGATTATCTGTGAATTTTCAAACGACTTTTAGAACGCCTAAACGAAGGCATATTAAACTTATTTTAAATTTTATATCTATCATCCCGAAATTTCTGCTAAAATTATTGGCATGTAGCAAGTCAATCAAATTCAATTTTACGACACGATTGGCGTAGTGTGCTGTAGCACGGTTTCTCGCCTCGATTTCCGTAGTGTCCCGGGTTCGATTCCCGGTCGGGTCAATTCAGGAAACGATCTTTTCTGAATTGACTCGTGTCTGGGTGTGCTGGAAGACGCCCCTAGCTTATTTCCTTGTGTGGTACCTCGTAACACAGGGATTTAATAATCCCTACTTCGAGACCATTACAAGAGGTGTGTTGTCTGGCGCATATTTATTTATTTATTTTAATTTTTCAATGAATATAAAGTAAAATCTTCGTTTCTAAAGTAAACTAGTAATCACCATATTTGCAGGATTGTGAAAGTTCTGGATATAAAGTAAAGTCGACCACCAGTAGTCCCGGCAGTTAGTGACCCAAACCGCCATAAGATTGAAGTGGGGGCCGTCGGCCAGTCTATAGAAGAATGAAGACACCATCAGAACAGCAAACGCCAGGATAGGGAACATACGCAAAAGTCGGTTCAGGTAGAACAGATGGAGATTCCTGATTAAGGACACTGTAACAAAAATAGAATTAATCTGTACACCTATAAATAGTACTAGTGTGCTCATAAAAAATATAGGATGCTCATAAGAATATAGGATATTAAAAAAGAAGTTGGTGGAATAATATACCATATTAATAAAAAAAATCAGCCTATAAATGTCCAGAATACTAAATATAATTTTTGTACGCCTGATTTATGCATAACAGTTATTAATATCGTGCGGATTTTATCGTACACAAGGGATTGCTCTCTTCCTCACACAATATTAGAAACACCCTAACACCATCGGTAATGTTCATAATCAGTAAGGTCCATTAAATCTAACTGTAACTAATGATATAAAAAAAAACGTTTTAAACTTACTTCTAGATACTTTAGCCGCCGTGGTATAGACGACAAGCAAACCACTAATCATGAAGAACGTGTCAACGGTAATAGGGGCACTGGTTATCCACAAAAAACTGAATTCCATCATGAACTGAAAAAATCAACTTGTCGATTAGTATTACTATATGGTGAAATGTAATAAACTTTGAACAACTGTAAGCAGCAACTTTTTTTCCTTTCGTGATCATCATAAACAACTTCAAGTAATATTTAATAATTCCTCATTTTAATAATCAGCCTTAAATAATAAATAAATCGCTCGCAGTTTTAGAATCAATTTAACTTCACCAAAGATGATGTAAAATCCTACTGACATTATACATGTCCAACGGATTTTGCGGTACAAAAAAAACTGGGTGACGAAAGTGTGACCAACGATGACCCAAATCATGGCGACTGATCTCACGCCCTCCAGGCAAGTCACCGCGTTAGGATTGTCATAGAAGATGAAGAAGTTCTTCGTGTTGGTATATGTTATAATGTTTCAAGATACAATATAGATAAATTAATGATCTTACGCAAGAATTCCAATAACATTGAATGTCATACAAGAATCAAATCTGTGGTCTTAACAAAATGCAATTTCTAGTGTGTCATATGTTTTGCTGGTATTTTACTAAATGTTTGACCTTCAGGATTTTTCTTAGTGGCTTTATCTGGAAATAAAAATTAGGTAGACAGATTGCCAGCTCATGTAGGATTTAATACACGTATTCAATACAGCCTAGACTTGAATGACATAATTTCACGCATTATAATATGATCATAAATCGATTTTCGCAACCATTGTTATAGTTTATCATTGCTAATCGCACTATTCGCACTTTTTCAAACCGAGGAAAACGATTCAGGATTTAAGAGCTTAATCTTTGATTTGTAATCGGTATATCAAAAACTTATTCACTAATGTGATAAAGAATATTTAAACATTCCTCCAAGACTACGTGTGATAAGAAAAGTGGACATTACAATTAAAGTTAAGACTATAGGCGTATAAGTTTGCGATAGAATAATTTTAATAAACTTGGGGTCACTTTTATTGTCTTGTCAGAAGGTGTCAGAGAAGGCGCGACTGGCTGTTCCGGCGGGGGTGTTAGTGCCGACGCTTATGTACGAAAGTGAAAGTTGGGTATGGCAAAAGAAGCATGAAAGTAGGATAAATGCAGTGGATATGAGGGCACTACGACGTATGGCAGGAGTGACATTGAGTGATATAGTGAGGAATAGCATAATTAGAGAGCGTTCTGGTGTGAAAGAGGATGTTGTCACAAAAATTGAGATGGGAATGATGGTTTAGATGGATGAAAGACGATTAACGAAACAAATTTACAAGGCGAGGGTAGATGGAACTGCTGGAAACGGAATACCTAGCTAGACGGACGTACTTAGGACAAGTCCAAGACGTGCCCAGAAAAGGTCAGGCCAGGCCAGGAGTACCCATTTACGTTTAGCGTAATATAGTTTCGCTGTATTTTACATATTGCATCCATAATTAGTCAGTAGCTTGTGCAGCAACTTGTGTAGCATTGACTTTATTAATTTTTAACACTTTGGTTCCTAACATACATTGTTTGTTCTTATTGGTTGTTTCATAATCCCGCCATATTTCACAGATCTGATCCTAAGGGCGAATGATATTTCTGACTGTTTTTTTTATAGTGCTCGTCAAGAGGACTTCACTTCACCTGATGGAAAGCGGTCGTGAGATCCAGATATGAGGCTGACAAGCACAGTAATGTTAAGCAATCACTGAGCTGGTCAAAAAAATGCCTTTTCAGGTCCCGATTGAAGACCCCGGGACTATAACAGAAAGGAAACATATGCGCTGGGAGAGCGTTTCACATCTCGGTGGTTTTGTCGACCTTTTTGTGCGGAAAAAATGCTGGACTGTGTGTGGATGACTACGAAATCCAGCACGCGTGGTACGGGAGTGGAAGGGTGAGGATGGAACAAGTTGGAATATCTCTTCAGAGCATTCCCCATTCAAGAAACGATGGAGAACACTCAACGTGGCAATGTCTCTACGCAATTGGTGAGGCCTCTGTGTTTCTGATAATACGGATAGTATAGATTATTTGGCGGAACCGTCCCGGAGATGTGAGCAGTATTCCACACACGAGCGAACTTGAGTCTTGTACAAAATACATTTTTTCAACACCTCGGTTGGAATGCCATCAGGACTCGCTTATATTCAATGAAAAATATCTGTAAAATCACCAACACCGAATGGGCGCGGATTTCTAGATTGAGCGTTTGCAGATGGTCTTCTTTAAATTATGTATAGCAAATGTCATTAACGTTTCCTACCTTCATTGGAACTTCAGTGTGTGTATGCATCATAATAACTTTGCCCAACTGAAAACAATAATCTGTACACCTGCATGTCTTTGTGGTATCTTATCAATGAAGTTTACTTTTGTCATCATCATCGGGTTATTGATCACTTTTTTAATTAAATAAGTACCATTGTGCTGTCGTCTTGGGTCAAAAATTAAGCAATGTAGTGTTCGGTCTAGATATGAGATATGATAGACGTGTTGAAATTTGTTCATGCATGTTCATTCATTTTTTTTACATCCTTGTAAGTGTAATACTTACAAAAGTGTTATTTCAAGACCTTGATCTTCAAGACTGACGAAATAGACTATTAAGTAATTAAGTCATGGGACGAAAATCAGTTGCTTATGGCTCTCTCTTGAAACAGTGATAATCCTTATATACATTAGTTTACATTAGAGAGCGTCGTGGCCTAGTGGTTCAGCACCCGTACTCAGATCGTGGATCGTGTGGTCCGGAGTTCAAATGTGGTCAGAACTAAAATATTTGTGTTCATTGTTTAGTTTCCGACTAACTCTCCGGTTATGGAAAACATCGATGAGACACCAAATCAACTCGGATAGCGGCAGAAGGCTCACCACCTACCACGTTGGGTTCTAATACCATTGGTGAAATATGGGCTTCTGAGTTTTTTGTTCACCATGACGACACAGTCACTTGCCTCTGACTACCCCGTTTGGGATAAAGTCGTGATGGTATGTACATTACGAAACGTTAAGCTTTAGAGACACTATACAACTGTTCTATAATTTTTTACCTACATGATTTTAAATGTTAAGTTTAGAAAGTTTACGTAAAATGGTAAAATTACACATTCGCACATAGGAGGCTAGAAAGGTAAGTAAAATTTGTAAAATGTACGCTAAGTTAGCAGTGGTGTTGTTCATTGTACTGTTGACAAAAAAACGCAATCCCGACGTTCGGCGCGCGGCAAGCGCTAAACCCCGGCACTGCGCTAGCGTTGCGTCTTACAATTAAATTGATGCATGCATTGTAAAACACGTTTAATTGTTGATTGAAATAAAGTCAATGAACAACTTTCATGCCACTCGTTTTGTAATGTAAATTAGGCTTCAAACTAGACTTCTTGTCTAGAGCTTTGAAAAGCATTCTGACACTACAATCCTTTGGGTCTGAAACTGCCTTCAGCGCCTGTTTTGAACACCTGTCGGATGTATACTGTAACATGGACCCTCAGGTACTAAATTCATTCGCCTAGTTTCATATAAACCTGGCAACACTGCACAGTATTCAGTGGGCCATAGCACAAATGGCCCCAAAAGCAAAAAATCCGTTGCACCTGTACCTAGCATTAATGTAACATATCTGCATTGCAATTAATATTACAAAACAAACAATGATAAGTCGATGATTATATTCATTAATTTTGATAAGAATCATAAGTAAACACAAGCTTTATTGTATCTTAGACTTAACTACCACTTAGAAAAGGGGATTTTATGTCTTCCTCAATTCTCTTTTGGCCCCTAAACTGCATTGAAAATTTTAAATTGGATTGTAATGATAGCATAATTATCACAAAGTATGTTTAAGTGTTTATTTAGGGTGTCCTATGCAATTTCGAACTCACAATAACAACCATCGAGTTGACAAATTGTGATTTTTAAATAAATTTGATGTAAGTGAATTTTTAATTCTTAGCATTTAACAATGCACACATATTTTCTACACAATGATATAAACTAGAGAAATTCTATCTGATCCTAGGGACTCAATGTATTTACGAACGAAGTGATATAACGGACGGTATTAAAGAAACAAACTTACACAGCAACCGTATCAGCAGGAGCCCAAGGCTTGTCGCTGGGGAGGCGAACGAACTCTTCTGTGAAATTCAGTGACTGTGTCCTGTTGCCTGTATAGGAGTGCAGAGCTTCTTCTGCAGTACACACTCTAGGCACGCACACAGCTAGTTGGAAATTCATCGAAAGGCCCATTTCATCTTCCGAATCTCTGTAATTTAAATAAGCTTGTTAAACATGTTATATCATCTGCTTACTGCGAAAATCGAATAAATGATGCACTTTTTTACAAAACTGAGTTTAGAACACATGATGAAATTTTTTGATGCACTTTAAACTAATAAAATCAAAGTAAGTAATGTTAAATGCAATAGTTGCAGAGTTGGCCATTATGAAAAAATTAAAAATAAAGATATTTCAATTGGCATACACAAGAAAAACATTAAACACCATCATAAACAATGACTATGTAAAGTTTTTAACATGTGAATAATGCTTAATACATTCATACGTTTTTACAAGTTTGCACAGTAAAACTATGACAAACGTTTATTCATACTGGTTATTTTCTAGTTTCAGGCAACACCTTTATCGTGCGCTACTTAGTAGTAGCTAAACTATTCAGCTAGCGAACTTCATCTTATATAATCTTCAGAAAAAACTAAGTCAAAAAATGAAAGAAAACAATGGACCAAATCTGTAATTAAGGTTCGAAAACAAATTGAATTTATTTGTATTGTCATCAATACAAATAAATTTATTGCATTTATGAAGCCATGAGACATTTATCGGTCTTGATGTTTTACACTGGTCTTAAAGGAAAATGTAGTTCCAAATGCCATTTTTTTGGAACATCAAAATCTGCAAGTTTAAGAGGATGATCTTAACAATCAAACATTATTCTTGTAATTCAATTTGTTTTCGAACCTCAATTACAGATTTGGCCCATTGTTTTCTCTCATTTTTTGGCATAGTTTATTCTGAAGATTATATATGATGAAGTTCGCTAGCTGAATAGTTTACTGTTAAAAAAGTTAACTATTTTCATTAGTAGAAAATAAAATAAATTTACCCTTCAGATACTAGTTCTTCTTCTACGGCGTAGATGTTCCTTAATTTTTCTGTCAATTGTTCATACTTCCTCAATCCTTCTTTGACCGACTTAGTCAAAATAGTGGTACTTGGATTGAAGTCTGGCCACGTAATGTCTGGCCACCCTCCGTCTGGTCCATCAAAATCAGGCCAGGTGATATTGGATGGAGGTTTTGGCATATCAAAATCTTCGACAGGGAGGTTTACGGAAATGTATTTGCCCCAAATGTGCATTTCTTCAGCAACTTCACTTATATCTAGACATTGGAAGTAGCTTCCATAATCTTTTAGGTTGCCTCGAAGTAAACTACGGGGAATTCTCGAGCTAGCATCTATAACTGAGATATATTTTTTCGTTTAGCTTCAATCAATTTCATAAAACATGATTATTCAATCTTTTAAAAAATCTTTCAGTTCACCTACACATAGCAAAATGCAAACAATCAAAAAGTAACTAGTGGACAAATTGTCTCTTGCTTCAATCAATCTCAATCAGTCTCAATGTAATGTTAAAAAATATTATTTATTTTTGTAATACCAGTGGTTATCAAAAGACTTTCAAAAACGATATGGCATTCTCAACAAGTGATCTAGCACCTATATTAGTTAAAATTTGAATATTTTAATCGACTTAAGTTATCATACAAAAAATACTTACTGTTTGACTGATTTTTTATGACCTTAAACTTAAAGTGGATTAAATAAATATTTATTGTTTACTACTGAGTATACCATATTGTTTTTGTAAGTATTTTGATAACCATGCACTGATGTAACCCTTCATTCACATTTTGTCTTACATTTACATTCAAAATTATAAATCAAGTACTTACATCGGTTACTCAAGTTAGTATTGTTTCTTAAATACGTTAGTTGTTTTTGACACTCTTCTGAATCTAACACACTTTCGTAGAGATCATGATCAAAAGCTCGGTTGTGAATTATAGCATTTATCCCATACGCTTTAAAATATAAAATTAAGAATGCGTGTACTAACAAATATCTTTGGAACAAAATCATTTTTCCGTTAATCAACTCTGTACACTAGTTTTACAATTTTCACCAGTAGTGCCTCTCAGTGGACATTGTAAATCATTATAAATATTGTAAATGGATCATTCTAATATAATAAAACTGCGCTTCTTATCTTGTTTAAAATTGATTAAAATAATGAAGATAAACTTTGGAAATTGTGACGTATTTCGCAATCACAATAGATAAGAAATTCTAAAACCTGAATTTGCTAGTACCGAATACCTTTATGTTATCTAAATAAATAAATAAATATCTGGGACAATTCACACCAAAATCATCTGACCCCAAACTAAGCAGAGCTTGTAATATGGGCGTCAGAGACTGATAAACATACTTCAATACTTCTAAATACATACTTATATAGATAATAACACCCAGACACACAACAAATACAAATGTTCGTCACACAAATATTTGTCATGGGTGGGGATCGAACCCACGACCTCCGGCGCTAAAGGCAGGATCGCTGCCATTGTGCCAACAGGCCAGTCAATCTGTAACTTAGATCAACGATTCATACGGTATTGTAACAAAACAATGATCTAGCTTCTTGAATAATGCTTCATCATTATTTATTTAATGATTAAAAGGTTTTTTTAAAAGTTTATATTCGTGCAGGCCCCGACATACCAGCGGTTAGGAGTGAGCTGAGGAATGTGTTATCTAATAATAATCCTTTAATAAGATATAAGACTTAAGGGAAAACTACTGTACAATTTTTTTATCAAATCATATCTTTATTATTATACTTTATTGATGCGTGAATATGCGCGACTTTGATTTAAAAAATAAAATGGTCTCCCGCAGGGGAGCGTACTGGCCCCTATACTATTCAACATTTATACCAACGATCAGCCATCTGCTCCAAATGCTACACGATACCTTTACGCCGACGACCTGGCCTTAGCGTCACAATCCACCTCCTTCGAGCAGGTCGAGGAGAACTTGACGCTGGCGCTGCGGGAATTAAGCGAGTACTACAATAACAATGCATTGAGACCTAACCCCAGCAAAACACAGTCATGCGCCTTTCACCTGCGTAACCACCAGGCAAACCGGACCCTCAATATTTCTTGGCGAGGAGAGACTATTACTCATTGCTCAAAACCCAAATACCTGGGCGTTATTCTGGATAGGTCTCTCACATACAAAGCCAACTGTGAAAACATTAGGCAAAAAGTGAGTACTCGTAACAATCTCCTGCGGCGACTCACGTCGGCAAAATGGGGAGCATCTGCAAATGTCCTGCGGACAACTGGTCTAGCCCTTTGCTAATCGGCTGGCGAATATGCCTGTCCTGTCTGGGGTCGCTCAGCACACGCAAAGGAAGTAGATACAGCACTAAACGAAACCTGCCGGATAATTACAGGCTGTTTAAAGCCGACCCCGGTAAGTATGCTGTATCCACTGGCCGGGATCGCGCCGCCAGAAGTCCGTAGAGCGGTTGCTAGTTCTATTGAAAGAGCCAAAATGGAGCTGGACACCCGTCATCCTATGAATGGCTACCTGGCCGTCCCCCAGAGACTCAAAAGCCGACGAAGCTTCGCCAAAACTGCTTTTTCTTTGTCTGACAACCCACCACAGGCCAGGATCGGCTAATGGCTGGAGAGGCTACCTGCTACCACCCCATTCGTCGGGCCTTCTGAGGGTCTCCCCCGGGGCCGCGGTTTGCCATGGCTTACTTGGAAAGCTCTGAATAGGCTGAGGACCCGGGTTGGCAGATGCAGAGAGAGTCTGTGCAGATGGGGTTACACAGATGGCGACAATGCGTGCGAGTGTGGTGCCTCCCTACAAACTATGGACCACCTCATATCATGCCCCTCGTGTCCGGACAGCTGTACGCGTGAGGAACTTATGTGTGCCAACGACCATGCTGTTAGGGTGGCGGAGTTTTGGTCAAAAAGGATATAGCCATCGACATGATAAGAAGAAGAATAATTAAAGAGAGTGGATCGATCAAAACGCCTTCTGTAGCGATACCCAAGTGAAAGCCACAGAATTATCCTCTTTACAGGTGGAAAAAATTTCACGATTAAAGAGCAGTACAATAAGCAAAATAATAGGTTGGGGAAAAAGTTTCTTTGCATTTTTTAAGGAAATTCAATTTTTTTTATATACTCTATTTACATTTAACTAAAGTATGTAGGTGCCATTTCGATCGATTACTTTTGCCATCTTGTAGGTAGGGACATGATCCTGTTGCTATAGGAATTTTGCGGTTTCTGATCGAAATACCGCGACAAGTGGTGTTGGCAGTCCCCTCGTGATGTTAACCTGACACTGCCTAAAGAATTCTGAAGAGACCGAAACAGGTGGAAATCTGAATGTGCAAGGTCAGTGCTATACGGCGGATGCATTAACACCTCTCAGTCAAACTCTCTTATTTTTTGATGATGAAAAACCACACCCTTTCTGTTGATTAATTCCGGCCGCTTTGTCTCAACTTCTTGCTTTAATTTCATCAGTTGTTTGCAGTAGAGTTCAGAATTGATGGTCCTGCCTGGTGGTACAGCTCATAATGAATAATGCCCTGCCAATCCCATCACACACACAGCATCACCTTGTTGCGAGTTAGCCCGGGTTTCGCCACAGTCTGTGAAGCCTGACCGGCCTTTGACCACGACCATTTTCGCACGTTCTTGTCGTACATGATCCACTTTTCATCACCAGTTATCAGCTTCTTCAAAAATGGTTCGGATTAATTCCGTCATAATAAAGAATCACAAATAAGTACACGGTTCATTAGGTTTCTTTCAGTGAGCTCGTGAGGTACCCAAATATCGAGCTTTTTTGTGTACCCAGTATTTTTCAAATGTGCCAAAACTGTTTTGTGGTCAGTTCCTAGTTCTTCAGCTACGTCGTAACTACTGATATGCCGATCTTGCTCCACGTTTTCAAAAATGTAATGTATCGATTTTTTTCATTAGATTCACTCATTTTGACAGTGAGAAAAACAAATGAAAATCACGCATTTTCCTACTTTTAATGATACCAAAACCAGCCAGATACAAATAGTATAGCCAAAGAGATGTTATTACAAGTACATACATACTATATGTGAAAATACTTTTTCCCCAACCTAATAATAAAGTGTACGCTCACAGATCAAAAGAAGCTGCTCAAGTGGTCGGAAAGGTACAACGTGGTCGTCATCCTGCGTCAGTGATGGTTTGGTGGGCGTGACTTATCAAGGAGTCACAAACCTATTTTTTTGTGAAAAAGGAGTGAAATTTCAACTTCACAAGGCACGAACTACCCAAGCATGGCTTGAAACCAACGTTCCGGACTTAATAAGAGCTGAATACTGGCTCTTATCTAGCCCAGACCTCAACCATTTATACTACAAATCTTGGTTAGTTTTACAGGACATTATTTGCTGTAAACGACACGGTGACATTGAGTCTCTTAAAAAATCTCTGAAGCAAGCAGTGGTGACATCGATAACAGTGCGTAAATCGATAGATCAACTCTGCCAAGAAATAACTGATTGCAGTGACGTATTGACGTGTCACCGAAGCTTTACTTCTCTTTCAAGAATGTATATTCTTTGTTCTTGAAGCCCAAATATTATTTTACTGTTTGGATATAAGCACAGCCGCTGGGAGATTATATTATTCAGGCATAAACATTGAACTTCCTTATTTTTTAGTAATTGATGTCTCTCAATCACTTTGTTTACTTTGATCACACGCTAGTCACTTTACTGATACTGATGAATTAATCGGCTTTATTGAACGTCATCGGCTCACGAGCTGATTGGTAATATTTAGATTTAATAGTGGCGATAAAAACAAATATAATTATTAAGAGTTCATGTTTACCGCGCAATTTTGAAATGGTAGTAGGCTGGCTTTGTTGCCCGTAAGCAAAGCTCGTGGTGAAAGGCGATGGTAAGTAAGAGTTTGAGGGCTAGAAGGGCGAAGGAGGGAGGGACAAGTGACACCGCAGACGTGTTGGTGTGACGACATCAAAGGACTGCCGGGATAAAGTAGTTGTATACTTACCAAGACCTCAATCATGGCATTAACTGATGGCCACACTTTAGCAGCTGGTTGAAAACGGTCAAAGGAGACTATTATTTTTCTTGGTAGTTTGATTCTCGAACACTTTCTTTTGAAAAAAGAGAATATTCCTTTGTCTGTAGATAAAATAGATATCGTGCGGTCATCCGCAAAAAAGTTTTATTCTTATCCAAGACCTGATGCTGGTCTAAATACCAAATTCTAGTTATAGAGGGAATAATTTCAGACAATTATAACATCTCAATTCAACTTTTGTGTTTATCCTATCTGTGAATACCTATCCTAACATAAGAGAAAAGAGGTCAGCCTATTAGCGCTTTGCTGATTAGGAAATTAAGAAAAACAAGGTTTTCCTAAGGGATTCTGAAATATCTGAACCATAAAAACCGAATGAGTCACCTTGTATTGAATCACCTCAAGTCATTATCATTAATGATTGGTGATTTTATCATTTGCAAAAATAGGCGCCAGCGCTTAGAATAAAAACAGGAATGTTTCTTTTTTACGGAATGTAAAATAAATAAATGAATATAATTGTTCACGACTCAGCTTGAGCAGGTTGCCCAGCTTGGCAAGAAGTGACTAATTCCCAGTACACTATTTACGATACCTGAACGTTATGTTATTCGTGTACGAGTATTATTAATCCGGTCAATTATACAGCTATGGATGGTTTGTTTTACTTTGACTAGTTATTTTATTGAGTTAAAACATGTCATTTATCAAAAATATCGCAATAATAAAATTGACTTCAAATACAGGCAGATCCCGTGAAAACAGGTGGACAGAGGGGTTCACATCAGTCTTTACATAGGGGCACCATATGCTGCTGACATAAGAACCATTTTGCAATGGTTTTGTAAAAGTTAATGTGAACGCCTCTGTACCTTTGAAAGTTGTTCAAGTTACAATTAAACAAGGTAAATATTTTTTGTAAAATGTTATTTATAGAAAGAATAAAATAATATAATAGCTTAACCTACTTTTCTATAAAATAGTTGAGATGCCAGTCGACTGTCTTGCATAAACTTAATTCTATTATTGGCCTATCTTTACTATTTAAAACAAAAGATAACATTTATTTTCTTTTGCTTTCAAACTTGCATTGTTTTAGTTTAAGTTTGAATAAGGTTGGCAGATTTATACCATTATTTTTTTACCATGAAGGAATTACAATAAGATTAATGCAAAATAACGAAAATGTGTTGTTACTTTAAATTTTTTTGAGCATGTTTTTTTTATAAAACAGTATTATTAATTGCTTTTAATTTATATTCATAAGATATTATTTGCAGTGGTTCTTCGGATGGAAAAAGAAAAAAATAGAGTGCTATTATCCCAAGCGGTATGCCACCGTTTTTGGAGCGAAGCAGGTGCGTAGGCGTTTAAAAAGGTTGAGTTTTCTCGTTTCGTTCCCTACCCGTGGTGGTATTCTTCAGCTAATTTTCAATTTAATTATCTTGTTTACATTTTTGACTTTTTCAGATCATCATAAGTAACTTCAGTAACGTCCACTGACTGGAAATCTAATTGTGATTCTCCAGATTTTGAGGAAGGTTTTTCTGTCGGTTCCGATCTTTTCTTCGGGCCTGTAAAATAGAATGGTAAAAATGGTTAAACTCTATAAAACACGTTATTTTTGCATGCATACTCTAACGACTACCTTTTAAATGCCACCCTATTAGAGGCATTAAAGGTCAATTAACTGTTGCCGCCACGAAGAACGGAACACTTTTCGCTAAGCATATTAGAACCAAGCATAGTAGGTGGTGAACGTTAAGGTGGACATGCGTGCCAACAAACTCACCACTGAGGATGCTCAAGACCGCGCGAAGTGGGCTAAGAAAGTAAGAAAGGTGGACCCTGGGACCCCACACACCAGTGTGGGTTCACAACCGGGGTAGACCGCACGGGTGATGATGATGATAGTAGGTAGTAAACCTTCCGCTGTTATCTCGGTTGCTTTAATTTTTTCTCGGTATTTTCGATCACGGAGAGTTACTCGCAAATTTAATAGTTCCGGCCAAATATGAACACTGGACCACAATGGTTCTTCACGGGAGAGCTTAACCCCAAGACGCACTCTGTTATTATAAAGAGCAACAAAGATATTCACCCTACACGGTTTCACCATAACCAATTACAAAAGGTGTTGATAGTCAGTATTCCAAAATCGGAAAGGCTATAGACATGCAATCAAGCACAGATCCATGCTTAACTGACTACGATTCAAAAATAAGCCATTTCAACCTGTTTTAACATACAATCTCAGTTAGAGATTAAACAGCTTATGATCATAAAACCAAATACGTATTTGCTTACCTGTGCCAATTGCCATTTTAATAAGATTGGCGAATGGAGAGTCTATCAAAATGGTAACACAGAAGGCAGCAATAACGGCTAAAGAAAAATCGATGAAGAATCGGTGTATCTGAAACAAATTTAAAACAGTTTAGTTCAAAGCCAACTTCAAAATTCAATGTTCCAGAGCTACATAATAGACGCAAAAGATTTCAGTGTGGCAGAATATTTCTTAACAAATTATTTATTTTGGAGGAAGAAATTGCCTAAACGAATACAATATGGTGGATATACGAAGAAGATTATGAAATAGTTTATTTTGTGAAACAATACCAGAGGAAAAATAAATTCCCCTGATGAACGTCTCTGTGCTCATCTAGTCTACAACAAGTCTTTGATACTTTATAAAATGAAGCAGACAATAACATGTTTTTAACGTTGTTTGATATGTAGTTACATACACCGATCCCAACAACGATAAAGAAAATACATCAACCGGACCGTGAACAACATATTCCAACTAAGATCTGATTTATCTTCAGGATTAGATTAGAGTGATTGTTAAAGCACATAAACATACTATTTTCGCTTCTGTGTAGAGAATTAAGTAGTAGCAGTAGTTTGTACTGTTTACTTATAATGTGTTTGATCCCAATCCCAGCATTTACTTCTAGAGTGATTAAGAGACCGCATACAAATAATGTATTTTTGAAGTTGTACCTAGTCCGGCAAAAAGTTCTGTTACAAATGTTTTTTTTATATGAAGTAATGTAATATTACCTACTAAAACTTTTCATGCCCTTTGCACCGGAGGTCGTGAGTTCGATCCCCACCCATGACAAACATTTATGTGACGAACATTTGTGTTTGTTGTGTGTCTGGATGTTATTATCTATTCAAGTATGTATTTAGAAATAGTTATATATGTTTATCAGTCTCAGACACCCAAGGTACAAGCTCTGCTTAGTTTGGGGTCAGAAGATCTTGGTGTAAATTGTCCCAGATATTTATTTATTTAACTTTCCGCCTGCGGCTTCGCTTCGCACTTTACTCTCGATTCGATCTCGACTCGATTCAGATGAGATAAGATACTCTTTTCTGCACAAAAACAGAGGAAAAATCAAGTATTACAAAGAAAGTTGATGTACAATTTAGGCGGTCTTATTGCTAAAAGCAATCTCTTCCAGACAACCTACTACAGGTAGAGGAAAGATGACAGAAACCATTTTTTTTTTATACCAGTATTGCGATATTTATTAAAATCCCACCAAAAAAAATCTAGGCCACCTCTGGCTTTTACACAGACCTCTATTCTATGGATTTACACACTGTTTTCCATGGAAAATTTCGCTACTGCTTGCTCCACAGAGTGTTTAAGAGTCCCAATGTCGCCGTGTCATTTAGAGCAACCCTAAAACTGACCATTATTTGTAGTCTAAAGTGTTGAGGTCTAAGCTAGATGAGGGCTAGTCTTCAGCTCTTATGAAGTGCGGAGAATTGGTTTCAAACCAGGCTTGGGTAGTAAGTGCCTTGTGACCAGGTGCAGGGTGTACCGTAGAAAGTCCACGGTACATTTAAAAAATGTATTACCACACGATCCAATCCATCACTGACACAGGATGATGACCACGTTGTGCCTTTCCGACCACTTGATCAGCTTCGTTAGAACTGTGAGCGTACACTTTATTATTTTGCTTATTGTAGTGCTCTTCAATCGTGAACTTTTTTCATCCGTAAAGAAGATATTTCTGTGCCTTTCATCTGCGTATCGCGAAAGAAGGCGTTTTGATCGATCCACTCTCTTGAATTGTAAAGATTGATTTAGGGCATGTCCTGTTTATCGATGATAAGCACCGAGCTTCAGGTCGTGTTTTATAATACGCGAAAGAGTCCTAGAGGGAATCTGCATTTCTCGCGATAAGATTTTATGCTTCCCAATGAGGTTTCGACGAATTCTTGCTTTAACAGCAGAAACAGCCTTTGTAGTTCTAACAGACACGGCCGCTTCGATCTTTTATGGTTTTTGACAAAGGAACTGTTGTTGTATCTGTTCACAGTACGATTTAGGAACGTACGGCTGATACCAAGGTTTTGAAGTATCTAGATGACCGTCGGCTCCATACCAACTTTGTGCAAGGAGATCACTGCAATCCTATTTTATTTAACACCCCAATCCATATTGTAATTTGATAATGATCTTTCTTCTTCTCATTTGAATGTCCCGAGTGGATGTAACTACTTCACCGTTAGTTGATCTACTTAAGCTCAGGGTGTAAAAACTAAATTGTATTATACGTATGGAGTAATAAGGCTGTAAATCGAAATCCTACAGAACTTTGGTTTTTACAACCAAGCGCAATTTGTGACTTTGTAAGTACGCCATACTTGTCTGAAATGTACAGTCCTTTACATCCTGCACTTTTAAAAAAATATGGCGTTAGTGTTCTTACATCATAAATTACAACAATAACGTTGTTTAAACGTTGAAGTTATCTGGGCCGTAAAAACCATTTTTTTGCGAATTTGAAAGCGTCATATTGACCAATCGATAGAACGGAAAATTCGGAGTAAGATTGCATTCGTAACTAATTTTTGGGTAAAATGGCTCATACGACCTTTTTACCTCAAGCAACATGCACGGTGAGGGCTTGCATTGACTAGTGAGCTAAATATAAAATGCGCAAATGTTAAAGTTAATAAAATTGATGATTATCTTGGCTATCACAATCAAGTGAGCAAAGTTTATATTAAATGACATTGGAAAATACTTACAGAAAAGGACCAGGCAAAATATACAAGCGCTAAAACAGTTGAGTTGATCAGGTATATCAATGGAAAGTGAAGAATATACATGGCGTAGGACAAGCGACCAAGAATCTTGAATATGTGCAACGACAGGAACCAGTTGATAGGACCTAAAAGAGGATAACATTTTAACAGTTTGTCTTGTTTTAAATGTAAGTGCACGGTTTCGGAAATATAAGTTTTACTCATCTAAGTCGGACACGCCTGTTTTAAATAATACAATTTCGTCAGGAATATACCTTTGTTCATGGTGATTGAGGGACTGGTGAGTGAGGAAAATAGATTGTCACCAACTTCGCTAGTAATAATATTACATGAATTATTTCATTAAAATCAAACACCCGATAACATAAAAATATTTTTCCTTTGTAATTTGTACACCAAAAACGACATAACAGGCACAGAGTGACAGAACCAATAAAGATACTCAGTGTATTTTTCATAAAAATATCAATTAAACTGGGGCTGTTAACCATTGTGCTTAGCGTGTCGTTGCAAAGTATGATGATCATGATTAATATTACCTCCAAACCCTTTTGCACACCCGAAGATTATCCATCCAACGCAAGCGGCCCAGATCGGTCTCTTGAAAGAATTGAGGACGTTGTCCATGAGTTGATTATCCCAATCTGGTTGGATGTTCCAGTAGGTGGCGCTGATAACAGCGAAAACGCCGCCAAGCGAAAGTACCCACAGGCACAATACTCATCATTTCAGCCGAACGACGCCCACTGCTGGGCATAGGCCTCCCCCAAGGATCTCCACAACGATCGGTCCTGCGCTGTGCGCATCCAGCGGCTTCCCGCGGCCTTGACCAGATCGTCGGTCCACCTTGTAGAGGGCCTGCCCACGGAACGTCGTCCGGTACGCGGTCGCCATTCGAGAACCTTTCCGCCCCAACGGCCATCGGTTCTCCGATAGGCACAATACTAACGGCTGAAAAATACCATTAGTATGAAAATATGTTCTCGGGAAGATCTATAACTTAAAACTCACTTATCAATGAGATAACAAGCCCTTATATCTAAGACGTATCTTGGTTATGATTATGTATTGTTGATACATAGCATAAGTCCAACCAGTACCTAGTCTCAGTCTCAATATTATATTATTTTTGCTACGAATATATTTTTTTAACTTGTCATAAGTACTTTTTATAAGTATTATTTTTTAATAAGGATATTTTTTACTTATACTCCTTTACTTTTAATAGAAATAATGGTAAACATTGACGGTAGTTAGTTAAAATAACGACGACGTAAGCTAACTTTATTGAAAAAATGCTAAATGTTGCACGTAATGCGTTGAGCCGCATTCAATATTAAGGAATTATAGCCATAACTATAAGTGAAGTCCATCAAGTGGCTTATATAGTAACTACTTGATTCACAGCAGTTTTGATATAAATGAAAAAAAGGTGAAGCTAGCTATAAGCCCTACGTTTTCAAAAATAAAGATTCTTCAAATGATTTCACGTGGCACGAATGTATTTAATTTTAATTTAACAGTGTAACAGGGATGCTCGCTCACCATTGGAATAGATACTCTTTTTCCACGGTACAAATGTAGTAAGTATCCAAAGATCATTCCAACGAAGAACGGTGCAGCTCGGGGCAGTGTGTGGTAGTAATATCCTTTCATATAATGAGCGGTGTCAAGTCGCCTAAAAAAACAAACTCAGTAAATTAGTCCCATTAGTCCAGTTAGTGAAGTATGCATACATAAATATTAAAGAGTGTATCCACCTATCCTTTTTGATAAAATTAACAATTACTATACGCAGAATTGTTGTTATAGCATACATATAAAGAGTGAAGTCATCATCATACATGCTGATCGCTTGAAAAAAAATCATCGTATGTCATGCATACTGTTTAATTTTTTTACACATTACAAAAGAAATAGATAATATTAAGCATCAGTGCCAGACCTATTTTCTGGACAGATGTTCTTATGCTAAAGAGAGTCAGGTCAGTTTTAGGTTTAGGCCCGTATCAGAAACAGAAATGTCGAAAATTATTAATAATTTGAATAAAAATAAAGCTTCGGGATCCGATGGCATCCGTGTCGGAGACTTGCAAGTCATAAATAGAAAAATAAGTCCTGTATTAGCTCATTTTGTCAATCTATGTATAAGGAAAGGCGTATACCCCTGTGAACTTAAGGTATAATAGCTATAAGACCTATATACAAACAAGGACCCCATGCATAGTATGCTAATTATAGACCGATAGCCATTTTGAATGTGATAAACAAAATAGTTGAAAAAGTAATTGTAGGTCAAATAACAGATTTCCTTGAAAAACATCGATTGTTGTCAGATGCTCAGTATGGTTTCCGGAGTGGTAGAAGCACAGCCACAGCCTTAGCAAGGTTCACAGATGATGTCAATGGCTGCCTCAATAAAAAATAAATTGTTACGACTATCTTTATAGACTTCAGGAAAGCCTTTGATACTTTAGACCATCAAGGCCTCTTGAAGGCCATGGATGAGTGTGGTATCAGAGGACCTGTCAAAGCCTGGTTTAGCCAGTATCTAGAGAATAGGTCACTGAAAGTAGCTGTATGTGGGGCGGAAAGTGAAAGTGGTTCATTCGATATGGGATACCAATTGGTTCTGTCTACGGCCCTGTCGGGTACATAATGCATGTTAACAGCATGATTAATGTTATAAAAAAATGTAAATCCTACATGTACGCTGACGATACATGCATAATGTACAGCGGCAGGGATTTTACTGAAATACAGAGTCAAATGCAGCAGGACTTTAACAACATAATTTACTGGGCGCATGTTAATGGCATTGTTCTTAACATAGACAAAACGAAATGTATGTTAATTTGTTCTCCATATAATGAACATAAGTCTTTAAATATAAATATAATAGGGCATAATCACTATTGTCTACATGAAAATGGTATAAACTGTCAATGTACAGCAATAGAGCAGGTAACGTCATATAAATATCTTGGATTGACAATTGATAAATACTTTACTTGGAATTTACATGTAGATAATGTATGTGCGAAGCTCCGTACAATAATGGATAAATTATACAATTTGAGAAATATGGTCAGTAAGAATGTTTTGTTCATGCTGTACTTTTCATTGGCCGATGCTACGATAACCTACGGTCTGGGCGCGTATGGACTCACTTTCCCTACAGATTATTATGCACGTGGATCGCAAGCTTCCTTTCAGGGCGAAGCATCAAAGTCGTTATCAACGGCTCATGCTCCGACTTCATGCCTGTAAATGCTGGCGTTCCACAAGGCTGTGTGTTGTCTCCGACCCTGTTTATTCTGCACATAAATGATATGTTGCAAACCAGCAACATTCATTGTTATGCGGATGACAGCACTGGGGACGCACTGTACGTTGGCCAACGCAATCTCTCCAAGACCGCAGTTGACGAAAACCGAAAACAGCTTGTGTCTGTAGTTGAGGCATCCCTCGAACAAGTCTCACAATGGGGTCAAAATAACATCGTCAGTTTTAACCCCGGTAAGACACAACTCTGCGCATTTACCGCGAAAAAAGCTCCATTTGTCTCATGTCCTACGTTTGAGAGCACTACCTTGAGTATCGGGCCTAGCATCGGAATCCTTGGCATTGACATTTCGAGTGATATACAGTTCCGCAGTCATCTGGAGGGTAAAGCCAAATTGGCTTCAAAAAAAACTGGTGTGCTAAACAGGGCAAAGCAGTATTTCTTGCCGTCTCAGCGCCTTCAACTTTACAAGGCGCAAGTAAGGCCTCACATGGAGTACTGCTGCCATCTTTGGGCGGGAGCACCCCAGTATCTTCTCCTTCCTCTTGACCGTATACAGCGGAGAGCCGCTCGAATTGTCGACGATCCTGTGATCTCCGAACGCTTGGATCCCTTGGCCCTACGGAGAGACGTTGCATCACTCTGCGTGTTCTACCGTCTTTACAATGGGGAGTGTTCAGACGAACTGCATAATCTTATACCTGCCGCTGAATTTCATCACCGCACGACACGCCATAAGTTGAAATTCCATGCTCATCACCTGGATGGCTAGCGCTCAACAACCGTGCGTTTTTCGCGCCAATTTCTTCCACGTACAGCCAAGATATGGAATGATCTTCCTGCGGCGGTGTTCCCAAAGGGATATGACATCGGGGCCTTCAAGAAGAGAGCGTATTCCCATCTAAAAGGCAAGCAACGCATCGGTGACACCTCTGGTGTTGCAGTTGTCCATGGGCGGAGGTGATCACTCTCCATCAGGTGACCTTCTAGCTCGTTTGCTCCCTATTACATAAAAAAAAACAGATTCAAATAAAATTAGAGAACTGCAAATTAGAATGTTAAAACTCCTAATCAATAACTGTACCAAAAAGTTACTAAATAAGAATTACGAACTATTATTTGGCATATGTAAAATCCTACCCGTAGAATATAAAGTAAAAATGGCACTTGTACTTGAACAGCAATATGTTACGGAATTTAAAGAGAAGAGGGTCCATACGTACCCTACCCGTTTATCGAAGAAAAATAAATTAGTTATTCTAAAAATAAATAACTACTTTGGAAAACGAGAACGAAGATGGCTAGTGCCAACTCTCATTAACGAACTGCCGGC
Organism: Udea olivalis; assembly: GCA_947369235.1. Lineage (NCBI taxonomy): Eukaryota > Metazoa > Arthropoda > Insecta > Lepidoptera > Crambidae > Udea > Udea olivalis. The sequence goes on from OX376348.1 coordinate 10,294,255, forward strand.
GGACATAGTGCAAGATGCTTCATCTGCCTCTAGGAACAGTCTAAAATGCAGACTCAAGAAGCACTACCTGTCGTTGTGTCCATGACGTCAATTGTTTAAAATAACTGAACTGTGCGTCTGCCACGGGTTGCCGATTTGGATCTGCGTTGTCGTTCACGTGAGGGGTTGTGTTGGGACTTGACATTGTCATGTCATGTCATGTCAAGTCCCGGTACGGATTTTTGCGCGGGCGATGGCGTGGGTTTGGAGTGCCGACTCGTGGTGGACGTACTGAATACCTAACTGTAGTTTGTTATCTGCTGTGCCTTTTGTGTATAATTGTTAATTAATTGTTGTTAGATATAGTTTATAATGGTCCCTATTACCTAATTATGCAAGCTTAGGTTAGTTTAGTGATAAGAGTTACTGTTATGTAATATGAGTTACTGTTATGTAATCATGCGAAACACCCACTTAATAACTATCTCGAAATTGTCCTACGAGAACTGCTGCCGACAAATTGCAATAGTAGTTTTGCAGGTTTTCTGTATTTAGATAATAAGAGTGTGGGTTCTGGGCGAAAATTCCCAGGGGCATTGCCCTGTGCCACCTACCGCGTCGCAGGTTGCGGATAGCGAAACGGCCTCCAGATATGGAGGCTAGCTGCTTTGGCAGTCGCGGACAGCTGGGCGGTCCATCTCGAGGGGTGCTGGGAAATACTCGTGGTGAGTATTTCTCTATAAAAAGGTACTAAACCCTATGACGGAGGACGTCAGTGGCGAGTAGGAGCCGCCACTCAAATCAAAGCTCGGACCCGGGGAGACCTACCTCGTAAGCCCTTTAGCGGCAATTGGTCTGTTACCACTGCCTTGTGGTGTGATGTTGGTTCATCAAAGGCTAGGGCATCACCCCGAAAATCTGATGTGCAGCGCCTTGGGAAAGTGCTGCACTATTTTCCCAACCATCGTAATGAAATGAGTACTATAAGAGATAATGTTTTGCCATGCGAACCGGCTAGCACCCGGCGCTTGCAGGTACCCGGGCCTGCAAGTGAGAAATTAGTTACCAAAGACTGTAAGAGGGTGGGTACCCAGGCCCCCTTATCGGTGAATGATACTGGTCCTAAAGAAAGTAATAAGAAGCTGGTACAGCAAGCTTTCCATCCCAGTCTATTCCTGGCTAGACCTAGAAGTGCATCGTTAAGTTCAATGGCAGATGTCAATACTCAATGCCAATCAAGCATCACAAACTTCATGGAGACTGAATCCGAAGACCCCAATCCCCCTACCTGGCAAAGAATACCATTGCTACGCAGCTCCAAAAAACGGAAAACGGTCTCCTCGCCATCTCCTGAGAAAATTGTTGGAATGTTATCAAAATATAATATAAGTTTGATGTAGTAACGCCGTCTATGAACCTCTGAGGTAAACTATGTTTGCATTGTCTATGTACAAATGTATTAAGAAAAATAAAATTAGTCTATTCCTAACCGCCAACCAACGTCTTTTAATAGGTTATGGGCTACAAAAATCTCTTGCTAAAAAATAATTCAAATACAGTTATTGTTAGTTTTTTTTCGCGTGTGAAATCAAGAAGATGACCTCCAGTTTTCTGTCGAGCGTGCCGAAGCTTAAAGGTCGTGAAAACTACGACGATTGGGCGTTTGCAGTTCAGAATTTGTTGGTACTTGAGGACACAGACAAGTTCCTGAAGCAAGAAGCAGTGGCAACGGATGCAACACAGATAGTTGCTGATGCCAGAGCACGAGCAAAATTGATTTTGACCATTGACGCATCATTATTTGTGCACATAAAGGAGACAAAGACTACGAAAGAGTTATGGACGAAACTGAAGACTTTGTTTGATGATTCGGGATTTTCACGAAGAATAACTTTGCTCCGTCATTTAATCTCCATCAGACTAGAAAAGTGTGAAAATATGACAAGTTATGTGACACGGATTGTTGAAACTTCGCAGCGGTTATGTGGCACTGGATTTAAAATAAATGATGATTGGGTTGGGTCATTGTTACTAGCCGGTTTACCTGAAAAGTTTATGCCAATGATTATGGCAATTGAGCATTCGGGGGTCCAAATAACAGCAGATTCCATAAAAACAAAATTGTTGGATATGGAAAATGTTGACTCATCAGAAATGGACAGTAATGACAACTCAGCATTAATTGCTCGAGGTTGGCAAAAGAAGAAATATGGTAAAGTTGGCAGCACTAGTAAACATGGCGGACCGACTCCGAATATCTATGCTCCGAGTACGTCAATGTCAAACTCAAACGTCAAAACTACGAAAACAATAACATGTTATAAATGCAAGCAAACTGGACATTACAAGAATCAGTGTCCATTGAAAGACGAAAAAACAGAGAAGAAAAAACAGACAAACGCGTTCAGTGTTGTTTTTCTTAGCGGAAAATTTAATAAATGTGACTGGTATGTAGATTCAGGAGCCAGTACTCACATGACCGCTAACGAAAGTTGGTTGACAAATAGGATGGATTCATCAAGTTTACCCGAAATTACAGTTGCAAACGAATCCAAAGTACCTGTATTGTGTGCAGGTGATGTAGAAGTCACGACAAGTTACAATTACAAGGTCACAGTGAAGAATGTGTTGTGCGTACCGACTCTTGCGACTAACCTTTTATCAGTTAGTGAATTGATAAGAAATGAAAACAGTGTTGTTTTTGAACCTGACCGGTGCCTCATAAGAAACAGATTGGGCGATTTAGTAGCCGAGGCCAAACTCGTTGATGGTGTATACAAGTTAATATTGGAAACAAATACTTGTTTGTTGGCGTCATCAACAGCTGATGGACAGACATGGCACAGACGGCTTGGACACTTGAATAGCACAGATATGAACAAGATGAAACAAGGTTTAGTCAATGGGATGTATTACCCAGACACATTTGTGACAAGTAAATCTAGTTGTCAAGTTTGCTGTGAAGGTAAACAGTCAAGATTACCATTTTCAACAGGTACGCGAGCTACAGAGATGTTACAAATTGTGCATTCAGACATCTGTGGACCAATGGAGTGCAAATCAATAGGTGGTGCAAGATATTTTTTGTTGTTTGTGGATGACTTCACCAGAATGACCTTCATATATTTTTTAAAGGGCAAAAGTGAAACATTGACTTATTTTAAAGAGTTTAAGTCAATGGTAGAGAACTATCAAAACACAAGAATCAAAATATTGCGTACAGACAACGGGGGTGAATACTGCAGCAATGTTTTTCGAGGTTTTCTGAAGAATGAAGGCATCATTCACCAGAAAACAAACCCGTATACACCGGAACAGAACGGACTCAGTGAGAGGAGTAACCGGACCATAGTGGAGAGGGCGAGATGCTTGCTTTTCGAAGCAGAACTGGACAAAAAGTTTTGGGCAGAAGCTGCCAATACAGCAGTATACCTAAAAAACAGATCCACAGCTTCAGGTATTGAAAAGACTCCATATGAGATGTGGTTTGGCAGGAAACCAGATTTACAACATTTACGTGTAATTGGGAGTCCAGTAATGGTGCATATACCAAAGGAGAAAAGAACAAAGTGGGATAGAAAATCCATAAAACATATACTCGTTGGTTTTTGTGACAACATTAAGGGTTACAGGATTTATGATCCAGCAAAAAACCAAGTTTCCACAAGTAGAGATGTCATTATCCAGGAAAAACCAAAGCGTCAAGAGACTGTCACTGTTCCTATTGACAGCACAGATTCAGTGGGGGAATCAGTGGAGGAATCTGTGATGAAATTTGAACCCCTGAATGAATCAAGTTCGAGTGAGTCTGATTACTTGGATGTTGAAGCTGAGAATATAGAGCCTGAAGCTTCTGGAGAAAACCAGGAATATGTACAGGCTAGTACAGTTCCTCAAAGTACAGAAGAAGCTCCAGATGTGTCACATGCGGGGTCTACTACACCAGTTCCAGTAAAAAGGCCGAGGCAGAAGCCTGAGAGGTATGGCTTTGCCAACATGTGTGCCACAGCTACAGAAGAAGATGGACTGACCTATGCAGAAGCCATCAGTGGGCCTGAGCGACAACAGTGGTTGCAGGCGATGGCAGAAGAGCTGCAGTCATTTCAAGACAATCAAGTGTGGGAAGTTGTCGATACTCCAAGCAGCGCGAGTGTAGTGCAGTGTAAGTGGGTATTTAAAAAAAAGTTTGACTCTGACAATAAAGTGAGATTTCGTGCGCGGCTTGTCGCCAAAGGGTTTACCCAGAAGGCTGGTGTTGATTACCAAGAGACCTTTAGCCCAGTGATTAGACATTCAACGCTGCGTTTATTGTTTGCTTTAAGTGTTCAATTGAACATGGACATCACTCATTTGGATGTGACAACAGCTTTCCTTAATGGTTATCTAAAAGAAAGCATATTTATGCATTTGCCTGAAGGTTTTCCCATAAAAAATTCAAATAAAGTGTTAAAGTTAAGAAAAGCTGTTTACGGATTAAAACAATCATCACTTGCATGGTATCAAAGAGTAGAGGAGACACTGTGTAAATCAGGATTCCATAAATGTAAGTTAGAACCCTGTGTATTTGTTAAAAACCATAGTGAAAATAGGAAAACTATTGTAGGACTTTATGTCGATGATTTCCTGATATTTTCCAATTGTAAGAATGAATCTGATAGTTTGATACAGTTTTTAAGTCAGAAATTTAAAATAAAAAATTTGGGTCAAGTGAGAAATTATTTGGGCATGAGAATAAACATTAACAAAAGTACCAGTGTAATTACAATAGATCAGGAGCAGTATATTAAACAGTTACTGGAGAAGTTTGATATGTCTGAATGTAATCCTGTAGAAACTCCTATAGAATGTAAATTAAATCTGGAAAAGTCTAATGTATGTGAACAAAAGTTGCCTTATCAAAAATTAATAGGAAGTCTAATGTACCTAGCTGTCCTAACTCGTCCTGATATTGCCTATTCAGTTAGTTATTTAAGCCAATTTAACAATTGTTATTCTTATAAACACTGGAATTATGCAAAAAGAATTTTGAAATATTTGTCACAAACTAAGACCTTTTGTTTAAAATATTCCAAAAAAAGTGCAGAGCTGGTAGGTTTTGTGGATGCCGACTGGGCAAGTGATGCCACAGACAGACGCTCGTATACTGGTTTTTGTTTTACAAAATCAGGTGCTGCAGTTTCTTGGGAAAGCAAAAAACAACGAACGGTGACTCTTAGTAGTTGTGAGGCTGAATATATGGCTTTGTCAGAAGCGTGTCGTGAAGCGATATATTTACAGAAATTAGAAACTGAAATAATAGGTTCTTGTAATAAAATTATTATAAATAATGACAGTCAGAGTGCATTAAAGCTGGCAAACAATTATCAATCACATAAACGTTCAAAACATATTGATGTAAGGTATCACTTTACTAGAGAAGTTATAAGAAATGAAATTGTTGAAGTGAGATATTTATCAACAGCTAATATGCCCGCTGATTTACTAACTAAAGGTCTGCCAGGTGTAAAGCACTATAAATTTATAAAAGATCTTGGAATTGTAAAAAATATATAAATAGCCTAAGCAGAGGTTTTATAGTTGTGTATCTTTATGAAACAAAAATGTATGTATATTGAAATGTGTTGTATACAAAAAATGTATGTATGTGAAAACTAGTTTTGCCTCCCCACTGTGTTTAAACATGTATACATATATTGTGAATTGTGAGAGAAATTTGTTATTTTTGATAAAGTGGGGGTGTTGGAATGTTATCAAAATATAATATAAGTTTGATGTAGTAACGCCGTCTATGAACCTCTGAGGTAAACTATGTTTGCATTGTCTATGTACAAATGTATTAAGAAAAATAAAATTAGTCTATTCCTAACCGCCAACCAACGTCTTTTAATAAAAATCACGGTCACCAACCAATTTAGCACACTTCCAGTTGATCAGGAAGAAAATGAAATCGAAGCCACAATAAAGGTCCCGAAACCGCCTCCTATAATCATCTATGGCATTGAAGATCTCACCAAGCTAACTGAGCTTCTAGAAAGCGTTGCCGGCAAAACCGATTTCGTATATAAAATAGTCAACAAAAACCAACTCCGCATCAACTGTTCTAGCGTGGAGGCTTATAAATCCGTACTGAAAACAATCCGAGATAAAGGACTTATTGGACACACTTTTAATAGAAAAGACAAAAGACCCTTTAGAGTTGTGATTAAAAACCTCCATCATTCCACACCTGTTGATATAATAAAGGAAACTTCAGAGGAGACAGGAAACGTAGTTATTGGTGAGATTATTAATGCAAAGTATGGGCCTAAAAAGAAACCTACCTCGACATTCTTCGCCACCCTACAACAAAGCTGCAACAACAAAGCTGTAAAAAGCATCAAATACATAAGCCATCAATCAATCTCCATAGAAGAACCACGAAAACGAAACTCAATCGTTCAATGCCAAAAATGTCAGCAATATGGCCACTCCAAAAACTACTGCATGCGACCATATCGCTGCGTGAAATGTGCTCAAGGACACAGAACAGCAGACTGTCCTAAGACTGATCGCAACACTCCAGCAAAATGCGCTCTTTGTTTTGGTGCACATCCAGCTAACTTTAAAGGATGCGAAGTATATAAAGAAATACTATCTAGAAAATCAAACAAGCAGGCGCACATAAAAAACAGAACGCAGACAACAATGCATGATAATTTAGATAACAAGCACATTTTAGAAAGTACAGCACCCGCAGCTAAATTTGCCAATAAACCGGATAATCAAACACCAAAAACAACTCAACAACTAGAAAATAATGAGGAAGAAGCAAACCCACATACCAGAAAAAGGGCAAGTTATGCCGATACACTGAAAAACAACCAGAACACCAATAACGTGGAAACTACTATGCAAAATAAATTAGAAGAAATGCTTCTCAAACAAGCGGAAAAGTTTGAAATTATCTTACAACAAATGAGCACTCTGATTAACCTCATAACAACTTTAGTAGCCAAAATGCCGTAATGGCTTCCTTAAAGATAGCTACCTGGAACATAGACGGGCTATCTCCTAACGTGGAAGAGGTAGAAGTCTTTTTAAATTCACACAACATAGACATCTTATTAGTGTCTGAATCTCACCTGACTGACAACAACAGTATTCATATACGCAACTATAACATCTACACCGCAAACCATCCAGATGGCACAGCACATGCGGGAGCGGCCCTCATTGTGAAGTCAAATATAAAACACCATGAACAAACACAGTTCGAGAAGCCTCACATTCAAGCAGCAACTGTAGCTATAGAGGATCGAAATGGATCATTTAATGTAACCGCCATATACTGCCCTCCAAAGCACATAATAAAGGAGGAACATTATGATGAGCTCTTCAGCTCACTGGGACTACGCTTTATAGCTGGAGGGGATTGGAATGCCAAACATGTGCACTGGGCCTCTAGACTTACCAGCACTAGAGGCAGAGAGCTCAAGAAATCTGTAGATAGGAACCACTTGATAACAATCTCAACTGCTGAACCGACTAATTGGCCGACTGATCCAAACCGCCTACCCGACGTTATAGACTTTTTTATCGTTAAGGGCCTCTCGAGATTATCCCACTACACAGAAACTTGTCTGGATTCTAACACCAACCATGTACCGGTAATTCTGACTCTCGACACTGCTATCATGAATATTGAACATGACAATAAACTCTACAACAAGCGTACCGATTGGAACTCGTATCGGGAATTGGTTCATGAAAGATTGGATTTGAAGGTAAATTTAAAGACCGAATCGGACATTGACAATGCAGTGCGCAAATTAACATCAGTTATCCAAGAAAGTTGTTGGATCTCCACCCCTGAAGTCATAGATCGTCCCCCAAAAAGTAAAACATACTCTGATTCCATACGACAGAAGATACTAGAAAAAAGGAGGCTACGTCGAGTATGGCACGTTAGTAGGCACTCTAATGACAAGAGGGAACTAAACAAAGCCATTCGGGATTTGAAAACCCTTATCAGGGAGGCTAACGAGGCTGCCTTGGATACTTACCTGGAAAGTTTAGCACCTACAAAGAGCACCAATTACTCACTATGGAAAGCCTGCAAAAACCATGATAGACCTTTATGTCAAAAACCACCACTACGCACAAGTGACGGTCAGTGGATTAGAACCACACTTGACAAGGCGGAAGCGTTTGCAAAGCATTTGAGTCAAGTATTTGCTCCCAATGATCCAGCGGTGAATGCAGATGATACAGAGATTGACTCGACTCTAAACCAAGACTTTCAACTGGATATCCCCCTAAAACTAGTGACACCTAAAGAAATATTCAGAAACCTCAGATCACTTAAGAATAACAAAGCTCCGGGATATGACCTCATTGACAAAAAAGTTCTCGAAGAATCACCGCGTAAAGTAGCCGTATACCTAACAATGTTATTCAACGCTATAATGAGAATTGGATACTTTCCAGACATATGGAAAGTATCAAATGTTATAATGATCCACAAACCCGGAAAACCGATTCACGAAATAACATCATATAGGCCTATCAGTCTCTTGCCGATTATGTCAAAGCTACTTGAAAAGTCGCTTCTACACAGAATGATGAAAGTTATAAAAGAAAACTCAATTATCCCGGAACACCAGTTTGGTTTTAGGAAGGAACACGCGACTGTTGAACAAGTACATAGAGTGTGCAGAAAGATAAGAACGTCTCTGGAGAAAAAAGAATACTGTTCATCGGTTTTTCTTGACATTCAACAGGCTTTCGATAGAGTCTGGCATAAGGGTTTGCTCTACAAAATAAAAACAATATTACCACACACATTTTATCCAATTCTGAAATCCTATCTGGCCGATAGATTTTTTCGAGTGAAGGAGAGCATTTGCTCATCTAAACTGCATAAAGTATTAGCAGGAGTGCCACAGGGATCTGTACTGGGACCAGTCCTATACACGCTGTTCACACATGATTTGCCACAAACCTCAGGAGTTACTATAGCAACCTTCGCTGATGACACAGCCTTGCTCACCTCAAACAAATGTCCTACTACAGCTTCCCAGGTTCTGCAGGACAGTTTGAATGAAATTAAGGAATGGCTTGCCAAATGGAGAATTGCCGTCAGTGTATCCAAATCTGTGCACATAACGTTCACCCTGCGCAAAGAAGATTGTCCTCCAGTCATGTTAAATGGCGTTCAGCTACCACATCACCAAACAGTAAGGTATCTGGGCATGCACCTGGACCGCAGACTTACATGGAGAAAGCATGTTGAAACCAAAAGAGATGAGATCAACCTAAGATACAAGGGACTCTACTGGCTGCTAGGACGTAACTCAAAACTATCTCTAGACAACAAGTTGCTCATATACAAAACTATTCTGAAACCCATCTGGACATATGGAATACAGTTGTGGGGCTCTGCTAGTGCCTCCAACATTATGATTATACAGAGAGCGCAGAACTCCATTTTAAAACAAATATCTAATGCGCCATGGTTTATAAGAATAACAGAGGTGCATGAAATTCTGAATATTCCAATGATAAGAGAGGAAATAGAAACCCACAGAGCTAACTATAGATTAAGACTGTCGAAGCACCCGAACCAACTAGCGGGGCAGCTCACTATCCCTGAAACCATGCGTCGGCTTAAAAAGCGACGGGATATCTTCGACGATTAGACCGCAATCCGATAATGACAAAGAAAGGGCTGGCTCTGCTGAGAGCAGCGCCCTAAACGACCAAACTCACTTACCTCATCTGCTCATAGTCTGAAATGGCTGATTGCATGATAAAAATATACAAAAAAAAAAAAAAAGATAATAAGAGTGTTTTTCTTTGGAATAAATGAATTAAAAAAAAAAGTATTCGTATTTGTGAAAGGGAGAGGTATACATAATATGAGATTTGCTCAATTTTGATTGTCGTTTCTGGATTCGGGTGCGCCATAGCTGTAAATTTAAAGATTTCTCGACCATAACGACAACATTTCATTCAAAAACTAAAATTATCATTTTCATCATCAGCTTTTAGAAGACCATTGCTAGAACAAGGCCTCCCCCACTGAACGCCTCAGTGAGCGGCTTTGGGCCGTACGCATCCAAAGGCTTCCCGCAACCAGCACTAGGTCATCGGTCCACCGGGTAAGAGGCCTGCCAAAGACTCCACTTCGTGGTCGCCACTCGAGAACCTTCCATCTGCTCTGCGAGCAATGTTGCCACTTCAGCTTGGCCATGCGATGAGCTATATCACTAACTTTGGATTTTTTGCGGATTGCCTCGTTTCTTATCTTATCTCGCAAAGAAACAAGCATAGCTCTCTCCAGTGCGCGCTGACCATCCATGAGCTTATATTCAAGATGCTTACTGTCAAGAACCACCGCTCAGTGCCTACGGTCATCACTGGTAACACGCACTGCACGAAGACTTCAAACTCTGTGGAATATGGGACGTAAAAATGTCGTGCAGTTTCCCGAACGCGGTCAAGCCGAGCCGGATTTGACGTGCCACCTTCTAACCGAAGTTTGTGGTCAGCACAAATAGTTAGTATAGTATACGAATAGTTGTTTAGTGTTCTTGGTGGTTAGGAACTAATTGTATGTTAAGATTGTGGGAACTAGTTATATTATAATGAAGAAACACCCTTTTCTATATACTTGCAGAAATAAGGCACGATTGGGCGGTTTCCTCTCAATACTGGTTTTACAACTTAAAGATAGGATTCCTCCAACAAATTTCAAACCTACAGTATGATAAAGATTATTTTTTTATTCGTCAACAGTTTCTAACGATCGTTTTAACAAGTACTGGTATACGGATGCGATGAACATGGGCGTTTGACATTACCTTCGTCTTGTCTATGTTCATTTTAAAACCCACCTGTTGGGAAACTTTACAAAAATCGCCAAGCATAATAATCCTAAAACGACTCCGCCAGTACAACTACATTGTCGGCAAAACGGAAGTGACTGATGGATTCACCATTTATGTTGATGCCTAGTCCGTTCCAATCCAAGAGCTTGAAAACATCTTCCGAAGAGTTGGTGAAGAGTTTTGAGGAGATAACATTTCACTGTCTTAAACTTTGCTGCAATGGGATCGGTTACGTGTTCTGGTCTTGTATACAGACACAGTAAACATTTTTACACTTCGATATACCTTTAGTCAATCTGGCGTCGCTGCAAGGACTTCAGTACCGCCCAGGTCTCAATCGTTTTTTTTTCATAGTCCACGAACGCTAGACAGAGAGGCCCATTATACTCTTCTGTCTATTGTATAATCTGGCTTGTGTGTGGATATGGTCAATAAAGCTAAAGTGTTTTCGGAAACCAGCTTGTTCGGGAGGCTGGAAGTCATCGTACCTGTGTGCAAGACGATTTGTAATGACTCTGGGAAATAGCTTGTACACGTGGCTCAAGAGTGATATGGGTTAGGTTACAGGTCCTGCATAATAGGTTCATGCGTAAAGCTACGGGCGCCCCGTGGTATTTGCGCAATGAAAATCTCCACATTGACTTAGGCCTGCCCACCATTTCGCAGTACCTAAAGCAAATTGTCCTACAATTATTTCGACTCTACTGAGAATCACCCAAATCTCCTGGTAGTGGAGGCAGGTGACTATATGCCCGAGCCCAACACCATTCGTAAGGCGCACCGCTCTAGGCACGCACTTACCGAACCGCACGATGTCATTACCCCAGTAATTGCCACCGCCAGACAAGTCGCGTATAGTCAACACTCCACCTGACCGATTTATCGTTCACACTGGTATGGACGCGCTCCGCGGCCCTAGTCAATTTAGATTCGCGTAACCAGCACGTGCCGGTTCACTTCTGTCCTCAAACCTACGTCCGTTTGCCATATCCGGGTAACGCCCAAGCCGAGGTTCAACTTCAATTATTGGGATGAGAGCCTTCCGCTCACCCTATTGTCCGGTAAAGCTACGAAAGCCATCAGCGGCTAACAGCAAATGTCAATAAAAAAAAACTGTTCAATAATGATTTATTACCCTTTTTGAAGAAGAATACCTAAGCGTTCCTGTGATACGCTTCAGGCGTAGTACCCTGAAGGATGACCGAGACAGCCTCTGGAGGACTATAAGTATCAGTTTTCCATCCGCTTTCAGAAGTACAGAACTTTTATTTTATTACGTTTTACGTTATTCCGTCCTCGCCTGGTACCTTGCTGTTTTAAGCTGTTTCAGAGCCACTTCAATCTCTTACAGGCTGATGTCCGGGATGTCCTCGACCGTGCGTTCGTAGATACGTTTAAGTCATTGGTTAATGAAGAAATGATAGTCATCAGCCAACGATTCGAAAAAACCATTGAGTAATTATTATACTTACGCCAGAGAAACAAGAGCCGATTGGAAATTATTCAGGAAGTTGTAAATTGTTGAAGCAGTAACCACCACGAGGAGTGTTCCCACAATCGCTGACCAAGCAGACCACTTCTTTTGGCCGAGCACAAAGAACAGCACGACTGGTGCGAACAAATGCAGTTGCATGTCGATGGCCAGGTACCAGGAGTGGGTAAGGCACTGAAAAAAGAATATCATGAATTAATTAAAATATATCCCATCGGTAAATTTGTGTCACATAGATAGATAGATAGATAGATACTTTATTGCACAAAAAAGGAATAAAAACAGTTGTATTACATAAAACAAGCAATTTGTACAATTTAGGCGGCCTTATCGCTAGAGAGCTATTTCTTCCAGGCAACCTTTGGGTAGAGGAACTTTTTAAAGCATGAGCTTTGTGTGGAGTGAAAATAAATCTATGAGAAAAACAACAAAAAATATACATATATATATAATCCTTCAATCTATCAAGATTATATACCTACAAATACATATAAAATAAATGTATATATCTGTATATACAAAAAAAACATACATAATACAATAAACATATATATACCATACACACATACAAAGAATTATTATGGCAAGGACGTCGCAGCACAGTAGACACCAAAATAACCATGAAGAGCAGAAGGTCACAGTGAAAGGAAATACGCTTTGACACGGGATTTAAACATAGGAAGGGATTGAGATAGCTTGATAGGCAAAGGCAAGGAATTCCACAGGCGTATGGATTGGATAGTGAAGGAATTCGAATAATAACTTGAGGAATGTGGGGGGAAAGTTAGAAGGAGTTTTCGGCTCGAGCGCATAACATCATTCCTGGCAGATTGCTGAAATTTCAACAACTCTTTGAGATAAGGAGGCGTCCGGGGATTGAACAACACGGTGTAAAGTAAGGAGAGAACATGAAGATCTCGCCGGCGGCGTATAGGCAGCCAGTTTAGTTGGGCGCGGAATTCAGAAACATGATCGTATTTGCGTAGGCCAAAGATTATGCGAATACAGAAGTTTTGGAGTCTCTCTAGCTTATTTAGGAGTTTCTGAGTGATATCCAGATAACAACAGTCAGCATAGTCTAGTATCGGCAGAAGTAAGGCCTGTACAAGAGTTATTTTGGTGGGAACAGGTAGGAAATTGCGTAGTTTCCTGATTGCACCTGCTGATGCAAACATCCTCCTGCTAACCTCGCCTATTTGCTTTACCCAGGTAAGAGAGCTGTCCATGATTATTCCCAAATTCTTCACTGATTCGCTATAGGGTATTTGGACTTCATCAAAAGTTATGGGAGGCATAAAATCCCAGTCGATTCTAGATATTTGCCATGGGCTACCAATGACTATAACTTTCGTTTTAGTGGGATTAACCTCAAGGCCAAAAGTTTTACTGCAATTCAGCACACGATTCAGGTCCGCATTCACAACTTGAACAACTTGGTGCAGGTCATTTAGGCTCCCCCCCATGAGCCTTCGCCTTGTCGTGGCGGGGGGGCTTAGTACTGGTGGTAGGTGGAACCACCGGGAAGCTAAGAGGGCTCAGGCATGGCAGTGCGGTGGACTTCCCACCCACCCATTGCCTGCCGCCGGGCGTGGTGGTGGTATGGTGCTACCACTGCCCGCCCAAAGGGGCGCCCACGGGCGCAGCGCCTTAGGGCGCGAGGTGGGAGTCGCGGTGCACAACCGTTTGGAGGGGGTCAGTGATCCGCGGCTGGCCCCCCCTGTGCACTGCGGCTCGGCGGGGCCGCACCGCCAGATGTGGCAGCGGATCCACCTTTTAGATGGATCGTGGTTGCGGACCTAGTAGGGTCCGCGTACGGTGGGAGCCAGCGGGCTTGAGTACGGGGGTGCTTTTGCCCGCAATGCACGGCTTTCACCCCGACGGCGGAAGTACCTGCGTGCTCCAGGTACTTCCGTGTCCTCCCCCCTTCATTGTAGGGTTGGCTGGAGGGGGCCCCAAAACGGGGAAACACTGGCGGCGGGGCGTTGCGAAACTTTTTAGGGACCCCGCCTCGCCGCTGAAGTGTTGAGGTCGAGTACCGTGGGGTTTTAGTCGGTAGAAGTCTGACATAACCTCGTCGTTCCCCCGAGCGACGAGGTATCCATGAGGATTTCCCCACGATAATAAAAAAAAAAAAAAAAAAAGGTCATTTAGGCTACCTTGAGAATAAATCTGGAGATCGTCTGCATAAAGGTGGTAGAAGGAAGAGAGATTACGAGCAATTGAATTGACGAAACTTGCGAAGAGTAGAGGGGACAAGACGCCACCCTGAGGGACCCCGGCCAAGATGTTACGCCACGTGGAAAACAAATCTTCGACACGGACGCGTTGCCGACGTCCATACAAGTAACTCCGAAACCAGTCAAGTGCTGCTGGAGATATGTTGAGAGAACGTAGCACACCAAGCAGGATATCAAAGTCCACCGTATTGAAAGCATTACTAAAATCTAGCAATTCTAACACAGTAAGACATTTTTTATCCATGCCATGGCGAATGTCGTCTATAATCTTTACCAAAGCAGTAGTCGTACTATGACCTGGACGAAAACCGGATTGGAATGGATTCAGGAGATTGTTTTTTGAAAGGAAAATGCTGAGATGGTGGTTAACAACACGTTCAAGAACTTTCGACAGGAAAGGGAGAATGGAAATAGGACGATATTCAGAGAAAGATACAGGGTTGGGTTTCTTTGGTAATGGAATGACTTGCGCATCCTTCCACGCAAGAGGAAACGAGCACGAGTGTAGTGAGTGATTAAGGATGTGAGTGATAGTTGGATTTAGGATATCAACGATAGGTCTGATCATATTACGACTAATGCTGTCGCTACCGATGGCATTAAAAGCTACTGCATCATTTCAGTCTCCTAACATCACAGTCAGTAAGTTGATCAAAGACAAATGGTGAATGATCAGGAATTGGAAGCGATGATAGATAATTTAACGTAGAACTTTTAGCTACGTTATTTATTTACATATACATAAACCAAATCATGATGATAAGTAAGGAAGGAAAGGAACTGAGGCAATATTCTTTTTCTAAAATAAATAAATAATCACCATATTAAAAGGATTGTGGAAGTTCTGGATATAGACTAAAGTCGACCACCAGTAGTCCCGGCAATCGTCGACCCACGCTGTCACTAAATAGAAGTGGGGGCCGTCGGCCAGTCTATATAAGAATGAAGACATCATCAAAACACCGAACGCCAGGATAGGAAACATACGCAAAAGTCGGTTCAGGTAGAACAGGTGAATATTCCTGATTAAGGACACTGTAACAAAAATAAGTGTTAATTTATGTTTCTATGAAATAGTACTAGTATGCTCGTAAAAAATATGGTCCTAAAAGCAATTCTGAATAAATGCATAATAGTTAATTAATAAAAAAGAAATCGGATTAATATAATATACCAAATTAATACGCATACTCCACACCTTATAAGTCCAGAGTACTAGATATATTTTTTGTTTGCCTGAGTTCTGCATAAAACCACCATATTATAGTAACTAATAATATGAGAAAAACACAATATTAACTTACTTCTTGAGACTTTAGCCGCCGTGGTATAAACGACAAGCAAACCACTAATCATGAAGAACGTGTCAACGGTAATAGGGGCACTGGTAATCCACAAAGAACTGAAAGCCCTCATGAACTGAAAAAACAAACGTGTCAATTAATATTGCTATTTTGTGAAAAGTAGTAAACTTTGTCAAACTGCAAGCAAGTTTTTTCCCTTTCGGGAATCTCTTAAACAATTTCAAGTTAACTATACTAAGATTTTAAAGCAGAAATTATTACTATTTAACCGATTTCAAAAATTCGTTCACCAATATGAAGCTACATTAGCAGGGAGTGACATAGGCTATATTTAATATGATCAAATAATCATTCAGTGAAAAATAATAGCGGACGTGTAATTATTTTTTAACAGAACGAGGTCTGTCGAGGCATCTAGAGTTTAATATTTCCTCATTAATAATCATTCGATCGAGATTGCTATTTCCTTAAATAATGAATAAATCTATTTCGAATTTAGAATCATTTTAACTTTGTACAATTAAGAATACTTATAAGAGATGATGTAAGATCTCACTTACATTTAATACGTCCAAGGGATTTTCCGGTCCAAAAATGGTCTGGCTGACGAAAGTGTGACCAACTAAGACCCAAATCATGGCGACTGATCTGACGCCCTCCAGGCAAGTCACCGCGTTGGGATTGTCAGAGAAGATGAAGAAGTTCTTCGTGTTGGTGTACACGGAGAAAGACTGGTATATCTTGTTGGCCGTTTTGGGATCTACAAAAATATTTGAAAGCTTTAGGCCAATAACATTTCAGAAGCATATATTATGTTACAAACGAATTGAATCGTGTTTACAAAATTACTATGGGCGAACTTAAATTTGGAGAGTTAAATACCGGATTAAGAGTTGAATAAACTAATGTTTGAGGTCCATTGAGATAATAAGTAATAATTGTGTAGTAACCTTATTTCCTAAAAATAATAATAAATCCCAAAGAAATCGTTTTTCCTGCAAACATTTCTTATTATTCTCAGGTGCATGAATCGATTATCTGATTAATCTGATATCAACTGTTATAGTGAAAAAAGCAGCTATTCGTAGCTTAAAACTTTACGGAATAAGGATTTCAGGGAAATTTTGAAGATAATAATATACTCGTTCCTTTAACTGTCCATATTTAAATCTAGATATGTTTTTTTGTCAGGAGCGTTTAATCATTATAGCTGATACATTGTAATGAAGCTAAAAATATATTTAAATTTATATTGAAAATACTTTGTATTAATACTCACTGCTCACGCAAAAAGTCTTAGTACGATTGGATTAAAAATAATTCAAATAAAGGTATCAGAAGGAAAGTATTTTGAAGCAATTAAATTAGTTGCTTCAAAATACGTCCATAATTACAGACATACCGTTAAGATCAAAATGATTTTAAAACCTTTCACGTGTTTTATCACGTGTAATACATATTATTATGTTAAAATGCGTAGCGTTAGCTGGGGGTGGGTCGAAAACGTTGCATTTTTGTAAGATTTTCGTGATTATTTCATTAAATTGAAATAAAACTTAAATTTTTGTTCCATTATGGTGTGCATAGTACTATTTAAAAACACATCGAATTGTCTAAAATTTGGTAGTCACCAATCATTTGCTTAAAAAAATAAAAAACCGTTTTTTTTAAATTGATATGACACTCAAAAATTTACTGTACACAGTTGAAGTTATAATTGGGAAATTAAAAGGTGCATACATAATAGAGATATAATTTATACTCTATTTGAATTCAGCTAAATAATTACTAAAACCTTAAACAAATGCGACGCTTACGATCTACCCCAAACGCAAAAAGCAAACCCTCTTAAAAAAATATTATTGAAAACAAAATTGACTGTTGATTGGAAAAAAAATTGAGCATCAATAGCACTGGCCCTGGAACGGAAAGTAAGACTTAAAACATCTGTATAAAATGTAAAAAAATACCTCGCTCAAGAAAAATGCTGTGTCGGATGTCATAAGCTGTACTCAGGATTGTAATCAGCCCAATCAATGAAAGTAATACCCTGGAACCAAAAAAAAAAGTTTAACTAGTAGAACATGAAATACGGCCTGTTACCGATTTATAAGTATTTGTAGACGTAAACGTGGAGTGACTGTAGGTTAAGAGGTAAAATTCAGGTATCGTAATCTGTTAAAGCATAAGGTAGGGAAGGTTTCAAGATACAAATTGATAAAATTCGAGGGTTTGCTTTTTGCGTTTGGGGTAGGTAGATTGTAAACGTCGCATTTTTTTAAGGTTTTCCTGATTATTTAGCTGAATTCAAATTAAGTATAAATTATCTTTCTATCATTGAATGCACCTTTTAATTTCATAATTATAACTTTAACTGTACAGTACATTTTTATGTGTCTTATAAAAAAAGGGTTTTTTATTTAATTTAGCAAATAATTGGAGACTACCTAATTTAAGACAATTCAATGTGTTTTTAAATAGTATTATACACACAATAATAAGCAAAACTGTAAGTTTTATTTCAATTCAATGAAATAATCACGGACATATTACAAAAATGCAACGTTTTGGAACCACCCCCAGCTAACGCTCTTAAGAATACACATTTATTATTGGTTGTTATGCAAGAATCCCAATAATATTGACAATCATGCAAGAATCAACCTTTTGATTTTTGCTGGTATGTAACTATAATGTATGTTTGACTTTCAGATTTTTTCGGAATGGCTTCTTCTGAAAAAACCTGGTAGACAGATCACGAACTCTTGTAGGGTTTGGTTCAGGTATTTTTTATGCAGCCTAGACACACTAGCATAACCTAACCTGCCTAGCCTGACAGAAAAATAGGAAAACAATAAATTAAAATTTTAGAAGATTATCGGCAAGCTATGATTCTTGAAATATTTTTTTGTTACCTTTGTTTGCCGGTGATAGTAGGAAATTTTACCAGAGGTCAGAAACATCAAAAAAGGATTCCAACCTACCTTTCAACTTCTGGAGGATGACAATGGTCATCTTATAACAGACCCAACCAAAGTTGGACCTACTTATGCAAACAGGAACCAATCCACACAACTGCCAAAATTAAGATATGGACACAGAAGTTTTCAAAAATGAGCCCTCTTTCGACCCTGTAAAGATCAAAATGATCTGACAATTTTGACAGAATAACACATTTTTATGACAAAGTTATCAATCAACTTATCTGCAGTTATTCAATAAACTAACAAGATCCATGCCCCATGGTTACCCAACAATCCTAAAAAATATTTAAAATTGTTTTTTTCAATAAGACCCACACCGCATGGTCCCTTGCATTTTATATTTTAAATCAAATAAGTAGAACCATGCGGGTTGGTTCTTGTTTGCGTATTAAAATAGGCATGATCCTATATGTTACCAAAGACTCACATTACTTGGTTCCTTGTTGATATAACTGTGTTTACAACATCTAAGAAGTCATGTCTTTTGAATCTGTGTTGTGTAATGAACGCTTGGAAAAAAATATTCATCCAAGCCAGTGATATTTACATCATACATTATTATTTTGTGTTTAAAATACAGATGTTTTGGTATGAATATGGCAACTCTTTCTAAACTGAATAGTAAGTAAGTAAAATTGACAGCGGCAACACTGTGTCAAAAAAAAACAGTTCGGCTTTCGGTACGCCTACGTTGTGTGATTGATAAAATATTATTGTAAATTTGATTTACTGTTTCCTACAATGAGGAGAGTGAACAGCAGGATACGCGCTATAATTTCTAGCTGTCTCGACCATTCGAATGATAAAGAGAACGACAATCAAGGTATGTAAATAATTTTGAGGTTATAAAAAGTTTTTGTTGTTTCTTATAACTTTTACTCAGTTATTTCTTCAGTTTGTTCACGGTTATAAAAAAAACGCATTTTAAACAACCGGTTCGTAAAAGTTGAGTTCAATAACATAATATTATCAATAACATGGTATGTTTCTACATCCTAAGTAGTAATATTAAACTACTTTGCATAATGTATATTATTCCTTTTTCAGATTCAGACTCTAGACCAAGCAGTCGAGTCCAGGTTGCTTCAGGTATTGTTTATGTTATCTTTGTATGTTTTGCATTTTGAATGCCTTTTCGCGTGCTGTTCTTTTAGTACTTATTCTGTCATACGGAATAGGTACGTAACTATAGTCTGCGACAGGTTGACATGGCAATCGTCTAGTGATGTGGCATCACGTACTAAGCAGTTTTCAATATATTTTTTTTGCCAGCCAAATAAAAGTCAAATTAATGATCTATATATATATAAGGTTTATTTTAAGTAAAGTGAAAATAAATAAAATTGATTTGTTCAGTACAGGTTGTTATATATTACAGAGGCTCTGTTGGCATTTTAATGCACATTGTTTTATTACATTTAAATGTTCAAAATTTACATGAAAACTAATTTGAATGAAGATTTTAAGGTAGTGGATGTAAAAAAAAATGTTCGTGGAAGACAATATTTTATAACAAAAGCGATAATGGAACCACTTTGGCCAACAGGGAAACCTGTCCCTGAGGCTAAGTTAAAGGATTTAAAAAGTATGCTACACCACATTCCGCAAGACTCACATGATTTCTATGTGAAACTTGTCGGAAATGACAATTTAGAAGACGATCTTGAAGGTTTTTCAGGTCAACCGGATTTTGATGTAGAATCGGAATAAGATTAAGTAACTCTTGATATTCAAATCATTTTTTTTGTAATTTTTAACATTTTCATATAATTCTAAGGTTAAGTAAGGATTTGCTTTAATTTTTCAATAAATAATAAATATGTTTAAAAGAAATATGGGATTTTTAATATTTTTCCTATAAATTTATGGCATGATGATAAATTACCAAGAACCAACTACACACAGATAATTTTGCGAAAAGGAACCAACGAGTTTTTCATAATTATTACTAAAAATGTTAATGATTTTCATCTAAATGATATTTGTAAGCATAGAACAAACTATTTCGAGTAATATTGTATAAAAATTTTATTCAAAATTATAAACTATTTTCCCGAATACAAAATTTTGACAAAAATGGCTTTTACTCAAAACTGTCATTGTGTGGGTTGATTCTGTTTTGCATAAGTAGGTCCAGTTAAAAACACATGGCGGAATTATTTTCAATCCCTTCTGAACTGCCCCCTCCCATCTGACAGCATACTAGGATATTTAGAAGGGGAAAATAGCGAGGACACACCACCACTTACTTCTGAAGCAATGAGAGATGTCATTATGAGGCTGAAGAATCACAAGTCACCTGGGATTGTCAACATACCACGGAAGCTTTGGAAGTATGGGGGGGGTGCCTTACAGTCTAAACTTTTTGAATCGGTAGTTAACATCTGGGATAAAGAATATTATATGCTATCAATGTGGAACCTGGGCGTTATATGCCTGGTATACAGGAAAATCCTAAGGGAGAAGCGTACGAACTACCGAGGGATAGCCCTGCTTCCTACTGCATATAAGACGACGATTTGACGACCGACTTGGTGTAATGGTTAAGAAGTTGGCTACTACACCAGAGGTCGCGGGTTCGATCCCCGCACAGTACAAACATTTGTGTGCATGAACATGTCTGTTTGTACTGGTCTCCATTCAGTTGGAGGAGTGCAACTAAATGGACAACATCGGGTGATAGGCTACGCGGGTGACCTTGCTCTTCTGGGAGAAAATAAGGAAGAACTAATAATGGCAGCACAAACACTATAGACTGAAGCAAAGAAAGTTGGACTCGGAATAAATCACAACAAAAAAGAATATATTCATATGCGTCGCTTTAAAAATATCAGGGCACCCAGGGAAAATCTAACAATTGGGAGTAATACCGGATACGGACACTAACACCAGGGAAGACGAGATAGATAACTGAGTACAAAGTACCCTCCGTTGTAGTGCAGCCCTACACAAAGTGTTGGTGTGGGGGTTTCTCAGCAGGCGCACTAAAGTCCGCGTTTATAAAACAGTCATCCGACCTATTTTCTTAATGTATGGCTGCGAGGCTTGGACGTTAACTCTCAAAGAAGAACAAAAACTGTTAGTAACAGAAAGAAAAGTGCTGCAAAAGATTCTAGGTCCAACACAGACGGAGGATGGAGTGTGGAAAAGGCGAAAGAAGTGTGAGATCGAAGAACTGGTGGCACAAACTTCGCTGGCTCGGCCATTTAGAGAGAATGGGGGAGGATCGTGCGGTCAAGCGAGCATACTTGGGACGGCCGAGCGGTCGACGCCCGGTCGGCCGCCCCAGGTACCGGTGAGTTGACCAAGTCATGAAGGTCTTGCGCGAGCTCCAGGTGGATGACTGGCAGTAGGTAGCGCTCGACAGACCGAAATGGTGTTTCTTGGTATCGGAGGCCAAGGCCTACTTTAAGTCGCAGCGCCATCTTAGTTAACCTTTGTTTATCATTGCTAATCGCACTTTTTCAAACCCAGGAAAACGATTTAGGATTTAAGAACATAATTTTTAATTTGTTATCGGTGTATCAACACGTAGGTTCCCAAAAATTGATTCGCACCTAGACTACGTATGATAAGATAAGTAAATTTACAATTTAAGTTAATACTAAGCTTAGAAGCTTACGATGAAATAATTTCAAGAATCGTTATCTCTTTTTACATTATGGTGAATCAACATTGTTCTCAATCTTATCAACTTTTTAATTCCGATCATTTTGCTGTCATACAATTTTGTTGTATTTTACTTTCATAATTTTGTCATTAGCTAAAACAGCATTAACATTATCAATTTTTAAAACTTTGGTCTTAAAATATCCTTTTTAACCGACTTCAAAAAAAGGAGGAGGTTTTCAATTCCACTGTGTGGTTTATTTTGTTTTTTTTATGTTGGTTACCTCATAACTTTCGACTGGGAGAACCGATTTTGATCATTCTTTTTTTATTTGAAAGCTGTTGCTTCCCGTGTCCCACTTTAATTTGGTGTAGTTCTGGCATTGATTGTTTTTGTTGGAGTCGGTGTCAGCCAATGTAGGTTTGTAACTACCTACATACATACTTAAACGGTAGATGTAAGAAAGAAGTATATTGTTTCCTTGGCTGACACCGACTCCAACAATGACAATCATTATACCTACAATTACCTGCACTTAAAAATCTGAAAACTACCAATGAAAAATGGCAATGTCTGAGTTCCTAGCAGACATTGCCATTTTTCATTGGAGGCTTAGTAATCCCACCATATTTCGCAGGTTTGATATTTTTGATGGTTACTGGAATAAAAAGAATTGAAAAATCTGCAAAATCATCAACACCTATCGTCCATGGAATTCTAGTGAAGGCGTTTGTAGGTGGTCTTCATTAAAACTGAATACGGTCTGTGCATCTGCATGTCTGTGGTATGTTATCAATAAATTATATTAAGTATCAGTTTTTTTATTAGAAACTATTGTGATGTATGTAGTGTAGACTACTACTAGTGTCCGGTCTAGACATGGTTATTCCGAATTTAAAAAAACCGATCTTCATAATTCCGAAACAACAGATCTCCTAATGTTCAAAAGCACGAAAGTTATTTTTCCCAAAGTCACAAATCCGATATTTCAAATGTCCAAATTTCATTAGTACGAAGCATTAAAAATCCGAAGTTTCGTTTATCCGAAAAGCAGTCATAAAATTATTGCTAGACGCTAATAAAAAAATGACGCCACATGTCAGTAAAAAGTTACTCAACCCCATTGAAATTGTATTTAGTCATGTGTTTATAGACGAAGTAAATAATAAAATTAATTACGGACGATATAAAAGAAACAAACTTACACAGCAACCGTATCAGCCGGAGCCCAAGGCTTGTCGTTGGGAAGGCGAACGAATTCTTCAGTGAAACTCAGTGACTGCGTCATGTTGCTCGTAAAGGAGTCCAAAGCTTCTCTAGCAGTGCACACTTTGGGTATGCACACAGCTAGTCGGAAATTCATCGAAAGGCCCTGTTCATCTTCAGAATCTCTGAAAATTAAATAAGCTTGTTTTATAATCTTCACGATCAAACAGTTTTCTTGTAATTTAATTTATTTTCGAACGGTATTTAAAGTTTTGGCAGAGTGTTTTCTTTTATTTTTTGTTTGTTTTGTATTCCGAAGATTCTAAGCCAGAGTTCGCAAACTGATTTTGTTGCTGTTATAAAAAGTATACCAATCATTCAGTAGGAAATAAAATATTGTACCCTTCAGATGCTGATTCTTCTTCTCCGGCGAAGATCGTTGTTAATTTTTTTGTCAATTGTTCATATTTTCCCAATCCTTCTTTAACCGACTTGGTCAAAATAGTGGTACTTGGATTGAAGTGTGGCCACGTAATGTCTGGCCACCCACCATTTGGTGCGTCAAAATCAGGCCAGGTGATATTCGGAGGTAATATTGGTATTCCCAAGTCTTCCAAAGGGAAGTTTAGGGAAACGTATTTACCCCCAATCTGCATTTCTTCGGTTATTTCACTTATGTCTAGACACTGGAAGTAGTTTCCATAATCTTTTAGGTTGCCTCGAAGTAAACTACGTGGAATTCTCCAACTAGCATCTATAACTGAAATATAATATTTCGTTTAGACTTTATCAATTTCAAATTCACTAAAACGCACATATAGGAAAATTCAAACAACCACAATATCCAAGCAAACAAAAAGTAACTTGTTTTTGCAATGAAATCATCGTGCAAACCGTTAGTCACATAATTTTGATTTATATATTTACTTATGTTATATAAAAACACTTTATTTACATTTTATTTTAGACCACAGCGCGCTGATGCGTTCTCTTTTAACACCCTCAAAATATGTTTAGTTAGTACTTACATCGGTTCCTCAGATTAGTATTGTTTCTTATATACGTTAGTTGCTTTTGACACTCTTCTGGGTCTAACACACTTTCGTAGAGATCATGATCAAAAGCTTGGTTTAGAGTAATTGCATTTATTCCATTAGCTTTTAAATATAAAATTAAAAATGTGGGTACTAACATATATTTTTGGAATAAAAACATTGTTTCGTAAATCTGAGCTGTACATTAGTTGCACAATTTTCAACAGTAGTGCTTCTCAGTGCACATGATGAATAATTACAAATATTAGAGAACGATTATTCTGATATATTAAAACAGACGTTCTTATCTTGTTCAAATTGATTAAATTAATGAAGATAAACTTCGGAACTTGTGACATAATTCATGAGCAATCACAATAGTTGTGAAATTTTGAAATAATTTATTTGCTACTGCCGAATATCTTTATGATATCTAAAAACAAGGTTAACGATGTATACGGTTTTGTAACAAAACAATGAATCTACCTAACAGATGATTCATGATTGAAAAAGCATCGATTATAAGGATTATTATTATAATTTTATATCACTGAAGGGCCCAAAATACCAGTGGTTAGGAGCGTACCCTGGGAAATGTGTTTTCTATTAATAATCTTATGAATATGATGTGAGACTGTAAGTACTGAATTTTTATCGAATCACATTTTTTTTATTCACTTTTTTAATAACTGAATATGAGTGTGATATTTACTTATAGAATTATATATTCCGTGCGTTTTGGTAGATGATAAGATTTAATGCTCATTTTGATGATTTGTTTTGTATTTCTTATCTGTATCATTCATTCTGCCATGTCAGGCTATTGGAGCAACTTATCTTATGCCAAACTTTCAGATTAGCTAACCATTTTCATTTTCTTTTTTTTTTTAATACAATTAATTGTTATTTTAATATTATATACATCCATACATGCTAGCTTGTGCCTAAACTTACAGTCACGAGGCCGTTTCGAAAAACATGACTCACATTTATTTAGGTTCTAATTCTTTATAATGTCCTAAAAATAAATGAAATAATTAAAAAATAAACACTTTTATTTCGGATAACTGATTTGTGTTAGTAGAATTTCTTAGAAAACAATGTTAGTACACGAAAACAAGGTAGGTATAAAAGAAAAATAGCACTAAGGAAAATAAAAAAATAAAATAATAGTGCAATTAATAGTGTACTCAGAGTTACCAAAGAAATTTGTTCTCGTGGTAACTCTCAGCACCATGCACTTCCAGAGCGGCGAGGTGTACCTATTCATCAGGAAGCTGTTGTGACTGTTTCGCATCCTGCGGATCAGGGATACGGTTTTTTCGCGGATGATGGCTATAAAACCGTCAGTTTGATATTCCGCAAACATGCCCCATGCGCTGCAGAAACGAGGCAGTCCCAACATCATCCTGAAGATGTTATTATATTGGACACGTAGGGTATCCAATGATCTTTTGGAATACGCAGCCCACAGACTTCCCGTGTACATGCTCTGACAATAGGCTTTAAAGAGCGTGACTACATATTTCCTTTAACCGCCAGAGCCCTACGTTCCCTTTCTATGTCGTCATCACCCTTAAGGTCGTCAGCAACGATATGTCCAAGATATTTAAATTTGGATACACGGTTAATGCCTACTCCGTTCAGGGTAATCTCACCCGTGATATGGCGACGTTTACCGGCGGCCTTAAAGACCATGTACTCCGTTTCTTTTACATTATAAATGAGCCGGCGTACCTCTCACATACACTCAGCATCGCCTAAAGACCTCCCATTGTAGGGCTGAGCAGCACCATGTCGTCCACGTAGCTTATATTGTTAATACTGACGCCGTCAATACGACACCCAACAAGCATGCTGCTCAGCTCCACAATGAGATCGTTTATATATATGTTGAAGAGCGTAAGAGAGGATAGACCCCCCTGCCTCACCCCACTCTCCAACCTTTATGCCTCAGAGAGCGATTCCCCCCACCTTACATAGTTGGTCTGGTTTGTATACCTAAACCTAAGTATGTGCAGGATTTCCACCGGTGTACCCCTGTCCCCCAGTTTCCTCTAAAGCACGTTGTACGATACTAGGTCGAACGCCTTGGAGAGATCAAGGAAACAGGCATACACCGGTGTCCTGCGGTTCGTGTAGTATTGGCTTTAAACTTGCTATAGCACTTTCAGTTGAAAGTCCGGGCCGGAATCCATTCTGCGCGTCATGTATCTTCGAGTATTTTTCTAAGCAAGAGTTAAGCACGCTGTCCAACACTTTAGCAATCGTTGTTGCTAAAGATATGGGACGGTAATTTCCTTTGTCGGAGACATCACCCGTTCTGTCCTTTACAATGGGCACTACAACGATTTTAAGTAAGTCATGTGGTCGGCAGGAGTGACTTAATGCACATTGTGAAGAACAGAGCTAACACCCGCGGCAAGTGGATCCCTGCATGTCTCAGATGCTCAATGCTGATATGGTCGTGTCCAGGAGACCTGCCGCCTAACCTCCCCGACACTCATCCACAGCACCAAGAGTGGTGTCAGAGGGGCCCAGTGGAGAAATGAACCGATTCTGTGCGGAGGCGGTACCGAAACGATAACTCACAGATCTGGTGAGAAAGAGGCCTTACTCTTTCATGCAAAAACTACTAAACGGATTATGATGAAACTTCACAGTAATATAATTTCACTTCTCATGCTTTAAAAGAACGCCAATATAGCCCTACGAAGCGGGCCTAAAGTGACTTTAGTCCCTGGGGAGTAAAAAGTAATTAGTTTTTTAATTTCCTTCAAGTGGCATAGACAAACTCGAACAGCCATCCGTCTTCATTGCGAAAATGTTGAGAGTTTTAGTTCCATGGTTTGTCCGCAAAAAAGCTGGCGCCATGTGTTTTAAATTGTTAATCTGTGGTTCAGTTCAGAAAAAAAAACTGACCACGAAAATTGCAGAACTTTTGTCAAGTGTACATTTGTTCGGTTTTAAATGTTTTTGTACTAAATTTACTATTTTTCTCGCACTCAAAGTGAAAAGTACAGTTTGCACCTCGAGACTAAACGCCAACTTAATAAACCCTCGGTTTCATTGACTCCCGAGCTCTGGTATATTATGGCTTCGTTTAGTCCTTCGATATAAAATATACTATTATAGATCAGAATAACTCAATTTATAAAGATTCAATGTATTAAAAAAATGAAGTTCACGCGCATGAAGTCGCGTGAACCGGTTGGACTTTGGTTACCTCTGCCTATGGACCACTGCAACTGCTGTCACCGAAGCTTTTGCTTGCCTTTCATAAATACTAATGTAATAATCAAAAGACTTACAAAAATGATATGACAAAATCAGTAGGTGATGTAGAAACTATCATATACAACGTGTCAAAAAGTGGACCACTAATACGGAGCATGTATTATCAGTATAAAATCAATGTCTGATAACCTAATTAGGTATAGTTTTTAAGTAAATTGAAGTTCAAGTTTGAGTCTAAATTTTCGAGTGCCAGCCTTTACACAGGTGTAAATGATCTTCGGTCATAGAGTAAAAAGATTATACAGACATGACAAGTTATTGACCTTGCATATTTCCACACTGTTTTAGTCAGTCCCAGGCAATCAAAATTCGTACCTATGAAATAAACCCATTAATGAACACTAAAAAACGTTACCGGAGTCAAACCCAAAAGGAGCCTTATGACTTTTCAATAAGGTGTAAGCTTTTATTACTATTTTCAATAATCAGTATCGATTTTATTTTTTAAAAAAAACCTAGTAAAGTTGTAAATATTTAAAAAACCATTGATATTAACAATAACTGTTGTTTTTGAAATAAGATGAACCTAATAGGTTGCAAATGCCAACATCTAGACTGGATGAATCTAATCATCTCTCTACAAATGTACTCATCATAATAAATAAATAGATTTTTGAAGTTTTGTCAAAGACAGCTGTTACTTTTTTGACAAGTCAAGGTGCCCTGCCTAGCCAATCAGAGGCACCCGTGACTCAAAAACGTGACGCATGCTCCGTTCCTAAGTCTGACAAACAAATCTGGCAACATTTGAAGTGTCAAATACTCTGAATTTTACATTTCACATTTATTTTATTAAGTTTTGTTTGTTTTAGATGTGTTTTTACAATTACCCTTTTCAAAATGTGGTGTGATGAAAAGTAGGTATGCTACGATTTACACATGGGGTGTGGTACCACTTTCCCTACTTGGCGATAAATGAAGATTTGCACTTTTGACGATAAATGAAGATTGTGTTTGTGACTGTGATTGTGGAGGAACCTGCAATTTTTGGGTTGCAAAGTTCTATGCAAACTGAAAAGCAGCAGGATACAGAGTGCACGTCGCGTGAGTTTTTAAAATCACTCTGTTGTTGGGCTCACGCATAGCAAAAACTAGGGTTACCAGAAGTTTCAACGTGGCACTAATAAAATAAATTTGTATGGAAAACGAAATGATTGCTTTCAGCTTTAATGTTTTGACAGTTCAGTCTATACATGGTAGGCATGCTGACCCTTAAGTATTCGTGTTCTTTATTATACACGTTGTATATACATAGAGATAATGAAATGTATTTTATTAACTTATATGGCAATCAGACAAATCAGCCGAACAGTCAGTATTTTTTTGTATGAAAACCTCAAAATAAAGAACATTAAAAACGAATTTTCACTAACATGGTTACAACATCACTTACTGAGAATACCATATCGTTTTTGTGAGTTTTTGATAATCACCCGGTGTAAACTCTCGATCTCTACTTGAAGGCCCCAGTGTTACCCAATTGTATTTGTCTTAATAAACAACCGCTGGGAGAGCGTGCCATAATAATATAGGCATAAACATCAGACTGTCATATTTTTTAGTAATTGATGACTCCCAAACATTTGTTAAGGTTGATCACAAGCTCATCACGTTACCGATACTGATGAATTAATCGGCTTTATATAACGTCATCAGCACACGTGAATACTTGTGGGTGATAAAAACAAAATACATGATACCTTAGATCATATTAACTGCGAAATTTTGCAACAAAAGTGAGCTGGCTATGGTGCCGGTAAGCAAAGCTTATGGTGCAAGGCACTGGTAAAGTGGAGGGTGAAGAAGATAGGGAAGAGGGAAACCGCAGATACGTGGTGTAAAAACATCGCGGAGATAATGTACTGGCGGGAAAAAGGCTGATTTTCCACCAGAGATGTGCTATGCAGCTATGCTGCGAAGATATGCGAGCTAAGCTGCGAGTAAAGGTGCATTTAGACCAATGAAGCGAATGCTTATTCTATACCCACTGAATGAAATTATCTTTGTGTAAACAGAGACAGAGCAATCTTTCGTTGTTCTATTTTTGTTCACGGAGATCCTAAAGCACGAGCTAGAATACTCGTTATTGATTCCTCGTACGTTTTCGTTAAAATTCTTTTGGAGTTAATGAAAAACGAATTATCATTAACACTAAAATAACACGTGATTCGTATATCTAGAGCTAGAGCTCTAGCTCTATGTTTGTTTGGTCTAAATGCACCTTAAGATGTGCTGCAAGGTAGCTGAGCGAGGAAAATGCACAGCTCGAGCTGTGCGATGTGGCGACCGAAGGGAAGGTTTGTAAAGCACGCATCCATGTGTCTTATTAAGATCATAGCTTAGAGGATCCCGTTTTCACCACTGCCATACTATGTGGACCAATGAATGTGATTGGAGGATATCAAACGCATCCACAGCAGCATAGCACATCTCTGGTGGAAAAGTAGCCTAAAGTGGTTGGAAACTGCTCAAGACCGAAATTATGGCATCAACATCAACATGAAGGCCACACTTTAGCGATTGCTAAAAAAAGGACACAGTTTATTCGCTTTCTTCGTAGTTTGATTCTCGTACACTATCTTTTAAAAATTGTGGGAAAAAAAAGGCGATTAATTGAAGATTTTCACAGGATTTCAGTAGGCCTTCAAAGAGGGCGTAAAAAGGCATTTTGTGTTGAATAATAATAATAATAAAAAAAAAAGCTCGTTGACAGCAGACTTCTTTTAGTTACCATGGTTTATCATCTAATATTTTTAGTACATTGCGGGGCCCCCGCTACCGGTGGTGTAGTGCGCCGCATGCGATGGACAAATGAAATGAATGTCAACTGCATGCGCGCCTATTACGGGGCTACAGAGGGAGGAACCAACCTGTCTGCGTATCGTGACTGGATGCAGCCTCTGTTTCAGGCCCTTGAACCAGCGGCTGTTTCCGCCCAACGACTGTCGGATCAAGTGCGGGCGATTCAGCGTCTACAGATGCTAGATCAACCTACGCTTGATCGGCTTCGCCTGGAGGCGCTTCCAGTTCGCGCGACCTCTTCCTCGACGCGCTGTCACATCCGAGTCCGGTTTTCGACTCGGTTCCGGTAGCGCCTCGGATGGATCCAGACGCTGATGGAGAGGCCAGTGCGAACGCAAGCGTAAGTACTCAGGCCAAAGAGCAACTGAGGAGGGCTTTGGAGAACGCGATTTCAGAATATCGCTCCACACGAATCTCTAGGCCGCGGTTACCACGTTTGCCTACTAATAGACGCAACCTAGCGTTAATAGGAGCCCTGGACGCTTAACTAGCTCCGTTTATAAGGACTAGTGAAGATTTAGTTGATACTCACTCGATTAAGTACTGCGGGGCCATTGCGGCATGCCGTGTTGCTCGTGTCAAGTTCCCGGACTCTGACCGTGCAGTGCGACCTGCCGTCAATGTACCCGCGTGGCAAAGGCGAATCGAGCGACGTATCAACACGTTTAGGACCCTCATTGCGAAGCTGGTCTGCTTCAGCAGAGGGAACCATCGCCCTCGGGTCATGCGTTACGTGAAGCCTTTGCTGGGACGGGTATTAGGCCCGAGCAGTATATGGCTTGTGTCACGGAACGCATTGACTTTCTGAAGCAGAAGGTCTTTGCGTGGGCAAACCGTATCCGTCGCTACAGAGAACGTGTGGACAGATATGTACAAAATCGCCTTTTCCAAAGTGACCAAAGGAAGGTGTACCGAAACTGGGAAGATACTAACCAACGTGTGAAAGACGGTCAGCGACCGGATGCAAGTGTCATGATTGACTTCGGCGCAGCATCTGGTCGATGCCTGTCGAGCACACGGAGGGTGACTGGATGCGTACTGTCGAGCATGAATGCGAATCCATCGGACCCATGGAGTCAGTAACTATTGACTCCGAAGACGTTAGTTGTGCAATTCAGACGGCTCAGAACTGGAAAAGTCCTGGCCCGGATGGATTACACAACTTCTGGATCAAGTGGTTTCGGTGTTCGCATCCATGCTTGGCAGTGCAGTTCCAGGAATCCCTTGAGGTTGGTTCTCTTCCTAGTTTCCTTACTAAAGGTGTCACTTTCGTTTTACACAAATCTGGTAGTACCTCGGAAACAAAAAACTATAGACCCATCACGTGCTTACCTACCATCTACAAGCTCCTTACGTCCATTCTAGCAAAAAAAATTAACACGCATGTCGTTGCGAACAATGTTTTGGCTCCTGCTCAGAATGGATGTAGGGTTGGGTGCCGAGGTACTAAAGAACTCCTTCTCATAGACACGACCATTTGCCAGCAAGTCCGGCGAGGCAGGAAAGCTCTCTCAGCTGCTTGAATTGACTATAAGAAGAAGGCCTATGATTCGGTGCCCCATTCGTGGCTGAGAAGGATCTTGGAGCTGTATAAAATTGATGCAACTCTGAGATCTTTTTTAAGCACATGCATGGGGCAGTGGATCACAGTCCTTTGTCAACCAGGTAGTGGGGATGGCTCGTCTGCTCCGCAGGACTTGATAAGGATAGAGCGAGGTATTTTCCAGGGCGATAGTTTGAGTCCTTTGTGGTTTTGTTTGGCTCTGAATCCTCTTAGTACCTTACTAAAGGATTCGGAGCTAGGCTATCGGCTTCGCAGAGGGGGTGAGTTCATCTCTCATTTGTTGTACATGGATGACCTGAAGCTGTTTGCACCAAAACCCCAGGTGTTGATGGAACTGTTAAAAATCACTGAGATTTTTAGCAATGCCATCAAGATGGAGTTCGGTGTAGACAAGTGTGCGGTCATGCATGTACAACCTTAGGGCATCTCTTTGTAGAAACCGTGTGGTCGGAATTTATTTTCATACCAGGGAGCCTTTAGGGAATAATTTCTTAACAATATTAACCATACTAAACCCCGTAGGACATCCAATTTACTAATTTACCTCTAATCCTACTAACGTGTGATCTTGGCTCAACTGAAGTTCCATACTCGGCCGGGGTATCAAACCCCAGGCCTGAATTTAGGCCACATGGTTTCTTTTGGTACCACCTAAATTATTTTAGATTATAAGGGTTTATAGACGAAACTTAAGAATATCCAAATAAATTTATTTCCTGTTATTACTTTAAAATATTTGTTTCTTTTTAAGATAACCCTTGCATAACTTAGGTTACTCCCCCTCTGGGATAACACCCTATGCCTAGCTTGCATACTCATCTTTAATTACTTTTCATTCTGATTTGCTTACTCAAATTTCGTTAGATAACTTACTTACTTTCATTTTTTTTTCACCTTATAGCAAAACTAACTTGCTTTCTCTCCCCTAAGGAGGGTAAAATTAATAACATTACAAGCCACTACGCTCGGAGGTTAGGAGGTGAGCAAAGGCGTCGGGCCCTTCATACCTCGGGCAGATACCACCGGCACCAGTCCAGCTCCCAAAGTACCATCCAGCAGTCGAGTCAGCAGATAGCAGTTTGGTCTGCACGCTACAGACTCCTACGAAGGTGCTCCAGACCCGCCACGTGCCCTGGAAGTTGGCGTAGACACCCTACGCAATACCATTGTCCTCCGACAGACTTGCTGTAGACCTCACTTCACTAGATTAAAGTTGCTAACCCTCACCTCCCTATACATAATGGAAATAGCTGTGTTCGTTCGCAAGTATCCAGAATACTACGAATACAGGACTAATCCTAGGTTTGTCGATCAATTAGCTTTACCAGAACCTAAACTGGAAATGTTTAAATCAAGCCCTTTCTACAGGTCTATAATCATATATAATAAAATTCCACTAATAATCAGACAAGAAAACAGTTTAAGATCATTTAAAAATAAATTAAAGAACTTTCTTATAAATAAAGCTTTCTACTCCATCGCAGAATATTTATCAGATAAATAAAAATAAATAAATAAACCAATTATATTATACTAATAAATCAATAGAATTAATGATTGATACACTGACAACACAACACAACACACTTAGATTTTAACATGTGTATGTCATCCTTGTTTATTAAATAAATCTTGTTGTTTAGTAACAACTTTATTAATGTAATTAGTTAGTATACAGAATTAAAAATAATAATTATATGTTTATATTATAGTGCCCTACAGGGTTCATGTGCGCTCCAAAATAATTTTAAGATCTTTATGTACTTACCACTTGATATAATGAATAAATGAAATATAAATGACTTCCACTTAGTTTTCAGTCAAAGCCTCACAGTAATAACTTTAATTTAATAGTATATATTGTTACCGACCAAGCCAGCCCGAACCCTGGACTGCTCCTCGGAGAGCTAAGTCCATACTATAAAAATGTATTTTTAAAGCCTTAGGGGATCTTTTTGTAAAAACCGTGTGGTCGGAATTGAGTTCCATACTCGGCCGGGGTATCAAACCCCAGGCCTGAATTCAGGCCACATGGTTTCCTTTTGTAGCACCTAAATTATTTTAGATTATAAGGGTTTATAGACCAAATTTAGGATAATATCCAAATAAATTTATTTCCTGTTTTTACTTTAAAACATTTGTTTCTTTTTAAGATAACCCTTACATAACTTAGGTTACTCCCCCTCTGGGATAACGCCCTATGCCTAGCTTGCATACTCATCTTTAATTACTTTCCATTCAGATTTGCTTACTTAAATTTCATCAGTTAACTTACTTACTTTCATTCTCTTTCACCTTTTAGCAAAACCATTGCACGGTAAAATTATTAACATTACATGGCAGGCTTTGAATGCAAACTAAATGGAAGTCTTTGTACTACAGAGGCTTTGATAATACAGGGATCAGCACGTGGGGTAGTACGTGGGGTAGTACGTGGGGTAGCACGTGGGGTAGCACGTGGGGTAGCACGTGGGAGGTCCACGCGGTGTCCACGCGGTCCTGGGACGGCCTGCGGCGACCCTCGGTTCTCCCTCGGGGTGCACCACCGATGGGGAACCGGCGCTCGCCACTTCTTGAGCCGCCACGTTAAACCTCCTGTCAGAAGAAGAGCAATATAAGAAACGGATCGCACACTTTAGAAATGGGGGACCATGACGGGGTTCTACACGCGTTTGGGGAACACAACCTAACCTTTACACTATGGGCCCTACGTAAAATAAAGGTTCAAACACTCACCTGTCGGAGGACAATGGTGTCGCGTAGGCTGTCTACGCCAATTTCAACTCCTGGGCACGTGGCGGGTCAGGAGCACTGTAAAAACAATTTCTTTTAGAAGGAGTCACGCAACAAGCGCCTACCGCCTGCCGAAGCTTCAAGATGGCGATCGTGGCTACTTATCTTTTGCAGGAAAACTACAGACTTTTGTCTGCCCGATGTCAACTGCGGTGCTGGCCTGCTGAGGCGCGTCGGCGGCGGAGTCTGCTGCTCTTTACTTTCGGGTGACTGGCTGAGGTATGGCTGGCGTCCGGCCTCGGCTGAATTTATAACCTCCCCGACCCAAGCGTCTCGGAAGTCGCGCCATAGACAATCTGATAATCAAGCCAGTTGTCAGACCGACACGTTCCAAAACTCGATGCGATGCGTTCGAAAACGCATAAACAATACAGGGCGAGTACACACCCTTTGCTAGAAAGTAGTATAAAAACACATCCACTGATGTGCGTGAAAATTACAACGTTACAACACTCCCCTCACCACGGTAAGAATTCACGCAGGGAATTCGATCGACGCCCTCGTCGAACTTCAGCCACCAGAACCCTATGAAAGAAGAAAAAAATATTTCGGAACAACCTACAATCAAACAGGATGCTAACCTGAAAGAAAGACGGATTTAAAAATTAATAAAAAAAAAACAACTCCAAAAAAAGTTATTAAATCAATACTAAAATAAACTAACAAAAGAAATATACCAACTAAGGTAGGATTGGCAATTGTCCATTGTCCAAATCCAGAACTATGTAATGCTAAATAAAAACAAACAATTACTACTAGATACCTACTGTACAAAAATATATCTGCAATCTGCAATGGAATGCAGGAACTAATATGAAGTTAGGCGCAAGTTATAAATAGATGACCTTGGCCTATTTACGGGAATGTCGACACTCAGGCTCGGTCCGAATTGAGTGTTCGTCAACGAGCCTGGATTAAATATTAACTCTCCTCTTAATGAACCCCATACTGTATTCCCCCGGGAAACCCTCGGCTCGGCAGGGAGTTCATTCCACAATCCGATTTTTCGGAAGAAATTCCTCTGAAACCGCACTGTGCGCGACCATTGGGGTTCCAATGTGTGAGTATGAGCACCCAGTCGATGGCGAGCGGTGCGATTGTAAAAAGTTACTGTGGGCATCATTTCAAACAGTTCCTCTGAATCTCTAATTTGTTTAAAAATATTTTTCTGTATATATTTTTCCAATATTTTAATAGTTAT
This sequence comes from Udea olivalis, assembly GCA_947369235.1. Taxonomy (NCBI): domain Eukaryota; kingdom Metazoa; phylum Arthropoda; class Insecta; order Lepidoptera; family Crambidae; genus Udea; species Udea olivalis. Next base: position 10,330,626 of record OX376348.1, read on the forward strand.
TTTGCTATTCAGGGCGGAGACAAATCCAAAAATTAAAAACCATAAAATTCGGTCCAGCAGAACTTGAGTTAAAAGTGTTGTAACAAATACGACTTTTGTTTTATTATACATACAGATAACTTTATAAGAAGAAGATAACTTCAGAGAAGATACGTTTATAAGTACTACCTATATGTAATTGCATTCATGAATGCATAAAATAACTTCATGTATAAATATATTATTATCTCACTATCTCACACTACCTTACCTATTTTCCCTTTTTAATCTTGTCATTTCCTCTACCTGCAGGTTGTCTGGAAGAGATCGCTTCCTAGCGATAAGACCGCCTACATTGTACAATCTTAGATTATGTAATGCTTATGTTAAATATGATTTGTTGTACAATAAAGTATATTTATCTTATCTTTGTCTTATAACTGTTCATAATTATAAATCACATATTTTGCAAGAATCTATAAGGAAATATTTAATTCACTCAAGAAACATCTCTCAATGCTACAGAAGGTACAATTTATAGCTCAAAAATTACGTACTTATTCTTTAGGCTTAATGAGACTATCAGCCACAGTCCATATTTTAAAACTCTTACTTACATAATCTCGTAGGTTCGAATTCAGCCAAAGTATCACAATAAAAGTGACACAATAATTTTGCACTGATGTGTAACAAATCAGTGAACACAAAAAGTCGAACGCGTTGTTCAAGCAATTATTTACTTTAATACTTTCAGGTAAAGTAGCTTTTTACTTTCTATAAATTTGCACATTCGTGGAAATGAAGTAACGTTTCATTCGGCAACCTTCGGTTGAAGCGATCGTAGCCGATGGAACCTCAGATCCTTGTGGAACTGTACAACCCTGACCAATTTTTTACAACTATTAATTTGTGACCTTAAGTCTGTAAAGTTCTTTTGATAGACGGTGTAGAAAAATAGTAAAAATTAAAAAAAAAAACAAAACACGTTTCTTGCAAACTTGTTTGATGATGGGATGTGAAAAAACTTTTTTTTTGGGAAATTTTCAAGGTTTTTTTTGTTTTATCGTGGAGATGTTGTTGGAAACCACTTCTTAATAAAGTGGGTACTTGCTGTCCGTCAGCGGATTAACCCGCGTGTACTATTTCTCCCGTCAGAATATATACTAAATAAAAAAAATATATAGCCTGTGGCACTCACTCCCTGATAACCAAGAAGGCTAGAGACTAAGGAGAGATAACTCCCTGGAAAGGGTTGGACTAAATCCGTATCCCACAGTGACGCATGCGCATTACGCTTCTTTGCCGCGATCCTCGCGAAGTGTCAAAATTGGTCAACACAACCTCGAAAAACAACAACTGTCGCACGTGACACCGTTCAAAACAAAACCATGTGACCATGAAATGACAAATAGCTGCCGCTGCACATGCGCAATACAGCGTTTTGCCCGGCACAGAGTATACGACTTTCGGCCCTCGAAAGCTTACCCCCACTTCGGGAGTTATCTCTCCTTAGTTTCTAGCCTTCTTGCTGATAACGTAGTTTTCTATAATTGTTTTTTTTAAATCAAACAAGCAATCAAACAAACAATAAAATCTTTTCTCTTCGAAATATAAATCTTATATCTATTATTAAAAAATCGCAGTTTTAGAATTCATAATCACAAAATTAAAAGTAATGTACCAAGGTTACTAACCTAATTTCGGTTGACAACAATCTATTGCAGCCTTTAATTTTTGATTTATTAAGAATGGGTTACATTGTAAAATAAAGTATAAGAATTTCTCGAGTAACCTTCAATGTGATTTGAAACTGGAACGAACTTCTTAAAAGTGACTCAAGAGCTGAATCACCTTTTTTATTTAATCTTGAACTGGAACAAGAAAAAAAATGTGCCATTATAAAAGTTCAACAAAGCTTTAAAACCTGATGGGAACTTGAGGGTCACTTTGTAGAATATTATCACTCCTGCTGCCCATGAACAACTCCAACACGGCTGCCACCGAAGCGATATAGAATATCGAGAACACAATAAAATACTTGTCACTTTGGCCATAGATAATAGAGTCGAAAGTTAGGGTAAAAGTTTGCGTGTGGCTTGAGATCCGAGACAGACACGCAACACACCCATACAAAGCCCACCGGAGACTAAAGCTTGCCTTTGTAAAATGATAACCAGAATTGCTACGTAAAATTAAACATTGTTATTTTTTGGTAAATTTTATTCAAATAGAAATTTCCATAATACCATAACCTAATTTTCTATAAATAGTTGAGATACCATTCGACTGTCTTACACAAACTTAACTATTTTATTTATTTGCTTACTGATAAAAGATCTATGTTACTCGTATTTAAAATATTAACATTTAACTCTTATTTTAAATACAAACATTTAATTAATTTTGTTTTCTTTAACTTGCATTGTTTCACTTCAGATTTGAAAATGTTAAAAAAATAATACTACTATTATTTTTTCTTGAAAAAAACTAGCTCAAAATGTGACGGTAAAATGAATCTTCTTTTAGAGAAGTACTTTTTTAATGCATCAATATTTAATTCCATAATTACTTTGAAAGTCATACGCATAAAATATCATTCGCAGTAGTTCATCTGGGGTATCGGTTGGAATAACTAAAACATTAGAGTGCTATCACCCTAGTGGTGTCCGAGCGTTTTCAAAGTAAAGTGGGTGCGCAGCGAACACGGCGCAGGCGTTGAAAACGATGTGTATTCGTTCCCTTCCCCCATGTGTATTCAGCTTATTATTAATTCAATATTCATGTTCACGTTCTTGTTTACAATTTCGTATTCTTCAGATCATCATCAGGAACGTCAGTAACGTCCACTGACTGGAAACCAGATTGTGATTCTCCAGAGCTTATGGAAGGTTTCTCTTTCGGTTCCGGTCTTTTCTTCGGGCCTATAAAATAAAATGATAAAAAATGGTTAAGACTTTTTTTACATGCGTGCATACTCTCTTGACTTTATCCCAAACGGGGTAGTCAAAGTCAAAACCAATGTGGTGAACCTTCCGCTGTTATCTCCGTCGCTTTGAGTTCTTATCACAATTTACCATCACGGAGAGTTTGTCGCAACCTTAATAGTTCTGCCAAATATGAGCTGTGGCCACGCAAGTTCTGAGTGCAAGTGCCCCCCCCCAGACTTTTCTTATAAAGATCCACAAAGACATCCAGCTTACACGGTTTTACCATAACAAGTTTCAAAAGATGAAGATAGTGAGTAGTAGTAGAACAGTGTTCAAAAATTGGAAAGAGAATAGACATGATCAAGCACATATCAATGCTTGAGTGACTACGGTTCAAAAATAATCAATATATATTATTATATTTTAACACACAATCTCAAAAATGGATATCTAAATAATATGATTACAAAATCAAATATGCATCGCTTACCTGAGCCCATTGCCATTTTAATAAGATTGGCGAATGGAGAGTCTATCAAAATTGTCACACAGAAAGCAGCAATAACGGCTAAAGACAAATCAATGAAGAATCGGTGTATCTGAAACACAAGTTAAACAATTTTGCTTATAAATTATTTTACTAAAGTTGTTTGGATTTCATTCAAAATGCTGTAAAAATAAAAAAAATCCACTGCGGGAATTTTTATAAAACACTCCATAAATTATTTACTTTTGAAAATGCATGTTCCTGAACTACATAATGGACGCCAATAATTCCAGGATAACAGTTGATTTTATAACAAATTGTCTTAATTTAGGATTGAAAATGTTAATGCGAAAACTTTATAACATAGTGAGCATGGACTAAAAAGATTATTAAATGGTCCATTCAGTGAAATAAAACAACTTACATTTTAACAAAAAAAACTAGTTCACCTAAATAACGTCTATGCTTATCTAGTCTAATACTAGTCTTTAATAGTTCAGAATACAATGCAGCAAACAATCATACGTTTTTAACATGGTTTGATATATCTACTTATACCGATCTCAACAACGATAAAGAAAATACATTGAACCGGACTTTGAACAACTTATCTAATCTAAGATCTGATTTATTTTCAGGATTAGATATGAGTGATTGTGAAAGCACATAAACATACTATTATCACTTCTGTGTAAAGTATGAACTAGTAGTATAACAAGTTTATGCTCCTTACTCATGGTGTGTTTGATACTAGCATTTGGTTCAACAGTAATGAACAGACTAGTTTATGGTGACGGCATGCGAATGATTAGTGAGAAAAAAGTAAAATCGCAAACGTTAAGGTAAGAAAACTAATGAAAATCTCGGCTATCATAATATGCAAAGTTTATATGTATATGACTTTGGCAAATACTTACAGAAAAGGACCAGGCAAAATATACAGGCGCTAAAGCAGTCGAGTTTTTTTTTTTTTTTATATTGCCCGTCAAGATGACCTCACTCCACCTGATGGAAAGCGGTCGTGAGGTCCAGATATGAGGCTGACAAGCCCAGTCATTCAAACGAATCACTAGGCTGGCCATCCTCACATTGAAGGCCTGCAGAAATGCCTTTTCACGCCCCGCTTGAAGAACCCGGGACTATAAGAGGAAGGAAACACATGTGCTGGAAGAGCGTTCCACGTCTGGATGGTACGACAAAGAAACGAGTCACCGAACCTTTTAGTTCGGGCCAACAAATGTTGAATTGTGTGTGGGTGACGCCGTAGTCCAGCACGCGTGGAACGGGAGTGGAAAGGTGAGGGTGGGATAAGCTGGAATAACTCGTCAGAGCATTCCCCATTGTAGAAGCGATAGAGAACACTTAGCCTGGCAATGTCTCTACGCAATTGGAGAGGCTCAAGGGTCAAAGTTGCCTCTGGGTTTCCAATAATACGGATAGCACGCCGCTGCAACCTGTCAAGAGCTTCGAGTAGGTACTTAGCGGAACCGTCCCAGAGATGAGAGCAGTATTCCACACACGAGCGAACTTGTGTCTTATACAAGAGACAGAGCTGCTTAGGCGTGAAGAATCGTCTTACTCTGTTCAGGACTCCGAGTTTACGGGATGCAGTTCTAATGACGCTCTCAATGTAGTCCCGCTGGTTTAGGTTGCTACGAACATCCATGCCAAGGATATTTAGGCTATCCTTAATCGGTAGTGGGGTGCTCTGAAGAGTGGGATGGGAAAGGAAAGGCGACGCTTTTGCTGTGAATGCACACACCTGCGTTTTCTTGGCATTGAACTCGACAAGATTGCATGCACCCCATTCTGAAATGCGGTCCAACACTCCGTCAAGCTCAACAACAAGACTTCGCCTCTTCCCCCTCGATGTCAGTCTGCTTTGTCCCAGGGCGCTCGAAATATCGCGCGTGGACCGTGCTATCATCCGCATAGCAATGAATATTACCAAGAGATAACATGTCATTGATATGCAGAAGAAACAACGTAGGCGACGAGACGGAGCCCTGCGGCACTCCGGCATTAATCTGGAGAAAGCGTGATTCTTGACCATCGCAAAGGACACGAATTCTACGTCCCTCCAGAAATCCGGCGACCCAGTCGCATAGGCGAGGTGGCAGACCATATGCCGGAAGCTTGGAAAGAAGCGAACGATGCCATACACGGTCGAAAGCTTTGGCAATGTCAAGGCTGACGGCCAAAGATTCCCCATGCTTGTCCATAGCCTCCCCCCAGATGTGTGTTACGTACGCTAGAAGATCACCCGTAGACCGTTTTGGTCTGAAGCCGTACTGACGGTCGTGAATGAGAGAGTGATCCTCTAGGTAGCGGATGAGCTGCGTGTTTATGATCCGCTCAAACACTTTAGCTAAAACTGAGGTTACGGCTATTGGACGGTAATTGGCAGGGTTAGACCGGTCCCCTTTTTTGGGAACAGGTTGAACGTTCGCCTCCCTCCAAGACAGCGGCACAAGACCCGAATTGTAGGAGAGGCGATACAGGCTAGTGAACACTGGAGACAACTCCGCTGCACATTTCTTCAGCACCACAGCTGGAATTCCATCAGAGCCACTGGCTTTCCTGACATCGAGTGATGCAGTTCAGTACGAACATCACACTGCCTGATACGAATATCAGGCATTGTGGAGCCGCAATGTGGAATATCAGGCGGCGCAGCACCGCAGTCGCCGATGCAAGAGTTTGCGGCAAAGAGGTTAGCCAGTAAATCGGCTTTCTCTTGCGGCTGATGAGCCAACGATCCATCAGGGAATCTTAGTGGGGGCAGCGAAGGCACGCAGAAGTTAGATTGCACGTGTTTAGCCAGTCGCCAGTAGGAGCGGCTACCCGTAGGGTGCGTGATGAGTTCTTGGCCAACACGTGCAATTCGCTGGGCGTCTGCTCTAATGTAACCCCTTTTCGTGGCCTTGGTGGCTTTATTAAAGGCTGATTTCAGCGAGTCAAGGTTTGAATGATCATTGAGTGCCTGGGCCCTAGACCAAGCACGGTACGCCGCCTGTTTTTGTTCAACAGCTGCGGCACACTCGCGATTGAACCAGGGACCAGTTTTGCTAGCACTGACGACATCAGTAAAAGGAATGTGGTATTCCATTCCGGTACTGATCTCGTCAGCGATAGCAGATGCACTCTCTGAAGCATCCCTTTCTCCAAAGCAGCACTGCCGCCAAGGGACGGAGGCAAAATACTCTCGAAATCCGTCCCAATCTGCCGACGAGTAGTGCCATAACCGCCGCGTCACCTCCACAGGTTGTGGGGGAGCTGCACAAGGCACTGTAGCGCCAACCAGACACTGATCGGAGGAGCCCAATGGAGCACCAACCGACACTTTATACCCGGCTGGGTGACTCGTCAGCAGAAGGTCCAATAAAGAGGGAGTATGACCGACAATATCTGGTACCCGGGTGGGCTGGTGTACCAGTTGCGTCAGGTCTTGCGTGAGAGCAAACGCATGGGCAGTTCGGCCTGCATGGTCTGTTTTTGATGAGCCTAACCAGGACTCATGGTGGGCATTGAAGTCTCCCAAAAACACCATTTCGGCATTTGGGAACTGCGCCTGAGCGTTGTCTGCGGCCTGACTCAGATGCTCGAAGAGTCGAGTTGTCTCGGCGTCGCCTTTGTGGGAGCGGTATATGCACGCATAGACCCGGCTTGTGGAGCCCAGGTCAACGCGCACCCAGAGAGTGGAGAAGGATGGGTCTTCTAGGCAGCGGAGACGGCTACAGCAGACGTCCGCCCTGACGAATACACATACACCGGCTTTAGGTTGGAAGGACTCTTCCAGCACATAGCCGGGGTAGTGCAGGTATGACGTATCGGCAGGGCGGCCTATCTGTGTTTCCGTCAGAAAGAGCATCGCAGGCCTCGCCGTCTCAAGGTGTTGATGGACGGCGTTGAGGTTTGCATGGAGTTCGCGGATGTTAGCGAACTCCACCTCAAACAGCGTGTTGGTGGGGGATGGGGATGCCGCTGTAGGCCGTTTTTTCGTGCTTCTGACTGCCATAGAAGTTGGAGGATGGGAGGGGCGTGAAAGGACGACTGTGATCGAGGCAATGAAAGACAAAGCGTGGTGCCCTGCATTGGTATTAATCGCGTGGAATAGTGTAGGCCGGTCCGCCGGACGGAAGGGCCCCCGTACCCCATCGGGTGTGGTCGCCGGGCCCCACCGGAACCGGGCACCACCCGGCACGACGAGCCACCCCGAGATAATGCGCGACCTGGTGGGGCAGCCTCCAGAGGTGGTTAACCCCTTTTGGGCCCCTGTACTATGCCGCGGGCGGCTAGCGGCACCACCGTTTCTACGGGTCTCCATGGCCGGCGGGCCGATACACACTACACACACAATACCGCCGCTAGTGCTCCCACTGGTCCAACAATTGCCACGATCACAGTCCCCCTGGCACCGGTTAGTGCAGTGCTGATCCCGGAACGCGACCTGACCGAGATAGGTCAGAATCACTTGGCGGGTTGTTCACAACTGCATGGTGGTAACAACAACCGGCCGACATAAGTCTCCCACCTGAAGAGCAGATGGTCTGCTGGAAGAAACCCTTAGTCGCCTCTTACGACACCCATGGGAAGATATGGGGCTGTGGAAAGTATTCTTTTAAAGTGCCGCCACCAGCACGGCATCAAATCAGTTGATCAGGTAAATCAATGGATAGTGAAGAATATACATGGCGTAGGACAAGCGACCAAGAATCTTGAATATGTGCAACGACAGGAACCAGTTGATAGGACCTAAAAGAGGATAACATTTAGTAACAGTTTGTCATGTCTTGGATGTGCACGATTTCTGAAATACGAGTTTTACTCATCTAAGACAGACACGCCTGTTTTATAATAATACAATTTCGTCATGAAATAACCTTTGTTTATCACTGGTGATAAAATAATATGTTTACCAACTTTACTAGTAAACACACAGCACACGGTAACATAAAAATGCTTTTTCTTTGTAATTTATGCACCAGTAACGACAAAACAGGGTTACAAAACCAATAAAAACACTAAGTATATTAATTTAGATTAAACTGGGGCTGTTAACCGCTGTGCTTAGAATGTCGTTGCAAAGTATGATGATAATGATAGAACAATTTCAATTGAAGTGTTCGATTTTTTTTAAAATATTACCTCCAAAGCCTTTTGCACACCCGAAGATTATCCATCCAACGCAAGCTGCCCAGATCGGTCTTTTGAAAGAATTGAGAAGGTTATCCATGAGTTGATTATCCCAATCTAGTTGGATGTTCCAGTAGGTGGCGCAGATAACAGCAAAAATGCCACCAAGCGAAAGTACCCACAGGCAAAATACTATCGGCTGAAAAAAAACATCAGTTAAAAATTTTACATACCAGAAGTCATTCCAGTAGACTCTCAGTACAAGTATCAGTTTCAGTATAAATGATGGTAAAAATTGACGGTAAGGTTGTTCAGTAACGGTAACTAGTTAAAATAAAGAACTATTATTTATTAACTTTTTTGATAAAGCCTTAATCATCTTACTGCTAAACGTTGCAAGTCAATGATATAATCCATAATACTACATATAACTAGAATCCATTAAGTTGCTTTTATAGTATTTTTACTCGTTTAAAAGCAGTTTTGGTAAAAACCCATTTCACGTGCCACGAACGTTTCCTTATCAAGGTTACAGGGAGGCTTACCATTGGAATAAAAATTGTTTTTCCACGATACAAATGTAGTAAGTATCCAAAGATCATTCCAACGAAGAACGGTGCAGCTCGGGGCAATGTGTGAAAGTAATACCATTGCATATAAAAAACAGTTTCATCCCGCCTGAAAAAAATATGCATACTCTGAAATAAGTCCGGTTGGTAAATTACACGTACTTAACTACTAAAGGGTGCTCTTTTTCCTTGTCAATACAAAAAATAATAATGATCATGTGCAGAATAATCTTTTATACCATACTCGTACATTTTGGCTCTTAAACATATTTTTGTTATTAGAAATCTCAACTTCTGACGTTCGTACGTATGAACCTCTACATGTCACGGAAAGTTTTGTCGTAACTGGTAGATAGAGATGCTTTCTTGATCGACATTCGACATACGACATTCGACATACGACATTCAACATTCGTAGGTACGTTTATGTCATACGGTTGATGTAGAAATAATAGTCATCAGTCAACGCATTTCTCCACAGCAAATCACAATATGAAAGATAACCGTTTTTAGAACTGAGGTAAGATTAACAAAAAACTATTGAGCAAATAAACTTACACCAGAGAAATAGAAGCCGACTGGAAGTTATTCATGAAGTTGTAAATTGTTGAAGCAGTAACCACCACGAGGAGTGTTCCCACTATTGCCGACCAAGCAGACCACTTCCTTTGGCCCAGCACAAAGAACAGCACAACTGGTGCGAACAAATACAGCTGCATGTCGATGGCCAGGTACCAGGCGTGGGGAATGCACTAGAGAAATGACACCATCAAATTATTCAAAATATTTTTCATTGTTACTTCTGTCCCATAAACCCAACCATGAAATCAGATATGAAAAACTCAAAATCCTTGCTAGACGTTCTTAGGATGAACCGAAAGGCCATGACGGATGACACTACCAATTTTATTTCTTTCCATTTCAACATTAATCAAAAAATATAAGCTTCATCTAGTTTTTAAGAGAAATTTAAAGGCGTAGAAAAAACACCGAAGTATTTTTTGCAAAAACAAAAGAGATCGTAAATGAGGCAGTCAGTGGTGGCTAATTAATTTGTAATAGTAAAAATAAAATACTTTTATCAGTTATCGAGTCGACAACGGAAGCCTATAAATTTTAAATAAGAAACACTGATACTCGTATGTAGGCTAGTAATTTTATTCCTATTATTATGACAAACTCTGAATCAGAGATAATAACCTAAATTTTTTTATACCTTTAATTTATAATTATAACCTCTACAATTTCATACTAGATATTAACGTCATTGGAGCAATGAAAATCGAGATAAAGGCGAATTAAAGTTTTTTTTTGTCTGCGACCTTGAATAACCCACGATTCAGACACGAGATTATCTGTGAATTTTCAAACGACTTTTAGAACGCCTAAACGAAGGCATATTAAACTTATTTTAAATTTTATATCTATCATCCCGAAATTTCTGCTAAAATTATTGGCATGTAGCAAGTCAATCAAATTCAATTTTACGACACGATTGGCGTAGTGTGCTGTAGCACGGTTTCTCGCCTCGATTTCCGTAGTGTCCCGGGTTCGATTCCCGGTCGGGTCAATTCAGGAAACGATCTTTTCTGAATTGACTCGTGTCTGGGTGTGCTGGAAGACGCCCCTAGCTTATTTCCTTGTGTGGTACCTCGTAACACAGGGATTTAATAATCCCTACTTCGAGACCATTACAAGAGGTGTGTTGTCTGGCGCATATTTATTTATTTATTTTAATTTTTCAATGAATATAAAGTAAAATCTTCGTTTCTAAAGTAAACTAGTAATCACCATATTTGCAGGATTGTGAAAGTTCTGGATATAAAGTAAAGTCGACCACCAGTAGTCCCGGCAGTTAGTGACCCAAACCGCCATAAGATTGAAGTGGGGGCCGTCGGCCAGTCTATAGAAGAATGAAGACACCATCAGAACAGCAAACGCCAGGATAGGGAACATACGCAAAAGTCGGTTCAGGTAGAACAGATGGAGATTCCTGATTAAGGACACTGTAACAAAAATAGAATTAATCTGTACACCTATAAATAGTACTAGTGTGCTCATAAAAAATATAGGATGCTCATAAGAATATAGGATATTAAAAAAGAAGTTGGTGGAATAATATACCATATTAATAAAAAAAATCAGCCTATAAATGTCCAGAATACTAAATATAATTTTTGTACGCCTGATTTATGCATAACAGTTATTAATATCGTGCGGATTTTATCGTACACAAGGGATTGCTCTCTTCCTCACACAATATTAGAAACACCCTAACACCATCGGTAATGTTCATAATCAGTAAGGTCCATTAAATCTAACTGTAACTAATGATATAAAAAAAAACGTTTTAAACTTACTTCTAGATACTTTAGCCGCCGTGGTATAGACGACAAGCAAACCACTAATCATGAAGAACGTGTCAACGGTAATAGGGGCACTGGTTATCCACAAAAAACTGAATTCCATCATGAACTGAAAAAATCAACTTGTCGATTAGTATTACTATATGGTGAAATGTAATAAACTTTGAACAACTGTAAGCAGCAACTTTTTTTCCTTTCGTGATCATCATAAACAACTTCAAGTAATATTTAATAATTCCTCATTTTAATAATCAGCCTTAAATAATAAATAAATCGCTCGCAGTTTTAGAATCAATTTAACTTCACCAAAGATGATGTAAAATCCTACTGACATTATACATGTCCAACGGATTTTGCGGTACAAAAAAAACTGGGTGACGAAAGTGTGACCAACGATGACCCAAATCATGGCGACTGATCTCACGCCCTCCAGGCAAGTCACCGCGTTAGGATTGTCATAGAAGATGAAGAAGTTCTTCGTGTTGGTATATGTTATAATGTTTCAAGATACAATATAGATAAATTAATGATCTTACGCAAGAATTCCAATAACATTGAATGTCATACAAGAATCAAATCTGTGGTCTTAACAAAATGCAATTTCTAGTGTGTCATATGTTTTGCTGGTATTTTACTAAATGTTTGACCTTCAGGATTTTTCTTAGTGGCTTTATCTGGAAATAAAAATTAGGTAGACAGATTGCCAGCTCATGTAGGATTTAATACACGTATTCAATACAGCCTAGACTTGAATGACATAATTTCACGCATTATAATATGATCATAAATCGATTTTCGCAACCATTGTTATAGTTTATCATTGCTAATCGCACTATTCGCACTTTTTCAAACCGAGGAAAACGATTCAGGATTTAAGAGCTTAATCTTTGATTTGTAATCGGTATATCAAAAACTTATTCACTAATGTGATAAAGAATATTTAAACATTCCTCCAAGACTACGTGTGATAAGAAAAGTGGACATTACAATTAAAGTTAAGACTATAGGCGTATAAGTTTGCGATAGAATAATTTTAATAAACTTGGGGTCACTTTTATTGTCTTGTCAGAAGGTGTCAGAGAAGGCGCGACTGGCTGTTCCGGCGGGGGTGTTAGTGCCGACGCTTATGTACGAAAGTGAAAGTTGGGTATGGCAAAAGAAGCATGAAAGTAGGATAAATGCAGTGGATATGAGGGCACTACGACGTATGGCAGGAGTGACATTGAGTGATATAGTGAGGAATAGCATAATTAGAGAGCGTTCTGGTGTGAAAGAGGATGTTGTCACAAAAATTGAGATGGGAATGATGGTTTAGATGGATGAAAGACGATTAACGAAACAAATTTACAAGGCGAGGGTAGATGGAACTGCTGGAAACGGAATACCTAGCTAGACGGACGTACTTAGGACAAGTCCAAGACGTGCCCAGAAAAGGTCAGGCCAGGCCAGGAGTACCCATTTACGTTTAGCGTAATATAGTTTCGCTGTATTTTACATATTGCATCCATAATTAGTCAGTAGCTTGTGCAGCAACTTGTGTAGCATTGACTTTATTAATTTTTAACACTTTGGTTCCTAACATACATTGTTTGTTCTTATTGGTTGTTTCATAATCCCGCCATATTTCACAGATCTGATCCTAAGGGCGAATGATATTTCTGACTGTTTTTTTTATAGTGCTCGTCAAGAGGACTTCACTTCACCTGATGGAAAGCGGTCGTGAGATCCAGATATGAGGCTGACAAGCACAGTAATGTTAAGCAATCACTGAGCTGGTCAAAAAAATGCCTTTTCAGGTCCCGATTGAAGACCCCGGGACTATAACAGAAAGGAAACATATGCGCTGGGAGAGCGTTTCACATCTCGGTGGTTTTGTCGACCTTTTTGTGCGGAAAAAATGCTGGACTGTGTGTGGATGACTACGAAATCCAGCACGCGTGGTACGGGAGTGGAAGGGTGAGGATGGAACAAGTTGGAATATCTCTTCAGAGCATTCCCCATTCAAGAAACGATGGAGAACACTCAACGTGGCAATGTCTCTACGCAATTGGTGAGGCCTCTGTGTTTCTGATAATACGGATAGTATAGATTATTTGGCGGAACCGTCCCGGAGATGTGAGCAGTATTCCACACACGAGCGAACTTGAGTCTTGTACAAAATACATTTTTTCAACACCTCGGTTGGAATGCCATCAGGACTCGCTTATATTCAATGAAAAATATCTGTAAAATCACCAACACCGAATGGGCGCGGATTTCTAGATTGAGCGTTTGCAGATGGTCTTCTTTAAATTATGTATAGCAAATGTCATTAACGTTTCCTACCTTCATTGGAACTTCAGTGTGTGTATGCATCATAATAACTTTGCCCAACTGAAAACAATAATCTGTACACCTGCATGTCTTTGTGGTATCTTATCAATGAAGTTTACTTTTGTCATCATCATCGGGTTATTGATCACTTTTTTAATTAAATAAGTACCATTGTGCTGTCGTCTTGGGTCAAAAATTAAGCAATGTAGTGTTCGGTCTAGATATGAGATATGATAGACGTGTTGAAATTTGTTCATGCATGTTCATTCATTTTTTTTACATCCTTGTAAGTGTAATACTTACAAAAGTGTTATTTCAAGACCTTGATCTTCAAGACTGACGAAATAGACTATTAAGTAATTAAGTCATGGGACGAAAATCAGTTGCTTATGGCTCTCTCTTGAAACAGTGATAATCCTTATATACATTAGTTTACATTAGAGAGCGTCGTGGCCTAGTGGTTCAGCACCCGTACTCAGATCGTGGATCGTGTGGTCCGGAGTTTAAATGTGGTCAGAACTAAAATATTTGTGTTCATTGTTTAGTTTCCGACTAACTCTCCGGTTATGGAAAACATCGATGAGACACCAAATCAACTCGGATAGCGGCAGAAGGCTCACCACCTACCACGTTGGGTTCTAATACCATTGGTGAAATATGGGCTTCTGAGTTTTTTGTTCACCATGACGACACAGTCACTTGCCTCTGACTACCCCGTTTGGGATAAAGTCGTGATGGTATGTACATTACGAAACGTTAAGCTTTAGAGACACTATACAACTGTTCTATAATTTTTTACCTACATGATTTTAAATGTTAAGTTTAGAAAGTTTACGTAAAATGGTAAAATTACACATTCGCACATAGGAGGCTAGAAAGGTAAGTAAAATTTGTAAAATGTACGCTAAGTTAGCAGTGGTGTTGTTCATTGTACTGTTGACAAAAAAACGCAATCCCGACGTTCGGCGCGCGGCAAGCGCTAAACCCCGGCACTGCGCTAGCGTTGCGTCTTACAATTAAATTGATGCATGCATTGTAAAACACGTTTAATTGTTGATTGAAATAAAGTCAATGAACAACTTTCATGCCACTCGTTTTGTAATGTAAATTAGGCTTCAAACTAGACTTCTTGTCTAGAGCTTTGAAAAGCATTCTGACACTACAATCCTTTGGGTCTGAATAAATAAATAAATATCTGGGAAAATTCACACCAAAATCATCTGACCCCAAACTAAGCAGAGCTTGTAATATGGGCGTCAGAGACTGATAAACATACTTCAATACTTCTAAATACATACTTATATAGATAATAACACCCAGACACACAACAAATACAAATGTTCGTCACACAAATATTTGTCATGGGTGGGGATCGAACCCACGACCTCCGGCGCTAAAGGCAGGATCGCTGCCATTGTGCCAACAGGCCAGTCAATCTGTAACTTAACTCAACGATTTATACGGTATTGTAACAAAACAATGATCTAGCTTCTTGAATAATGCTTCATCATTATTTATTTAATGATTGAAAGGTTTTTTTAAAAGTTTATATTCGTGCAGGCCCCGACATACCAGCGGTTAGGAGTGAGCTGAGGAATGTGTTATCTAATAATAATCCTTTAATAAGATATAAGACTTATGGGAAAACTACTGTACAAAATTTTTATCAAATCATATTTTTATTATTATACTTTATTGATGCGTGAATATGAGTGCGATTTTGATTTAAAAAATTACATATTCCTTGCTTTTTAGTAGACAATGATAAGATTTAATGCTCATTTTGTTGATTTATATTTTATTTCATTGAAGCATTACGTCATGTTAGGCTCTCGAGCATCTTATCATAAATAAGCCAAGATTCTAGGGTCGCTAAGCCTTTTCTATTTTCTGATTTTTTTAAAAGGGATTCATAAATACTTGTAAGTACTTTTTAAGCATACTTCCTAACGTGTCTAGCTTGCAAAAATTACAGTTACAAGGCCGTAGCAGTGAATAAAAACAAGACTAAATGTTTGAAACTTCTTATTTTTTAAAACTAGTCTGGCCATAAATACTGTTTATTAAAAAAAACTTTTTTTCAACCCATAAATTATTTTGTATTTGGAGCGCGTTTATTATTTTAAAAACTTCTTTCGATTTCACGTAATTTCACAATTTTTTTCGTGTTAAAGAAAATGGGATTGCAGTGATCGCCTTGCACAAACTGGTTATGGAACCGTCGATCTGTTCCAGACACTTCAAAAGCTTGGTATATCGTACTATCAACAGATACGTACTATATACAACAACACTTCCTCTGTCAAAGACCATAAAAGCTGTTAGTACTACAAAGGTTGTTAATGCATGAATAAAAAGCAGAATCCGTCGACACCCCATAAGGACGCAAAAAATCTTATCGCGAGAAATGAAGATATCCGCTAGGACTCTGAAGCTCGGTGCTTATCGATGATATACAGGACATGCCTTAAATCAATCTTTACAATAATTAAAGAGAGTGGATCGATCAAAACGCCTTCTGTAGCGATACGCACGTGAAAGCCACAGAATTATCCTCTTTACAGGTGGAAAAAATTTCACGATTAAAGAGCAGTACAATAAGCAAAATAATAGGTTGGGGAAAAAGTTTCTTTGCATTTTTTAAGGAAATTCAATTTTTTTTATTTACTCTATTTACATTTAACTAAAGTATGTAGGTGCCATTTCGATCGATTACTTTTGCCATCTTGTAGGTAGGGACATGATCCTGTTGCTATAGGAATTTTGCGGTTTCTGATCGAAATACCGCGACAAGTGGTGTTGGCAGTCCCCTCGTGATGTTAACCTGACACTGCCTAAAGAATTCTGAAGAGACCGAAACAGGTGGAAATCTGAATGTGCAAGGTCAGTGCTATACGGCGGATGCATTAACACCTCTCAGTCAAACTCTCTTATTTTTTGATGATGAAAAACCACACCCTTTCTGTTGATTAATTCCGGCCGCTTTGTCTCAACTTCTTGCTTTAATTTCATCAGTTGTTTGCAGTAGAGTTCAGAATTGATGGTCCTGCCTGGTGGTACAGCTCATAATGAATAATGCCCTGCCAATCCCATCACACACACAGCATCACCTTGTTGCGAGTTAGCCCGGGTTTCGCCACAGTCTGTGAAGCCTGACCGGCCTTTGACCACGACCTTTTTCGCACGTTCTTGTCGTACATGATCCACTTTTCATCACCAGTTATCAGCTTCTTCAAAAATGGTTCGGATTAATTCCGTCATAATAAAGAATCACAAATAAGTACACGGTTCATTAGGTTTCTTTCAGTGAGCTCGTGAGGTACCCAAATATCGAGCTTTTTTGTGTACCCAGTATTTTTCAAATGTGCCAAAACTGTTTTGTGGTCAGTTCCTAGTTCTTCAGCTACGTCGTAACTACTGATATGCCGATCTTGCTCCACGTTTTCAAAAATGTAATGTATCGATTTTTTTCATTAGATTCACTCATTTTGACAGTGAGAAAAACAAATGAAAATCACGCATTTTCCTACTTTTAATGATACCAAAACCAGCCAGATACAAATAGTATAGCCAAAGAGATGTTATTACAAGTACATACATACTATATGTGAAAATACTTTTTCCCCAACCTAATAATAAAGTGTACGCTCACAGATCAAAAGAAGCTGCTCAAGTGGTCGGAAAGGTACAACGTGGTCGTCATCCTGCGTCAGTGATGGTTTGGTGGGCGTGACTTATCAAGGAGTCACAAACCTATTTTTTTGTGAAAAAGGAGTGAAATTTCAACTTCACAAGGCACGAACTACCCAAGCATGGCTTGAAACCAACGTTCCGGACTTAATAAGAGCTGAATACTGGCTCTTATCTAGCCCAGACCTCAACCATTTATACTACAAATCTTGATTAGTTTTACAGGACATTATTTGCTGTAAACGACACGGTGACATTGAGTCTCTTAATAAATCTCTGAAGCAAGCAGTGGTGACATCGATAACAGTGCGTAAATCGATAGATCAACTCTGCCAAGAAATAACTGATTGCAGTGACGTATTGACGTGTCACTGAAGCTTTACTTCTCTTTCAAGAATGTATATTCTTTGTTCTTGAAGCCCAAATATTATTTTACTGTTTGGATATAAGCACAGCCGCTGGGAGATTATATTATTCAGGCATAAACATTGAACTTCCTTATTTTTTAGTAATTGATGTCTCTCAATCACTTTGTTTACTTTGATCACACGCTAGTCACTTTACTGATACTAATGAATTATTCGGCTTCATTAAACGTCATCGGCTCACGAGCTGATTGGTAATATTTAGATTTAATGGTGGCGATAAAAACAAATGTATTTATTAAGAGTTCATGTTTACCGCGCAATTTTGAAATGGTAGTAGGCTGGCTTTGTTGCCCGTAAGCAAGGCTCGTGGTCCAAGGCGATGGTAAGGTAGAGTTTGTGGGCTAGAAGGGCGAAAGAGGGAGGGACAAGTGACTCCGCAGACGTGTTGGTGTGACGACATCAAAGGAATGCCGGGATAAAGTAGTTGTATACTTACCAAGACCGCAATCATGGCATTAACTGATGGCCACACTTTAGCAACTGGTTGAAAACGGTCAAAGGAGACTATTATTTTTCTTGTTAGTTTGATTCTCGAACACTTTCTTTTGAAAAAAGAGAATATTCCTTTGTCTGTAGATAAAATAGATATCGTGCGGTCATCCGCAAAAAAGTTTTTTTCTTATCCAAGACCTGATGCTGGTCTAAATACCAAGTTCTAGTTATAGAGGGAATAATTTCAGACAATTATAACATCTCAATTCAACTTTTGTGTTTATCCTATCTGTGAATACCTATCCTAACATAAGAGAAAAGAGGTCAGCCTATTAGCGCTTTGCTGATTAGGAAATTAAGAAAAACAAGGTTTTCCTAAGGGATTCTGAAATATCTGAACCATAAAAACCGAATGAGTCACCTTGTATTGAATCACCTCAAGTCATTATCATTAATGATTGGTGATTTTATCATTTGCAAAAATAGGCGCCAGCGCTTAGAATAAAAACAGGAATGTTACTTTTTACGGAATGTAAAATAAATAAATGAATATAATTGTTCACGACTCAGCTTGAGCAGGTTGCCCAGCTTGGCAAGAAGTGACTAATTCCCAGTACACTAGTTACGATACCTGGACGTTATGTTATTCGTGTACGAGTATTATTAATCCGGTCAATTATACATCTATGGATGGTTTGTCTTACTTTGACTAGTTATTTTATTGAGTTAAAACATGTCATTTAACAAAAATATCGCAATATTAAAATTAACTTCAAATATAGGCAGATCCCGTGAAAAAAGGTGGACAGAGGGGTTCACATCAGTCTTAACACAGGGGCACCTTATGCTGCTGACATAAGAACCATTTTGAAATGGTTTTGTAAAAGTTAATGTGAACGCCTCTGTACCATTGAAAGTTGTTCAAGTTACAATTAAACAAGGTAAATATTTTTTGTAAAATTTTATTTATAGAAAGAATAAAATAATATAATAGCATAACCTACTTTTCTATAAAATAGTTGAGATGCCATTCGACTGTCTTGCATAAACTTAATTCTATTATTGGCCTATCTTTACTATTTAAAACAATAGATAACATTTATTTTATTTTGTTATTTTTTTACCATGAAGGAATTACAATAAGATTAATGCAAAATCACGAAAATGTGATGTTTCTTTAATTTTTTTTGTGCATGTTTTTTTTATAAAACAATATTATTAATTGCTTTTAATGTATATTCATAAGATATTATTTGCAGTGGTTCTTCGCATTCGTTTTCCATCGAAAAAGAAAAAATAGAGTAATATCATCCTAAGCGGTATGCCACCGTTTTTAAAGGGAAGCAGGTGCGTAGGCGTTTAAAAAGGTTGAGTTTTCTCGTTTCGTTCCCTACCCGTGGTGGTATTCTTCAGCTAATTTTCAATTTAATTTTCTTGTTTACATTGTTGTCTTTTTCAGATCATCATCAGTAACTTCAGTAACGTCCACTGACTGGAAATCTGATTGTGATTCTCCAGAGTTTGAGGAAGGTTTTTTTGTCGGTTCCGATCTTTTCTTCGGGCCTGTAAAATAGAATGGTAAAAATGGTTAAACTCTATAAAACACGTTATTTTTGCATGCATACTCTAACGACTACCTTTTAAATGCCACCCTATTAGAGGCATTAAAGGTCAATTAACTGTTGCCGCCACGAAGAACGGAACACTTTTCGCTAAGCATATTAGAACCAAGCATAGTAGGTGGTGAATGTTAAGGTGGACATGCGTGCCAACAAACTCACCACTGAGGATGCTCAAGACCGCGCGAAGTGGGCTAAGAAAGTAAGAAAGGTGTACCCTGGGACCCCACACACCAGTGTGGGTTCACAACCTTGATAGACCGCATGGATGATGATGATGATACTCGTAGTAGGTAGTAAACCTTCCGCTGTTATCTCGGATGCTTTAATTTTTTCTCGGTATTTTCCATCACGGAGAGTTACTCGCAAGTTTAATAGTTCCGGCCAAATATGAACTCTGGACCTCAGTGGTTCTTCACGGGAGAGCTTAACCCCTAGATGCACTCTGTTATTATAAAGAGCAACAAAGATATTCACCCTACACGGTTTCACCATAACCAATTACAAAAGGTGTTGATAGTCAGTATTCCAAAATCGGAAAGGCTATAGACATGCAATCAAGCACAGATCCATGCTTAACTGACTACGATTCAAAAATAAGCCATTTCAACCTGTTTTAACATTCAATCTCAGTTAGAGATTAAACAGCTTATGATCATAAAACCAAATACGTATTTGCTTACCTGTGCCAATTGCCATTTTAATAAGATTGGCGAATGGAGAGTCTATCAAAATGGTAACACAGAAGGCAGCAATAACGGCTAAAGAAAAATCAATGAAGAATCGGTGTATCTGAAACAGATTTAAAACAGTTTAGTTCAAAGTCAACTTCAGAATTCAATGTTCCAGAGCTACATAATAGACGCAAAAGATTTCAGTGTGGCAGAATATTTCTTAACAAATTATTTATTTTGGAGAAAGAAATTGCCTAAACGAATACAATATGGTGGATATACGAAGAAGATTATGAAATAGTTTATTTTGTGAAACAATACGAGAGGAAAAATAAATTCACCTGATGAACGATGAAAAAATAAAATGAAGCAGACAATAACATGTTTTTAACGTTGTTCGATATGTAGTTACATACACCAATCCCAACAACGATAAAGAAAATACATCAACCGGACCGTGAACAACATATTCAAACTAAGATCTGATTTATCTTCAGGATTAGATTAGAGTGATTGTTAAAGCACATAAACATACTATTTTCGCTTCTGTGTAGAGAATTAAGTAGTAGCAGTAGTTTATACTGTTTACTTATAATGTGTTTGATCCCAATCGGGATCCCAGTCAGGTCAAATTCAGAAAGGTGTGAAAAACACGATTCAGATAAGATAAGATACTCTTATCTGCTCAAAAACAGAGGAAAAATCAAGTATTACAAAGAAAGTTGATGTACAATTTAGGCGGTCTTATTGCTAAAAGCAATCTCTTCCAGACGACCTACTACAGGTAGAGGAATGATGACAGAAACCATTTTTTTTTATATACCAGGATTGCGATATTTATTAAAATCCCAACAAAAAAAATCTAGGCCACCTCTGGCTTTTACACAGACCTCTATTCTATGGATTTACACACTGTTTTCCATGGAAAATTTCGCTACTGCTTGCTCCACAGAGTGTTTAAGAGTCCCAATGTCGCTGTGTCATTTAGAGCAACCCTAAAACTGACCATAATTTGTAGTCTAAAGTGTTGAGGTCTAAGCTAGATGAGGGCTAGTCTTCAGCTCTTATGAAGTCCGGAGCATTGCTTTCAAACCAGGCTTGGGTAGTAAGTGCCTTGTGACCAGGTGCAGGGTGTACCGTAGAAAGTCCACGTTACATTTAAAAAATGTATTACCACACGATCCAATCCATCACTGACACAGGATGATGACCACGTTGTACCTTTCCGACCACTTGATCAGCTTCGTTAGAACTGTGAGCGTACACTTTATCATTTTGCTTATTGTAGTGCTCTTCATTCGTGAACTTTTTTTCATCCGTACAGAAAATATTTCTGTGCCTTTCACCTGCGTATCGCGAAAGAAGGCGTTTTGATCGATCCACTCTCTTGAATTGTAAAGATTGATTTAGGGCATGTCCTGTTTATCGATGATAAGCATTAAGCTTCAGGTCGTGTTTTATAATACGCGAAAGAGTCCAAGCGGGAATCTGCATTTCTCGCGATAAGATTTTTTGCTTCCCAATGGGGTTTCGACGAATTCTTGCTTTAACAGCAGAAACAGCCTTTGTAGTTCTAACAGACACGGCCGCTCCGATCTTTTATGGTTTTTGACAAAGGAACTGTTGTTGTATCTGTTCACAGTACGATTCAGGAACGTACGGCTGATACCAAGCTTTTGAAGTATCTGGATGACCGTCGGCTCCATACCAACTTTGTGCAAGGAGATCACTGCAATCCTATTTTATTTAACACCCCAATCCATATTGTAATTTGATAATGATCTTTCTTCTTCTCATTTGAATGTCGCGAGTGGATGTAACTACTTCACCGTTAGTTGATCTACTTAAGCTCGGAATGTAAAAACTAAATTGTATTATACGTATGGAGTAAAAAGGCTGTAAATCGAAATCCTACAGAACTTTGGTTTTTACAACCAAGCGCAATTTGTTACTTTGTAAGTACGCCATACTTGTCTCAAATGTACAGTCCTTTACATCCTGCACTTTTAAAAAAATATGGCGTTACATCATAAATTACAACAATAACGTTGTTTAGACGTTGAAGTTATCTGGGCCGTAAAAAACACTTTTTTGCGAATTTGAAAGCGTCATATTGACCAATCGATAGAGCGGGAAATTCGGAGTAAGATTGCATTCGTAACTAATTTTTGGGTAAAATGGCTTATACGACCTTTTTACCCCAAGCGACATGCACGGTGAGGGCTTGCATTGACTAGTGAGCTAAATATAAAATGCGCAAATGTTAAAGTTAATAAAATTGATGATTATCTTGGCTATCACAATCATGTGAGCAAAGTTTATATTTAATGACATTGGAAAATACTTACACAAAAGGACCAGGCAAAATATACAGGCGCTAAAGCAGTCGAGTTGATCAGGTAAATCAATGGATAGTGAAGAATATACATGGCGTAGGACAAGCGACCAAGAATCTTGAATATGTGCAACGACAGGAACCAGTTGATAGGACCTAAAAGAGGATAACATTTTAACAGTTTGTCTTGTCTTGAATGTAAGTGCACGGTTTCGGAAATTTAAGTTTTACTCATCTAAGTCGGACACGCCTGTTTTAAATAATATAATTTCGTCAGGAATATACCTTTGTTCATGGTGATTGAGGCACTGGTGAGTGAGGAAAATAGATTTTCACCAACTTCGCTAGTAATAATATTACATGAATTATTTCATCAAAATCAAACACCCGATAACATAAAAATATTTTTTCTTTGTAATTTGTACACCAAAGACGACATAACAGGCAGAGAGTGACAGAACCAATAAATATACTTAGTGTATTTTTCATAAAAAATATCAATTAAACTGGGGCTGTTAACCATTGTGCTTAGCGTGTCGTTGCAAAGTATGATGATCATGATTAAATAATTCAACCAAGTGCTCGAAAATTTAAATATTACCTCCAAACCCTTTTGCACACCCGAAGATTATCCATCCAACGCAAGCTGCCCAGATCGGTCTCTTGAAAGAATTGAGGACGTTGTCCATGAGTTGATTATCCCAACCTGGTTGGATGTTCCAGTAGGTGGCGCTGATACAAACGAAAACACCGCCAAGCGAAAGTACCCACAGGCACAATACTAACGGCTGAAAAATACAATTAGTATGAAAATATGTTCTCGGGAAGATCTATAACTTAAAACTCACTTATCAATGAGATAACAAGCCCTTATATCTAAGACGTATCTTGGTTATGATTGTGTATTGTTGATACATAGCATAAGTCCAACCAGTACCTAGTCTCAGTCTCAATATTATATTATTTTTGTTACGAATATATTTTTTTAACTTGTCATAAGTACTTTTTATAAGTCTACATGAATAAGGATATTTTTTACTTATACTCCTTTACTTTTAATAGAAATGATGGTAAACATTGACGGTAGTTAGTTAAAATAACGACGACGTAAGCTAACTTTATTGAAAAAATGCTAAATGTTGCACGTAATGCGTTGAGCCGCATTCAATATTAAGGAATTATAGCCATAACTATAAGTGAAGTCCATCAAGTGGCTTATATAGTAACTAATTGATTCACAGCAGTTTTGATATAAATGAAAAAAAGGTTAAGCTAGCTATAAGCCCTACGTTTTCAAAAATGAAGATTCTTCAAATGATTTCACGTGGCACGAATGTATTTAATTTTAATTTAACAGTGTAACAGGGATGCTCGCTCACCATTGGGATAGATACTCTTTTTCCACGGTACAAATGTAGTAAGTATCCAAAGATCATTCCAACGAAGAACGGTGCAGCTCGGGGCAATGTGTGGTGGTAATACCCTTTCATATAATGAGCGTTGTCAGGTCGCCTAAAAAAACAAACTCAGTAAATTAGTCCCATTAGTCCAGTTAGTGAACTATGCGTACATAAATATTAAAGAGTGTATCCACCTATCCTTTTTGATGAAATTAACAATTACTATACGCAGAATTGTTGTTATAGCATACATATAAAGAGTGAAGTAATCATCATTCATGCTGATCGCTTGAAAAAAATCATCGTATGTCATGCATACTGTTTAATCAGTCCGAAGGGTACATAAAACGTACTATACTACAGGGTCCTTTTTCTGCTTCTCAATACAATTAATATTAATCATGTGCAGAACAATCTTTATAGCATACACTTTAGCTGCTAAGCATATTTTTGTAAGTAGAAATCTCAACTGCTGGCGTGTTACGTATAAACTTAACGGGAGTCGCAAAAATATTTCACCTCTACAGTTTGGCCCATGAAATTTTTGAACTTTAAAATTACAACTCCTACGCCCAAAACCAGTCTTGACAATCAAAGTTGAGCATCCTTAAAATTGATGCTGTCCTGTTACATGTCAGTACTCGTATTTGTGAAAGGGAGAGGTATACATAATATGAGATTTGCTCAATTTTGATTGTCGTTTCTGGATTCGGGTGCGCCATAGCTGTAAATTTATAGATTTCTCGACCATAACGACAACATTTCATTCAAAAACTAAAATTATCATTTTCATCATCAGCTTTTAGAAGACCATTGCTAGAACAAAGCCTCCCCCATTGAACGCCACAGTGAGCGGCTTTGGGCCGTACGCATCCAAAGGCTTCCCGCAACCAGCACTAGGTCATCGGTCCACCGGGTAAGAGGCCTGCCAAAGACTCCACTTCGTGGTCGCCACTCGAGAACCTTCCATCTGCTCTGCGAGCAATGTTGCCACTTCAGCTTGGCCATGCGATGAGCTATATCACTAACTTTGGATTTTTTGCGGATTGCCTCGTTTCTTATCTTATCTCGCAAAGAAACAAGCATAGCTCTCTCCAGTGCGCGCTGACCATCCATGAGCTTATATTCAAGATGCTTACTGTCAAGAACCACCTCTCAGTGCCTACGGTCATCACTGGTAACACGCACTGCACGAAGACTTCAAACTCTGTGGAATATGGGACGTAAAAATGTCGTGCAGTTTCCCGAACGCGGTCAAGCCGAGCCGGATTTGACGTGCCACCTTCTAACCGAAGTTTGTGGTCAGCACAAATAGTTAGTATAGTATACGAATAGTTGTTTAGTGTTCTTGGTGGTTAGGAACTAATTGTATGTTAAGATTGTGGGAACTAGTTATATTATAATGAAGAAACACCCTTTTCTATATACTTGCAGAAATAAGGCACGATTGGGCGGTTTCCTCTCAATACTGGTTTTACAACTTAAAGATAGGATTCCTCCAACAAATTTCAAACCTACAGTATGATAAAGATTATTTTTTTATTCGTCAACAGTTTCTAACGATCGTTTTAACAAGTACTGGTATACGGGTGCGATGAACATGGGCGTTTGACATTACCTTCGTCTTGTCTATGTTCATTTTAAAACCCACCTGTTGGGAAACTTTACAAAAATCGCCAAGCATAATAATCCTAAAACGACTCCGCCAGTACAACTACATTGTCGGCAAAACGGAAGTGACTGATGGATTCACCATTTATGTTGATGCCTAGTCCGTTCCAATCCAAGAGCTTGAAAACATCTTCCGAAGAGTTGGTGAAGAGTTTTGAGGAGATAACATTTCACTGTCTTAAACTTTGCTGCAATGGGATCGGTTACGTGTTCTGGTCTTGTATACAGACACAGTAAACATTTTTACACTTCGATATACCTTTAGTCAATCTGGCGTCGCTGCAAGGACTTCAGTACCGCCCAGGTCTCAATCGTTTTTTTTTCATAGTCCACGAACGCTAGACAGAGAGGCCCATTATACTCTTCTGTCTATTGTATAATCTGGCTTGTGTGTGGATATGGTCAATAAAGCTAAAGTGTTTTCGGAAACCAGCTTGTTCGGGAGGCTGGAAGTCATCGTACCTGTGTGCAAGACGATTTGTAATGACTCTGGGAAATAGCTTGTACACGTGGCTCAAGAGTGATATGGGTTAGGTTACAGGTCCTGCATAATAGGTTCATGCGTAAAGCTACGGGCGCCCCGTGGTATTTGCGCAATGAAAATCTCCACATTGACTTAGGCCTGCCCACCATTTCGCAGTACCTAAAGCAAATTGTCCTACAATTATTTCGACTCTACTGAGAATCACCCAAATCTCCTGGTAGTGGAGGCAGGTGACTATATGCCCGAGCCCAACACCATTCGTAAGGCGCACCGCTCTAGGCACGCACTTACCGAACCGCACGATGTCATTACCCCAGTAATTGCCACCGCCAGACAAGTCGCATATAGTCAACATTCCACCTGACTGATTTATCGTTCACACTGGTATGGACGCGCTCCGCGGCCCCAGTCAATTTAGATTCGCGTAACCAGCACGTGCCGGTTCACTTCTCTCCTCAAACCTACGTCCGTTTGCCATATCCGGGTAACGCCCAAGCCGAGGTTCAACTTCAATTATTGGGATGAGAGCCTTCCGCTCACCCTATTGTCCGGTAAAGCTACGAAAGCCATCAGCGGCTAACAGCAAATGTCAATAAAAAAAAACTGTTCAATAATGATTTATTACCCTTTTTGAAGAAGAATACCTAAGCGTTCCTGTCATACGCTTCAGGCGTCGTACCCTGAAGGATGACCGAGACAGCCTCTGGAGGACTATAAGTATCAGTTTTCCATCCGCTTTCAGAAGTAGAACTTTTATTTTATTACGTTTTACGTTATTCCGTCCTCGCCTGGTACCTTGCTGTTTTTAAGCTGTTTTAGAGTCACTTCAATTCATTGTACAGACTGATGTCCGGGATGTCCTCGACCGTGCGTTCGTAGATACGTTTAAGTCATTGGTTAATGAAGAAATGATAGTCATCAGCCAACGATTCTAAAAAACCATTGAGTAATTATTATACTTACGCCAGAGAAAAAATAGCCGATTAGGAAATTATTCAGGAAGTTGTAAATTGTTGAAGCAGTAACCACCACGAGGAGTGTTCCCACAATCGCTGACCAAGCAGAACACTTCTTTTGGCCAAGAACAAAGAACAGCACGACTGGTGCAAACAAATGCAGTTGCATGTCGATGGCCAGGTACCAGGAGTGGGCAAGGCACTGAAAAAATAATATCATGAATTAATTAAAATATATCTCATCGGTAAATTTGTGTCACATAAACCAAATCATGAGATCAGATTTGATAAATTCCAAATTCTTTGAAAAGGCCCGCATTAGTTGGACTGAGGGCGATTAGCGAAAACTGAGAACTGTTCGACTGAGAAGATTTTGTTCAATATTTTTATCTTTAGATTTTAATAACAAGACGTGTTAACCTCCATATTCGTCGCAGTTATTGATCCTTTATTTTCAAAATTGTACCTACTTAAATTTGATATTTCTTTGTTCCAGGGCAACCCCATCAACAAAACCCAGGGTTAAGAAGCTGCGAGAGAAATAAGTAAATTCCTTGAATGTAACAGAAGAGCACGATGAATGATGCTGCACAGGTCATTTCATTTCATCTCTTATTATTAATATGAAGGTTCACCTTGTTTTCATGAAAAAGTTAAGGATATTTTGGAGAATTTAAAAGAAAACTATATCATTAAAGAAAGAAGTCACTAGACACTACTAAATTTTTACACTTAAAGTAAACTACTTTTATCAGCAATCCAAACAACAATCTTTTATAATTCGTTAATGAAACACTATGTAATGTCCTGATATCACGCGCAGCAAGTCAATCAATTGAATTTTAAGGAAGGAAAGAAAGGAACTAAGGCAATATTCTTTTCTAAAATAAATAAATAATCACCATATTAAAAGGATTGTGGAAGTTCTGGATATAGACTAAAGTCGACCACCAGTAGTCCCGGCAATCGTCGACCCACGCTGTCACTAAATAGAAGTGGGGGCCGTCGGCCAGTCTATATAAGAATGAAGACATCATCAAAACACCGAACGCCAGGATAGGAAACATACGCAAAATTCGGTTCAGGTAGAACAGGTGAATATTCCTGATTAAGGACACTGTAACAAAAATAAGTGTTAATTTATGTTTCTATGAAATAGTACTAGTATGCTCGTAAAAAATATGGTCCTAAAAGCAATTCTGAATAAATGCATAATAGTTAATTAATAAAAAAGAAATCGGATTAATATAATATACCAAATCAATACGCATACTCCACACCTTATAAGTCCAGAGTACTAGATATATTTTTTGTTTGCCTGAGTTCTGCATAACACCACCATATTATAGTAACTAATAATATGAGAAAAACACAATATAAACTTACTTCTTGATACTTTAGCCGCCGTGGTATAAACGACAAGCAAACCACTAATCATAAAGAACGTGTCAACGGTAATAGGGGCACTGGTAATCCACAAAGAACTGAATGCCATTATGAACTGAAAAAACAAACGTGTCGATTAGTATTACTATTTTGTGAAAAGTAGTAAACTTTGTCAAACTGTAAGCAAGTTTTTTCCCTTTCGGGAATCTCTTAAACAATTTCAAGTAAACTATACTAAGATTTTAAAGCAGAAAGATTTGATTGTTTGTCTGTTCATATTCAATAGGCTCCGAAACTATTTAACCGATTTCAAAAATTCGTTCACCAATATGAAGCTACATTAGCAGGGAGTGACATAGGCTATATTTAATATGATCAAACAAATCATTCAGTGAAAAATAATAGCGGACGTGTAATTATTTTTTAACAGAACGAGGTCTGTCGAGGCATCTAGAGTTTAATATTTCCTCATTAATAATCATTCGATCGAGATTGCTATTTCCTTGAATAAAAAATAAATCTATTTCGAATTTAGAATCATTTGAACTTTGTACAATCAAGAATACTTATCAAAGATGATGTAAGATCTCACTTACATTTAATACGTCCAAGGGATTTTCCGGTCCAAAAACGGTCTGGCTGGCGAAAGTGTGACCAACTAAGACCCAAATCATGGCGACTGATCTGACGCCCTCCAGGCAAGTCACCGCGTTGGGATTGTCAGAGAAGATGAAGAAGTTCTTCGTGTTGGTGTACACGGAGAAAGACTGGTATATCTTGTTGGCCGTTTTGGGATCTACAAAAACAATTGAAAGCTTTAGGCCAATAACATTTCAGAAGCATATATTATGTTACTTAAACGAATTGAATCGTGTTTATAAAATTACTATGGGTGAACTTAAATTTGGAGAGTTAAATACCGGATTAAGAGTTGAATAAACTAATGTTTGAGGTCCATTGAGATAATAAGTAATTATTGTGTAGTAACCTTATTTCCTAAAACTAATAATAAATCCCAAAGAAATCGTTTTTCCTGCAAACATTTCTTATTATTCTCAGGTGCATAAATCGATTATCTAATTAATCTGATATCAACTGTTATAGTGAAAAAAGCAGCTATTCGTAGCTTAAAACTTTACGGAATAAGGATTTCAGGGAAATTTTGAAGATAATAATATACTCGTTCCTTTAACTGTCCATATTTAAATCTAGATATGTTTTTTTGTCAGGAGCGTTTAATCATTATAGCTGATACATTGTAATGAAGCTAAAATATATTTAAATTTATAATGAAAATACTTAGTTTTAATGCTCATTGCTCACGCATAAAGTCTTAGTACGATTGGATTAAACATAATTCAAATAAAGGTATCAGAAGGAAAGTATTTTGAAGCAATTAAATTAGTTGCTTCAAAATACGTCCATAATTACAGACATACCGTTAAGATCAAAATATTTTTAAAAACCTTTCACGTGTTTTATCACGTGAAATACATATTATTATGACTTAAAATGCATAGCGTTAGCTGGGGGTGGGTCGAAAACGTTGCATTTTTGTAAGATTTTCGTGATTATTTAATTAAATTGAAATAAAACTTAAATTTTTGTTCCATTATTGTGTGCATAATACTATTTAAAACACATCGAATTGTCTAAAATTGCATAGTCACCAATCATTTGCTAAATAAAATAAAAAACCGTTTTTTCTTAAATTGATAAGACACTTAAAAATGTACTGTACACAGTTGAAGTTATGATTATGAAATTAAAAGGTGCATACAATAATAGAGAGATAATTTATACTTTATTTGAATTCAGCTAAATAATCACTAAAACCTTAAAAAAATGCGACGCTCACGATCTACCCCAAACGCAAAAAGCAAACCCTCTTAAAAATATAATATTGAAAACAAAATTGACTGTTGATTGGAAAAAAAAAATTGAGCATCAATAGCACTGGCCCTGGAACGGAAAGTAAAACTTAAAACATCTCTCTAAAATGTAAAAAAATACCTCGCTCGAGAAAAATGCTGTGTCGGATGTCATAAGCTGTACTCAGGATTGTAATCAGCCCAATCAATGAAAGTAATACCCTGGAACCAAAAAAAAAGTTTAACTAGTAGAACATGAAATACGGCCTGTTATCGATTTATAAGTATTTGTAGACGTAAACGTGGAGTTACTGTAGGTTAAGAGGTAAAATTCAGGTCTGGTAATCTGTTAAAGCATACGGTAGGGAAGGTTTCAAGATGAAAATTGATATAATTCGAGGGTTTGCTGTTTGCGTTTGGGGTAGATTGTAAACGTCGCATTTTTTTAAGGTTTTCCTGATTATTTAGCTGAATTCAAATTGAGTATAAATTATCTTTCTATCATTGAATGCCCCTTTTAATTTCATAATTATAACTTTAACTGAGTACAGTAAATTTTTACGTGTCTTATAAAAAAAGGGTTTTTGATTTAATTTAGCAAATAATTGGAGACTACCTAATTAAAGACAATTCAATGTGTTTTTAAATAGGATTATGCACACAATAAAAAGCAAAAATTTAAGTTTTATTTCAATTCAATGAAATAATCACGGACATCTTACAAAAATGCAACGTTTCGGAACCACCCCCAGCTATCGCTCTTAAGAATACAGATTTGTTATTGGTTGTTATGCAAGAACCCCAATAATATTGACAATCATGCAAGAATCAACCTTTTGATTTTTGCTGGTATGTAACTATAATGTATGTTTGACTTTAAGGTTTTTTCGTAATGGCTTCTTCTGAAAAAAACCTGGTAGACAGATCACGAACTCTTGTAGGGTTTGATTTAGGTCTTTTTTATGCAGCCTAGACTCACTAGCCTAACCTAACCCAGCCTGACAGAAAAATAGGAAAACAATCAATAACATTTTTAGAAGATTATCGGCAAGCTATGATTATTGAAATAATTTTTTGTTACCTTTGTTTGCCGGTGATAGTAGGAAATTTTACCAGACATATTTTACAACATCAAAAAAGGATTCCAACCTACCTTTCAATTTCTGGAGGATGACAATGGTCATCTTATAACAGACCCAACCAAAGTTAAAAACGCATGGCGGAATTATTTTCAATCCCTTCTGAACTGCCCCCTCCCATCTGACAGCAGGGGAAAATAGCAAGGACACACCAACACTTACTCTTGAAGAAATTAGAGATGCCATTATGAGGCTGAAGAATCACAAGTCACCCGGGATTGTCAACATACCACAGGAGCTTTGGAAGTATGGGGAGGGGGGTGCCTTAAATATCCTTTTTAACCGACTTCAGAAAAAGGAGGAGGTTTTCAATTACACTGTATGGTTTATTTTGTTTTTTTCATGTTAGTTAACCAACATCCGAACCGATTTTGATCATTCTTTTTTTATTTGAAAGCTGTTGCTTCCCGTGTGGTCCCACTTTAATTTGGTGTAGTTCTGGCAGTGGAATCCATGGGAAATCCATATAAGTCTTAAATCTAGATAAACCATATGCGCGACAAATGGACGAATAACTCAATTTCATGCCAACTGATTTCAATGTTTCTTTTTTATTGGAAAGGATATACTTCAAGGGTAGTTTAGTGAGAGTTTGGTTAGGTTCTGATAATGGGATCCATGACAAAGTAAAGGAACTCTTCAATTCGTAGGATCAATTGGAGGATAATTTTTCAAGGTATAAAATAAATACGACCTATTCACTAAAAATCAAGAAATAAACAAAACTTTTAACAAAAAAAACAACTTCAAAAAATTCTATTCCTACAAAGCACTAAAAAGTAAAGAAATAATTGCGTATTCTTCTAAAACGTATACGATAATAATATAATGTAGGTACAATGATTGTTTTTGTTGGAGTCGGTGTCAGCCAATGTAGGTTTGTAACTACCTACATACATACTTAAACGGTAGATGTAAGAAACAGGTATATTGTTTCCTTGGCTGACACCGACTCGAACAATAACAATAATTGTACCTACAATTACCTGCACTTAAAAGTCTAAAAACTACCAATAAAAAATGGCAATGTCTGAGTTCCTAGCAGACATTGCCATTTTTCATTGGTAGCTTAGTAATCCCGCAGGTTTGATATTTTTGACGGTTAGGTACTTGAATAAAGAGAATTGAAAAATCTGCAAAATCATCAACACCTATCAATTCTAGTGTAGGCGTTTGTAGATGGTCTTCATTAAAACTGATTACGGTCTGTGCATCTGCATGTCTGTGGTATGTTATCAACGAATTATAATAAGTATCAGTTTTTTTTTTTGAAACTACTGTGATGTATGTAGTGTAGTAGTAGTAAGTGTCCGGTCTAGACATGGTTATTCCGAATTAAAAAAAAGCGATTTTCATAATTCCGAAACAACAGAACTTCTAATGTTCAAAAGCACGAAAGTTATTTTTCCGAAAGTCACAAATCCGATATTTCAAATGTCCAAATTTCATTAGTACGAAGAATTAAAAATCCAAAGTTTCATTTATCCGAAAAGACGCCACATGTCAATAAAAAGTTACTCAAACCTATTGAAATTGTATTTAGTTATGTGTTTACAGAAGAAGTAAATAATAACATTAATTACGGACGATATAAAAGAAACAAACTTACACAGCAACCGTATCAGCCGGAGCCCAAGGCTTGTCGTTGGGAAGGCGAACGAATTCTTCAGTGAAACTCAGTGACTGCGTCATGTTGCTCGTAAAGGAGTCCAAAGCTTCTCTAGCAGTGCACACTTTGGGTATGCACACAGCTAGTCGGAAATTCATCGAAAGGCCCTGTTCATCTTCAGAATCTCTGAAAATTTAATAAGCTTGTTTTATAATCTTCACGATCAAACAGTATTCTTGTAATTTAATTTATTTTCGAACGGTATTTAAAGTTTTGGCAGAGTGTTTTCTTTTATTTTTTGTTTGTTTTGTATTCCGAAGATTCTAAGCCAGAGTTCGCAAACTAATTTTGTTGCTGTTATAAAAAGTATACCAATCATTCAGTAGGAAATAAAATATTGTACCCTTCAGATTCTTCTTTTCCGGCGAAGATCGTTCTTAATTTTTTTGTCAATTGTTCATATTTTCCCAATCCTTCTTTAACCGACTTGGTCAAAATAGTGGTACTTGGATTGAAGTGTGGCCACGTAATGTCTGGCCACCCTCCATCTGGTCCGTCAAAATCAGGCCAGGTGATATTCGGAGGTAATATTGGTATTCCCAAGTCTTCCAAAGGGAAGTTTAGGGAAACGTATTTACCCCCAATCTGCATTTCTTCGGTTATTTCACTTATGTCTAGACACTGGAAGTAGTTTCCATAATCTTTTAGGTTGCCTCGAAGTAAACTACGTGGAATTCTCCAACTAGCATCTATAACTGAAATATAATATCTCGTTTAGACTTAATCAATTTCGAATTCACTAAAACGCACCTACAGGAAAATTCAAACAACCACAATATCCAAGCAAACAAAAAGTAACTTGTTTTTGTAATGGAATCATCGTGCAAACCGTTAGTCACATAATGTTGATTTATATATTTACTTATGTTATATAAAAACACTTTATTACATTTTATCTTAGGCCACAGCGCGCTAATGCGTTCTCTTTTAACACCCTCAAAATATGTTTAGTTAAGTACTTACATCGGTTCCTCAGATTATTATTGTTTCTTATATATGTTAGTTGCTTTTGACACTCTTCTGGGTCTAACACACTTTCGTAGAGATCATGATCAAAAGCTTGGTTTAGAGTAATTGCATTTATTCCATTAGCTTTTAAATATAAAATTAAAAATGTGGGTACTAACATATATTTTTGGAATAAAAACATTGTTTCGTAAATCTGAGCTGTTCATTAGTTCCACAATTTTCAACAGTAGTGCTTCTCAGTGCACATGATGAATAATTACAAATATTAGAGAACGATTATTCTGATATATTAAAACAGACGTTCTTATCTTGTTCAAATTGATTAAATTAATGAAGATAAACTTCGGAACTTGTGACGTAATTCATAAGCAATCACAATAGTTGTGAAATTTTGAAATAATTTATTTGCTACTGCCGAATATCTTTATGATATCTAAAAACAAGGTTAACGATGTATACGGTTATGTAACAAAACAATGATCTACCTAACAGATGATTCATGATTGAAAAAGCATCGATTATGAGGATTATTATTATATTTTTATATCACTGAAGGGCCCAAAATACCAGTGGTTAGGAGCGTACCCTGGGAAATGTGTTTTCTATTAATAATCTTACTCGTATGAATATGATGTGAGACTGTAAGTTACTGAATTTTTTTATTTATTTACTTTATTGATAACTGAATGAGTGTGATATTTACTTATAGAATTATATATTCCGTTCATTTTGGTAGTCAATGATAAGATTTAATACTCATTTTGATGACTTGTTTTATATTTCTTAACTGTATCATTCATTCTGCCATGTCAGGCTATTGGAGCAACTTATCTTACGTCAAACTTTCAGATTAGCTAACCATTTTCATTTTCTGTTTTTTTAAATACAATTAATTGTTATTTTAATATTATATACATCCATACATGCTAGCTTGTGCCGATACTTACAGTCACGAGGCCGTTCCGAAAAACATGACTCACGTTTATTTAGGTTCTAATTCTTTATAAATGTCCTGAAAATAAATAAAACGATAAAAAATAAAAACTTTTTATTTCGGATAACTGAATCCATAGTTGTGTTAGTAGAATTTCTTAGAAAACTATGTTAGTACACGAAAACAAGGTAGGTATAAAAGAAAAATAGCACTAAAGGAAATTAAAAAAATAAAATAAAGCATAATAAAATAATAGTGCAATTAATAGTGTGCTAAGAGTTACCACAGAAATTTGTTTTCGTGGTAACATGCACTCAGCACCATGCACTTCCAGAGCGGCGAGGTGTACCTATCCGCTATGGTCATCAGGATGCTGTTGTGACTGTTTCGCATCCTGCGGATCAGGGATACGGTTTTATTGCGGATGATGGCCATAAAACCGTCAGTTTGATATTCCGCAAATATGCCCGATGCGCTGCAGAAACGAGGCAGTCCCAACATCATCCTGAAGATGTTATTATATTGGACACATAGGGTATCCAATGATCTTTTGGAATACGCAGCCCACAGACTTCCCGTGTACACGCTCTGACAATAGGCTTTAAAGAACGTGACTACATATTTCCTTTAACCGCCAGAGCCCTACGTTCCCTTTCTATGTCGTCATCACCCTCAAGATCGTCAGCAACGATATGTACAAGATATTTAAATTTGGATACACGCTTAATGCCTACTCCGTTCAGGGTAATCTCACCTGTGATATCGGGACCTTTACCGGCGGCCTTAAAGACCATGTACTCCGTTTTTTTACATTATAAATGAGCCCATGCTCAGCGGCGTACCTCTCACATACACTCAGCATCGCCTTAAGACCTCCCATTGTAGGGCTGAGCAGCACCATGTCGTCCGCGTAGCTTATATTGTTAATACTGACGCCGTCAATATGACACCCAACAAGCATGCTGCTCAGCTCCACAATGAGATCGTTTATATATATATGCTGAAGATCGTTTATATATACGTAGGAGAGGATAGACCCCTCTGCCTCACCCCACTCTCCAACCTATATGTCTCAGAGAGCGATTCCCCCCACCTTACATAGTTGGTCTGGTTTGTATACCAAAACCTAAGTATGTTCAGGATTTCCACCGGTGTACCGGCTTATTATATACTATATTATGGCTTCGTTTAGTCCCTCGATATAAAATATACTATTATAGATCAGAATAACTCAATTTATAAAGATTTCATGTATTAAAAAAATGAAGTTCACGCGCTTGAAGTCGCGTGAACCGGTTGGAATTAGGTTACCTCTGCCTATGGACCACTGCAACACTACGGCTGTCACCGAAGCTTTTGCTTGCCTTTCATAAATACCGTGTAATAATCAAAAGACTTACAAAAATGATATGACAAAATCAGTAGGTGATGTAGAAACTATCATATACAACGTGTCAAAAAGTGGAGCACTAATACGGAGCATGTATTATCAGTATTGGTAGATTAAAAAATCAATGTCTGATAACCTAATTAGGTATAGTTTTTAAGTAAATTGAAGTTCAAGTTTGAGTCTAAACTTTCGAGTGCCAACCTTTACACAGGTGTAAATATTCTTCGTCATAGAGTAAAAAGATTATACAGACATGACAAGTTATTGACCTTGCATATTTCCACACTGTTTTAGTCAGTCTCAGGCAATTAAAATTCGTACCTATGAAATAAACCCATTAATGAACACTAAAAAACCATACCGGAGTCAAAACCAAAAGGAGCCTTATGGCTTTTCAATAAGGTGTAAGCTTTTATTATTATTTTCAATAATCAGTATCGATTTTATTTAAAAAAAAACCTAGTAAAGTTGTAATTATTTAAAAACCATTGATATTAACAATAACTGTTGTTTTTGAAATAAGATGAACCTAATAGGTTGCAAATGCCAAAATCTAGACTGGATGAATCTAATCATCTCTCTACAAATGTACTCATCCTAATAAATAATCGATTTTTGAAGTTTTTTTGGTAAGCTGTTAATTTTTTGGCAAGTCAAGGTGCCCTGCCTAGCTAATCAGAGCCACCGGTGTGAGTCACGACGACGCTTGCTCTAAAAAACGTGACGCTTGCTCCGTTCCTAAGTCTGACAAACAAATCTGGCAACATTTGAAGTGTCAAATACTCTGAATTGTACATTTCATATTTATTTTATTATCTTTTGTTTGTTTAAGATGTTTTTTCACAATTACCCTTTTCAAAATGTGGTTTGATGAAAAGTAGGTATGCTACGAATTACACAACGGGTGTGGTACCACTTTCCCTACTTGGCGATTAATGAAGATTTGCACTTTTGACGATAAATGAAGATTGTGTTTGTGACTGTGATTGTGGAGGAACCTGCAATTTTTGGGTTGCAAAGTTCTATGCAAAGTGAACAGCAGCAGGAAGGTAGAGTGCACGTCGCGTGAGTTGTTAGAGTCACTCTGTTGTTGGGCTCACGCATAGCAAAAACTAGGGTTACCAGAAGTTTCAACGTTGCAATAATAAAATAAATTTGTATGGAAAACGAAATGATTGCTTTCAGCTTTAATGTTTTGACAGTTCAGTCTATACATGGTATGCATGCTGACCCTGTTCGTAGCGAACTCTTCGCGCAGCAGCGTGTCCGTCGGCACGTGGTACGCCTCTTTGCCCTTCACGCTGCACAACACGCCCAGCAAGCCCGTGGCGCAGTTCACCGCGCTCGCCGCCACTCGTAAGTATTCGTGTTCTTTTATTATACACGTTGTATATACATAGTGATAATGAAATATATTTTATTTACTTATAAGGCCATCAGACAAATCAGCCGAACAGTCAGTATTTTTTGTATGAAAACCTCAAAATAAAGTACATTAAAAAACGAATTTTCACTAACATGGTTACAACATAACTTACTGAGAATACCATATCGTTTCTGTGAGTCTTTGATAATCACCCGGTGCAAACTCTCGATCTCTACTTGAAGGCCCCAGTGTTATATAATTGTATTTGTCATAATAAACAACCTCTTGGAGAGCGTGCCATAATAATGTAGGCATAAACATCAGACTTCCATATTTTTTAGTAATTGATGACTCCCAAACATTTGTTAAGGTTGATCACAAGCTCATCACGTTACCGATACTGATGAATTAATCGGCTTTATATAACGTCACCAGCACACGTGAATACTTGTGGGTGATAAAAACAAAATACATGATACCTTAGATCATATTAACTGCAAAATTTTGCAACAAAAGTGAGCTGGCTATGGTGCCGGTAAGCAAAGCTTGTGGTGCAAGGCACTGGTAAAGTGGAGGGCGAAGGAGATAGGGAAGAGGGAGACCGCAAATGCGTGGTGTGAAAACATCGCGGAGATAATGTACTGGCGGGAAAAAGGCTGCTTTTCCACCAGAGATATGCTATGCAGCTATGCTGCGAAGATATGCGAGCTAAGCTGCGAGTAAAGGTGCATTTAGACCAAAGAAGCGAATGCTTATTCTATCTATACCCACTCAATCAAATTATCTTTGTGTAAACAGAGACAGAGCAATCTTTCGTTGTTCTATTTTTGTTCACGGAGATCCTAAAGCACGAGCTAGAATACTCGTTATTGATTCCTAGTACTTTTACGTTAGAATTCTTTTGGAGTTAATGAAAAACGAATTATCATTAACACTAAAAGAACACGTGATTCGTATGTCTAGAGCTAGAGCTCTAGCTCTATGTTTGTTTGGTCTAAATTCACCTTAAGATGTGCTGCAAGGTAGCTGAGCGAGGAAAATGCGCCGCTCGAGCTGTGCGATGTGGCGACCGAAGGGAAGGTTTGTAAAGCACGCCTCCATGTGTCTTATTAAGATCATAGATTAGAGGAACCCGTTTTCACCACTGCCATACTATGTGAACCAATGAATGTGATTGGAGGATATCAAACGCATCCACAGCAGCATAGCACATCTCTGGTGCAAAAGTAGCCTAAAGTGGTTGGAAACTGCTCAAGACCGAAATTATTGCATCAACATCAACATGAAGGCCACACTCTAGCGATTGATAATGGCTAAAAAAAAGAAAAGAGTTTATTCGCTTTCTTCGTAGTTTGATTCTCGTACACTACCTTTTAAAAATTGTAGGAAAAAAAGGTGATTAATTGAAGAATTTCACAGGATTTCAGGAGGTCTTCAAGTAGGGCGTAAAAAGGCATTTTGTGTTGAATGACTCATTATGTGTTGAATCACCTCAAGTCATTATCATAAATGATTGATGCTTTTATCAGTAGTAATAATAGGCGCCAGTGCTTTAAAATGAAAATAAACCCAGGCTTAAGTTTGTCAGAACTGGAACTGTACCCAGGACCTCTGAAGGAGCCGTAGCGTGAACATTTTTTTTGGTGTTCCTTTTTTTTATCTATATGTATACAGTTATAAAAATACATTGTACACCTGCAAAATAAGTGATAAAACAGAATTACATACATAGTTCAATTAAGATCAGGCTGATTACATATTACTCATAGATAATACTACATAATTATAGTTACGTGCGTGATTTCGTGATAAAAATGCATTATCAAAACAATCGAATACTGATGAGTTTTATATAAAAGAGGATATAATCACTCATAAGATTGTAAAAAGCTAAAATCTCTTAAATCTACAATCAATGTTTTATGTTTATTTGATTATTATCCAAAAAAGTCCCACTTCGATTGCACGCACGTTCCGCAGTTACGGAGATCAATGAAGGCCAAATAAGATTTTTCTTGTTTTTTGTTGTTCACTCTTGACGGAGGGGCCGTGGTCATACTATATTAGTCGTTTATTTGCGCCATCGCTGATTTGCCATGCTTTGGCATGCAGCTCGATGGTTGGCAGAGCGGGAGCAATCATTATTGCTGGAGTGCGTCACCGACTTTACAAGATCTGTCCATCATGTCGGAGAGCGCCCGCGAGATCTCTTGCCTTTGACTTTCCCTTGCAAGACAAGCCGTTCTTATTTGCACAGTTGACGATAATCTTACTTCGATCTTGAGTTCTTTTGAAACGTTGGTACGATGCGCGGTCTATGGTATAATGTATTTCTGAAAATTCAACCCTAGATCTTTTGATTATATGTACTTCTCGTATGAGTGTCTTAATACCAAATTCTGGAACGATAATCATAGTAATTGAGCCGACCAAGCATTTTGATTCTACTCGCATAGCCATGAATTTAAACCGTGCATTAAGGTGACGTTAATTTTTCTCAGGCGGATTTCAATTTTTCTCAGCAATTACAAAACCGATTGAAATAATAATTTATGTGCCAGATTCATGAGTAAATATACTTTATTTAGCCCATAGTTTCATATGAGTGGATACTTTTCATAGCACAAAAACAAGTATCAAAAACACCTCTTCTAAAACCAAGATTTTCATTTTACAGTCAAAGAGAACCTGGTGAAGCCTCCAAATTACCACACACGAGTACATTGGTCTGAATATCCACGATATGGCAGTAAGGATTATTTTAATTACTTACAGTATTTCTTTTAAAAGAAAAATAATGTTTTGCCTCATATCCATGTGTGTATAATACATGTGTGTCTACGGGTGACCGGTTTATCGTTTCCTCGCCTTATATAGGTGAAAGATAAATACCTCAGAAATTCCTAAACACCTATTTAGGAATTTCAGTAGGGTATCGTTAGTAGCGTTGTTCAAAATATAGTCTCAAATACTCACACATTATATTAATTAGGTATATTTATAATTAATTGCTTATTATTTGAAAACAAATTCTGCTTCTAATGGGACATGCTTGCTTGTTGACTTAGGGTGAGTTTCCACCAGACATGTGCGAGGATGCGTTGTGAGGTATGTGTGTGCCAATAGAATTGTTTCATTCACCTAGCTTCGCGATTCTATTGGTTTTTAATCAACACATTCCTCGCAACGCATCCTCGCCCATCTCTAGTGGAAACTCACCCTTAAGGTTACGAGTATGTCTGTCTGTAGCGCTGAAAGTCGTGGTAATAAAGTATTTGACAACATCATATATATACGTATTCTAAAAATATTTTAAAATAATTCAAAACACATCAAAAAGGGGACCAATAAAAACTCTTAGTTTGTTTACTTAATGTACAATTCATTTTATGGCCCTTAAAACTTGGGTAAGCAAATCCGTTTTTGGAAGTGTAAAGAAGAAAAAAAACTACTATTCGATAATCTAAACAACTTACTTATGGCAACTTTTGTTGAGAAACCGTATACATTCATAAATGCAAAATTGAATGTAGCCACCGAACAAATGTTTTGCAGAACGCAAAGAAATGAATTAACAGAGTAAAGTCATAACAAAAAGTGTGCAGAGGAGCAGATACCTAAGCTGACCACAAATTCTTATCATTTAAGAAATCCTCAACACTATAATAACCTCGCTTCATTAACTTAGCTTTAATTTGTGACTTAAACTGGTGAAGAGGCAGTTCAACAAGAGTTTGCGGAATCTTATTAAAATATTTTAGACATTGACCATCAAATGATTTCCCTACCTTATGCAGTTAGACTGGGAGTTACAAGCTTATTTTTATTTCTGGTATTGAGTTTATGAACATCACTGTTTTTCTTAAAGAGATGCAATTTTTTACGGCCATGTACTACATTTTCATAAATAAATTGAGAGTACACAATTAAAATATCTATCTCTTTGAATACTTCACAAAGCGAGTCGCGTGGTCTAAGGTTGTAAATGTCGCGGATGGCTCTTTTTTGAAGAACAAAGATGGTGTTGAAATCCGCTGCCGAGCCCCACAACTGTAGACCATACGACATAACACTGTGAAAATAACTGAAGTACACTAATCTTGCTGTTGCGATATCAGTCAGGAGCCTTATTTTTCTAACAGCTTAAGCTGCCGAACTAAGTCTTCCTGCCAGAGGAGAAATATGCGGACCCCACTGTAATCAGTTTTTAAAATTTTTAGACTGTGCTAAAAGATTGCAGTTTGGCTTAGGGCCCTAGACTTTCAGATAGTTTTGGTAACATCAGCGATCGTACGCCAACGCAACGAGAAATACCTCATTAAAAATAATAATTGAAGACTGCTTACCAAAGCTGACAGAAGATAATAGCGATGCAACAAGTTAAAGGTTACTTCAATTATTCTGCGACTGGGTTGCCAGATATATCTAAATAGAAATACACTCCGAGCACCATCGAAAAGTCAATAAGTTCGGCTATTTAAGAAGGGATGGTTTTTAACAGTAACAAAGGATAGATACTAGTACGCTAAGTTCTTGTCATCATCTCGTTATCATAATTTTAAGTTTTTCTACGTATCAACATCATCATTATTTCCGCCCTTAGTTGTACACTTTTTTTTGCCAAAACGACCAACTGCGGCCTCTATCTACCGTAATCCTGAGATTCATGAGGTAATAAAAATTTATTCTATTGAAAATATCCAAAAAACACGCCCGCTACAAATCAGTTTGTAGGATCACGCTATAGTTAAGCGATGTATTAGTGACATATCAACACGTTCGTTTTAATAAATTAAATCTTAACAAAAACTCAGGCAATTTTTGTGAGATACGGATTTTTTAGCTTTTCTGACCAAAATGGTGCAAAATTTCTATGATAAGTGTTTTAGCGTCAGGACCCATGAAGCAAGTCTCTTTTGGTTACGAAACGATGGAAAAAGTGCTATACTCACACGCATGTCTTCCAAGATTATTTAATATGCTTACGAGACCTATTGCAGTAGACCTTGAAGAGAGCAGCAAAATAATCTTTATTCCACATCTTTATACGAATACAGTAGTTATGAACCTAGACACCAGCTGAACAACACCTAAAATATTAGTAGCCAAGTAGGGTGGTACCGATGATCCTGCAACATAATACTTATTTATTTATTTATTTGTTTATTCATTTCCATATATCAAAATGTTAGGTTTATCTAGATACTAGGTTCTCTAAAATTATAATCTAACCTTACAAAAGCAACCTACATTTTATTAATAAGTTTGTTTGAGCAAGCGCGCACACACACAGAGCCACTCGCCATCCTAGGCAAAAACAAAAGAAACCGGTAGCCGGTGCATACTGGTGTTAGTGCGTAATAACAACGGGCGGCCGGCACTTGGTAGTGACGGTAGTTCAGGACACAGTTTGCCATTCGCCAATTCGCCATGTGTGCACGCGCGCCTACCTACATAGGATGCTCCAATTAACATCCGTCCAATAACAGTAAACAACATTAGGAAGTTAGAAAATATGTTTTAAGATCTTTTTTTATATTTTTTTTATTTATATTATCTTTTATTTCGCTAGGCAATTTGTTAAGAAGGTGCGGTATTTGATACTTGCATGTCCTTTTACCATATTCATTATTAATTTTCGATACAAATAGCTTTTTATTAGATATACTTCCAGTGTAAAATCTGGGGTTTACAGGGATTAGAATTTATGTTTCAAAGTATTTTTCAAGAAGCAAATCATATTGCACTTTTTATGAATGCGTAACACACCACAGTACTTAAAGATACCTCCTGGGTCTTCTGAATACTGATTTTTTATTTTCGAAGAAACTAATATTTTAAGTAGTCTATACTGAATATTGTAAAT
Source organism: Udea olivalis (assembly GCA_947369235.1). Taxonomy (NCBI): domain Eukaryota; kingdom Metazoa; phylum Arthropoda; class Insecta; order Lepidoptera; family Crambidae; genus Udea; species Udea olivalis. The sequence goes on from OX376348.1 coordinate 10,374,682, forward strand.
CTGATCCAAATACGTCTTATAAGTACGGTCATAGCTACTCAAGCCGTAACTTATAATGCTATCTACAAGCGTCTTGTACATTGTTAGTAGAATGTCATAAGGTACTTTATATTTAATCATATGAAATTTAACCAGGATGGCTCTAAGTTTGTTACACACTTTATCGATATGCTTCGCCCAATAACAACAACACAGTAACAGCTTAACTCTTGTAAGTACATCGGATAGACACAAGTTAACCTCACAAATTAAACTACTAATAAATAATGTATTTTTTTGTTTTTTTCGTAGTTAACTAGTTATTATACCTGACATCTCGAAGATTTTCGTTGCGTAATTACTAATTATTGGGCCACCGCTCATTTTTTGGCAAAAAAACAGCGTTCCAGTTATAAAAAGAGCCCGCCTATTGCACTTCGCTGTGAACAACTGAGTCCATCACATTTACTGTTTCTTGTAATTCTACTCGTGGGAAATAGCTAGAAGGATGTATTTGATGTAAATGTGTGTCGGTAGAAAGTATAGCAAAACATACAAATTTACTAGTACCTATGTCAATAGTAAACTTAACTATTGAAGCGTTCGTTCAGGTTAAAAACAACTCATTCAAAGTAAATTTAACCAGACTTTTTTTTAACCGACTTCAAAAAAGGAGGAGGTTCTATGTTCCACTGTATGTATTTTTTTTTAATGTATGTTCACCGATATCTCTGTCCATTTGAGACCGATTTTCAAAACTCTTTTTTTATTCGAAAGGGTATATTCCTGAGGTGGTCCGATTGTCAGCACATCAGGATCGGATGATGGGATTCAGGAAAAATCGAGGGAACTCTTCAAATATTATAGGCGCACCCATAACGATTTAGGTATTTTTGATAGTAACTCATGCAGTTGCTCTCGAAAAGTACCATTTGGTAAAGTGGAACTGCTGATGAAGACCACTGATGGCCACCGGAACTACCCAATACTAAATATTTTTCGGGTTGCAATATTATATGTACACACATCAAAAGTGTCTAGGGATCAAGCATTTTTATGCGGATTTCTTGAGATTGAGATGTGGCTTTGTAATAAATTTATGATTTTATAAATTTATATGGATCCTTTTTGGTGCATTTCATAATTTGAAACAGGAACTGTCAATCAAATTCGAGTAAAAGATGAAAATCAGCTGTCAATATTTTCCCTATAAAACATACAACGCATTGAAGACATTATTAGTGCTACTGTTTCCCTACTACTGATTAAAACCAACGTTATTATGGAGCGGCGACGTCATTTAAGCAGGGAAGAAATGCTCAGAGCCGTGGGAATGATAGAAGCTGGTTCCCGGCAACGTACTGTGGCTTTAGCTCTGAATACAAGTCAGAGTGTTATCAGTCGACTTTGGACACGTTACCGAAGCACTGGTACCGTGGCTGAGCGCCATGGAGGACGGTATCGCTGCACCACACGGAGACAAGACCGATACATTCAAATCACAACTCGAAGAGCTCCAACAATAACCGCCATGATGTTAGCCGTGAGGCTTCATCACTCTTCAGGGAACTTAATTAGCGACCAAACAGTCAGAAACCGCTTGCATGAAGTGAACCTTCATTCCCGAAGACCGCTAAGGGTACCACCTATAGCAATGCACAATCGTAGGATTCGATATCAATGGGCTCTTGAACACAGAAATTGGGCAGAAGAACAATGGCGTTTCGTGTGCTTTTCTGATGAGTCTCGTTTTAGTATGAGACCGGATACAAGACGTATACGACACTGGAGAACCCCTGGACGCCAACAGCGGTTAAAATCCTGCCAGGAAGTCCATCCTTATAGTGGTGGAACCATCATGGTATGGGCGGGTATTTGGATCGGCGGAAGAACTGAGTTGATTTGGATCAGAGGCAACCTCAACGCTCAAATTTATGCTGAGACGATTGTATCAGACGTCATCGTTCCTCTACAAGTGCAAATCGGTCCCTTATTTCAGTTAATGCATGATAACGCACGACCGCACACCGCAAGAGTTGTAAGACAGACTCTAGCCGCAGCTAACATCAATGTCCTGCCCTAGCCTGCTCAGTCGCCAGACTTGAACCCGATTGAGCATGCATGGGATATGCTACAGAGAAGAGCTCTGCCGAATATGGAGGGTATCCAGTCGCAAGAAGACCTTTTTTTGTTGTTGCAACGAACATGGGCGGCCATTCCACAGCGTGATTTGGATGAACTCATTTTGAGTATGCCAAACCGATGTTCTTGTGTTGTTAGTGTTCGCGGTAGAAACACGGATTATTAATTGTTTAAGTTACCCAATAAAATTTTAAAGAAAACTGTTATTTCAGTCTTTTTTTCGAACTTTAATGTTAGTGGTTCAAATGTCAAAAATCCCTTTATTAGAATAATGGCAAATTTCTTTATTAATGCAAAGGTGACTTGGTTTATCGTTACTGTAGACAAACGAAAACACTTTATTTGATGAATCCTTAAAGAAAATTTTAATTAATATCAATCAGGAGAAAAGTTATTGCAAAAATATATGTTGATCCCTAGACACTTTTGATGTGTGTAGTTTGTAGTTAATATGGGAGCTAAGCAATTATCTTTTTTTTAAAGTCATTTTCTCATGTTGATGAGCTGGTGATGGAAGGTACAACTCCATAACGGTTAGTAGTTAGAGGATAATTCTTTAATTATTAAAGGTACTTCAAGACCGACAATCATATTCTTTCAGGTTATTTAAGTGAACTGATGATGGAAGGTTTAAACTCCATAACCGTTTAATTATTGGAAAGGATATACTTCAAGGGTAGTTTGATGAGAGTTTGGTTAGGTTCTGATTATGATCCATGACAAAGTAACGGAACTCTTTAATTCCTAGGAGCAATTGGACGATACTTTTTCGATGTATAAAATAAATAACAACTATTCACTAAAACCTACGTTGGCTGACACCGACTCCTACAGTAACAATTATTGTACCTACATTATAATATCGTATAAGTTTAAGAAGAATACGCAATTATTTCTTTACTTTTTAGTGCTTTGTTTTGGAATAGTTTTTTGTTGATGTTGGTTGTTTTTTGTTTTGTTATTTTCAAAGTTTAAATTCATGTTATTTAAATTGCAATACCCAGGGGCTAGGCATGGCAGTACAGTGGACTTCCCATCCACCCATTGCCTGCCGCCGGGCGTGGTGGTGGTATGGTGCCTACCACTGCCCGCCCAGCAGAGCGCCCACGGGCGCAGCGCCTTAGAGCGCGAGGTGGTGGCCGCGGTGCACAACCGTTTTGAGGGGGTCAGTGATCCGTGGCTGACCCCCCCCGTGCACTGTGGCTCGGCAGGGCCGCACCACCAGATGCGGAAGCGGACCTTTTAGGTGGATCGTGGTTGCGGACCTAGTAAGATCCGCGTACGGTGGGAACCAGCGGGCTTGAGTACGGGGGTGCTTTTGCCCGCAATGCATGGCTTTCATGTCCGTGGCCTCCCCCTGCATTGGGGGGTCGGCTGGAGGGGGCCCCAATACGGGGAAGCACTGTTGGCGGGGCGTTGCGAAACTTTTTAGGGATCCCGCCTCGCCGCTGAAGTGTTGAGGTTGAGTACCGTGGGGTTTTAGTCGGTAGAAGTCCGACATAACCTAGTCGTTACCCCGGGCGGCGAGGTATACATGAGGATTTCCCCACGATAGTTAATAAGGGTACCAATTTTTTGTAACACCTTTGTCAACCACACGATTGCAATAAAACTTTGACTTTGACAGATCTCAAAAACCACGTGACAACGAATTAATCGATGACATCAATCAATTTTAAATCGGCCTGATTACACCTGCACCGCTTGCAGGTAACTTTGTAGCTTTAAGTTCTAGTGACATTACATGACAGTCTCTGAATTCAAGTAGGGCTTAAGGAGGTTATTTTGAACTGGCTTGAAAACTTACGTTATGAATGCAAAATCTATACATATAAATCAATGTAAGGTTGTACATAAAATTGGGTGTTTTTAAAAATAAATAACAAGTACAGAGACGTAAGAAGCTAATATAAAAGGAGGAAGAACTTAGATTCCAACAACACGTGCACACATTTATAAAGCAAATGATCTAATGAATAACTTTTCTTTCGAAGCTGAGTTCAAAAATAGGGCTAATCCAAATACAGATAATAATGCCCCGTTCATATCCAGTATAGCGCTGAAATATCGCTGGAATACCACTGGAATAATGTGAACCAGCAATTGAATGTCCACACTGGAATGTCCACACTGGAATGTCCCATTGGAATGTCCATATTGATTATGCGCTGGAATACTGGAATGCTGCACTGGAATGATGTGAACAGGGCATCATGTTGTAATGAGTTTTTTTTGTTTGTTTGTAATAAGTAAACTCTTTAAAAAAATTCTTCGAACAATTTTACAAATTCTTTTACGAACTTGTTTAAACCTACATTAATATTGATTCTCACAGGTTAAATATTAGTCTTTATTTAAATGTTGCGGCTCCTCCTCCCGTCGTATTCCTCATTACTGAGGACTGTGATCTCCCGTTTTGTCAGATTTTTTTTTGTCAATGTTTCGTCATCCCATCCTTGGCAATGTGAAGCGCATCTTATAGTCTCGTGTTCAGCACTGCCCGAATCAGGTTGCACCACCACAGTGAACTACGGCCTCTCGGGCGTTTGCCATCAACCTTGCCTGTGAACATTAGCTGTCCTAGGCTAATGCCCGTTTTCCTGCAATATGCCCAAAAAAATTCGATACACTTTTCAAGCAGGTAGAGGAAAGCCTGGTTCTTATGTTCAGCTCCCGAAAAATATAGTTATAGGTCCGGAAAGCAGTCCAGTGTATCTGCCTCCAGCACCAAATTTCAAAGGCACCATATACGATGCGATCGGTTTTCTTGAGTGTCCACGTTTCTGCACCATAGCTGAAGATTGAGTGGAGGCTATTGCATTGTATTTAACGGAAGGAATAGTCCACGTGGGCGAAGAGAGGTGAAGTCTCTGGCGGAAAGCTAGTTATTGATAGTACATTACTTAACACTATTTAACCACTACCCACTACAATGATTGCCATAAGTACTTAAATGATAAACCTAAAACCACTTAATCGTAAATTATCAGCTAAACCTCTAATAAGCAGAAGTATATGTGTCAAAGACTAATCAAATTATTGATGTAACAGCTTTACGCCTGCGGTTTCACCTACGTCTTGGAGTAAATTTGGAGGATTTTGATAGCCTGAAAATATAGCTTTCGCTATCTTATCGCTAATAATGTAGTTTTATTATTGGTTATACAATTATCGTAATCGGCCTTTGTAATTTTAAAGTTGATTAATTACAAAGAAACAAAAAATCGAATCTTTCCTATTTATAACAACGGTGCTCATTAATCTATGACGGTGCTGCATCCAAAAAGCAACCATAATGACCATCGGTGCATTAAAGTGCCGTAATGTTTGTATCAAAACACCACCAGTACATCTACGACGAGTTGCCACTTTGAATTTACGTTACCGATCGGGTAAAAAAAACTATTGGGATCTGACATAACAATGTCAAATCCCAGTATCTCCCACACCCTTCTGTTGCAGCTTCTCCACCATTATACGTTCATAATTTCCAGAACCATCCCCCCCCCCAATCCATTTATGTTCAAACGATGGTATTCATCACACACAAATCCCATTCCATGCAAATCTCAAATAAACTTCTACCATTGTCATTCACTCTATCGGCACCATGTACACCAAGAACCTTCTCATACCCATCTCGCGTTCTACCTACCCACTCATTAAGGTCTCCTACCATAATCACTCTTTCATCACTATCCCAAAACAAGCCTTGCTTTTTGGGATTTCACAGTAGCGTTGGAACCCGTATCTGTGGGTGCATCCACGCCAAGAACGATGATACGAGTCAACCCAACTTTTAGTCGCACCCGCTGTCGGTGACCTGTGCATCGCAGCGGATAGTGAGTCCGGGCAACAGCTCTGGGATAGGTGTCAGGCAGCTATCACCGGGGCGGCGAGGGTGGCGTTTGGTGTGTCTCGGGGTGGACGTAGGCGGCTTGACAAGAAGACTTGGTGGTGGAACAAAGCAGTCCAGAAAGAGATCAGGGTAAAGAAAGCCCTCTTCAAAGCGGGGCAAGCGTCCAAATCTCCTGAAGATCGCGCCGCGTACAGGGATGCCAAACGTGCCTCTAAACGAGCTGTAGTTAGAGTCGTCTGAGAAGCAGAAGCTCGTTCAAAAGTTGACACGTTCGAGATTCAAAGCGGTCCAGGATATTTCCATGTGCCGCTGTATAAATGACACTCTCGGTAACCTGCTATGCGAGGACCGCGCGGTGAAGGAGAGATGGCGCTCTTATTTCCACGAGCTGCTCAACAAGCTGCACAAAGAGGTGCAGCCACCTGAACTCCCTCCAAATCAGGGACTAGTGCACCCGGTAACGCCCGATGAAGTCCAGTCGGCTCTTCGCCGCATGAAGAACCGGAAAGCTGTCGAAACCGATGGAGTCCCTATCGAAGCGTGAAAATCGATGGGCTCTCGTGGTGTGGGCATACTTACCCACCTTTTCAATCGCATTTTCCTCACCGAGAAGATACCTGACCAATGAAGACTGAGCATTATCTCGCCAGTCTTCAAGGGCAAGAGCTCGGTGCAGGAGTGCAGCAATTATCGCGGCATAAAGGTGATGTCCCACACCATGAAGCTGCTCGAGCGCATTGTGGACTCTCGGATTCGACAGGAGTGTACAATCTCGGAGTGTCAGTATGGGTTTCGACCAGGTTGCGGGACCATGGACCCCGTATTTGCCTTGAGAACGCTCATGGATGGATACATACTGAAGAATACACCTCTGCATCTCCTTTTCTTAGACATGCAGAAGGCCTTCGGCTGTGTCCCTCGTGAGATGATCGGCTGGGCGCTGCGGTTCAAGGCCGTTCCCGAAGTCTTCATTGACATTATCTGGGACATGTACCACGATTCCAGTTCCATAGTTAGGACTGCGGTTGGTGACACGCTTCCCTTCCCTATCACCGTTGGAGTACACCAAGGCTCCGTGCTTAACCCGTATCTGTTCAGCGTAATATTAGCTGTTCTGTCAAACAGCTTCCGAGACCACCACGAGCAACCACCCTGGTTGCTCATAGATGCTGATGATATTGCGCTAGCAGATTCGGACAGGGGACGGCTGGTATTACGGGTGAATAAGTGGAAAAATTTACTTGAAAACAGAGGTCTGATACTTGATGTGGCGAAGACGGAGAACATGGCCTGCAAAACCACAGATCCCCAGTTCGTCCGCATAGGCGTTGACGTGGTCGAGCGCACGGACTGTGTCAAATACCTAGGATCTGCGTTAAACGCGTCCGGGGACATCGACCGCGACGTCAGAACCCGAATTTCCGCGGCTTAGGCCAAATAGCGTGAGGTGACTGGTGTCATTTGTGACCCAAAATGCCAATCAAGCTGAAGGGGCAGGTCTATAAAACCATCATTAGGCCTGTCCTTTGATATGGCAGTGAAACATGGCCGTTACTAGAGCGACACAAGCAGGAGCTGCGCGTCACGAAAATGAAGATGCTGCGGTGGATGTGTTGAGTAGCACGCAAAGATCGCGTGCGTAACACCCACATCCGCGGCGGCCTTTGTGTTCGTGACATCGCAGACAAGCTGCAGGAGTGCTGCCTTCGTTGGTATGTTCATGTCTCACGGAGATCGGCAAACTACGTGGGCAACAAATGTATGGCCATGCGGCCCCCGCCAGGTACTGGTAGAAGAGGTCGACCCAAGAAACTGTGGCTTGACGTCGTTAAGGGTGACATCCGTGACAACAAACTCACCACTGAGGATGCACAAGACCGCGCGAAGTGAGCCAATAAAATAAAAAAGGCGGGACCCTGGGACCCCACACAAGAGTGGGGTCACAACCGGGATGGACCGCACGGATGATGAAGATGATGATGATGGAGAGGAGTCTCGGGCTTACACACTCATACTAATTTACACAGTCGGCCATTAGCTCGGAGACAATAAGGCCTACACCTTGAGACTCTCGGCTGTATGCAGAAACTCCGGATCAGTAAGCCGTTATGGGGTTCATGCCTCAACATGTCACATCCTTTTCGCTTAGTCTCATTCACACAAAGAACGTCAATATACCTTTCATCCATCATGTAACATACTTCATTAATTTTGTCATTCATTTCACCCTTTACATTCAATGAAGCGAAGCGGCTCTCCGTGGGCCGCTTTTCGCCCCCGCGGAGAACGAGACGTGATGGGTTGCGAACCACACCGCCGCCAACTGGATTAATCAAAATTGTGTCCCTTGCGTTCCCACCAGTAAAGGGGGGGTGGGGGGAGGGGTGTTCAGTGCAAGGGATGTAAACTGTCAGTCCCAGCAGAGCCCCGCGTGCCAGGATAAGGCTAGCCTGATTCTGGGGTCACCCAGCCCCTGGGTAGTTTGGCCGCTTGCGACTAGGCTTGCCCCTAGCCACGTATCCATCGGTACGGCAGGCCTTGGATTGGTGGAATAGGTAAGGAAATAGGAAATAGGAGAGGATTAGAATTCAACATAGGAATTCTTGGGTAGGAAGAAGATAAAAAGGGACACCATGCCTCAACTACCAGACAAGTAGCTAGGGTGAATATCCCTGACTTTTTAATTATTGAGAATTTTTGTATAATTATTATACCAACATTTGTTGGTATAATAATATATGTTTACATATATATTTTTGTCTTAATATTTAATTTTAAATTATTAAGAAGACTAAAATAGATAGATAAAGCTGTTAAAAGTCTAAAAAAGTACCAGTTAAAGCAAGGAAAGCGAGGCTACACAAAGCGGTAACGGTGCGTTGCGGCGCCGGAACGGTGCTGCAACATTATCCGACATACAAATTACTATACCATGTCAAATTACACGTTGGGCCGCACCGCAAGCGCGCCGAGCTTATGACCTGAGAGGCGAGGCAGAGAGCGTTGACGCGGTTCGGCGCCGGAGTGACACAAGCCGCCATCCGCCGACTGTGTGTAGCACCCTATAGCTCGAAATAATTGCGGTGCCACGCCGCACCGCACCGATTCTGCGTCGTGAGGCCTCGCTCTTACCGAGTCATGGGGCCTCGCTCTAAGATATTCGTGAATGAACTTGAGACTAACCGACGTAGCTCAGCGGGTCAGTTGAAGTTGCAATGGGCAGGGCACATAACGCGAAGAACCTTGGTTCAGGCAGTAACGCTGAAACTCGCACAGCTCGCACGCACGCGTGTCTGTGTCGAAAAAAGTCAGAGCAGCCCGTCACACGCGACCGCGCCATAGAGTGCGTCTCGAACAATTTTGTCAAAAAGTTTCAGCGTACGCCCTAAAGCTCTATAATCTCCATTCCTCAGTAAAATGTTCCCAGTATTTTAAAGCACGTTATAAAAGTTGCAGATAACACGGGAGAGGCCCATGTTTAGTAGAGAAGTCTTATGGCTGCAATATAAGAGTTGTGAGCATGCCCTTCATGCCTGGATCCACACTTGGATGTTTCTGTTCCTGATCTCGCCACATACGAACTAAAAAAAACTGACGTATCCTACATCGCGATATTAAAGTTATCCGAGCGATCGAACATAGATACAAGAACCCAAAAACAACCAGTGGGCAGTGGCCCACCAGGCACAATACCCGTCTGGTCGGAGGATCTTCCCTTTTCAATGGTGGATGAGGAACTTCACACCCTGTTCCTCTCACACCCCATAACTGGTGACCCCGACGTGATCATCACTTCCTCAAGCTTTCGAGCAGCGAGTCATAAAGCCAGCCTTCTCAGCGACCTTGGCACAGCACACTGCACGTGGGCTGGTCTGCAAGCAGAGACGCACTTCTCTCCTGCTCGACGCAGCAGCCAGCCACTACGCAGCACTGCACCACTCCGACTCACTTTAGCATTCGCAGCATCACCCCGACTCACTGGGGCATCACCGCAGACAGTTCCAACTCACTGTGAACTATGCGGCATCTGGCTCCGACTCTCACTGGAACGTTCCACTATCGACCTACGGTCTCAGAGGGGAGTGATGTAGCGACATCTATCTCGCCAAATACGAACTAAAAAAAACTGACGTATCCTACATCGCGATATTGAAGTTATCCGAGCGATTGAACATAGATACAAGAACCCGACAACAACCGGTGGGCAGTAGCCCACCAGACGCAAGACCCGTCTGGTCGGAGGATCCTCCCTTTTCAATGGTGGATGAGAAACTTCACACCCTGTTCCTCTCACACCCCATAAAGTAAAAAAAAACAGGACAATGATGGAATTAGCGATTGTCATGAGTAGCCACCACGCGATTCAGATAACTGGGACCTGCCGCGCGGCCCTCACAAAACCAGTTACTTTTGTCAAATTTACGATACCAGTTAAGGGTTAAGGATGAATTTCGAGTTACGTTTAGGAATACGGACCTGAATGTTTCCAAACAAAGGGACACTACAAAACTAAATAAGCCAGTACCGGTTTAGCAAATATCAAAAAAAATATTAAATAAAATTATAAACAACAACAAAGTTTATTCTTTCTTTATAAATAATAAACAATTAACTTAGCATTTCTAGTCAGTCTTTAGTATTAACTTAAAATAATAATTAATATTATTTACAAAAATTTTGATTTATTATCAGACACATCGTTTAATATTAATCATATAAATAATAGTAAATACAGTAAATTTTAAATCAAAAAACCATTAAATAGCCTGAGTTCTGAGATTTCGAAGATGATACTCGTAGATAGTCAGACAGGCAAAGTGGCATAGTTCCGCTTGTGCCATTGTGATATTTTGTCCCAAATCCCAAAAATATATTTTAATAATTATAAAACATCTGGGAAGTATATTTTCGACCATGACTGTCTGTTATTCTTGCATTCTCACTGTATTTGTAGAAACTGGCAGGCAAGAGTTATCAGACAGCCTCATCATATAACTTGTTGACCGTGGAAAATGACGATCTGGAAAGAAAATCACATTTTATTATCCTGTCATCAGGGCTTTAAAAAATAAAATACCTTGCAAGTGTTTTGTTCGGAACGCGCACGAAATCGGAACATTTTATAAAAACGGCAAAAACCGGTTTATTACACGATGAACAAAGGCTCGTGGCGAGACAGTTGCAGACAAAAAAAAGCCTTATTATTGCATCAATGTTCTTTAGTTCAAACTTTAACGACACAACCCGTGACTGAGCTGCGTGGCTGTGGATTATTATTCCTAGTCTCGTATTGATCCTATTTAATACAAAAAACCAGTTAAAAATGATTAAAACCCTGTTTAATGAGCGAGACGATTTAAATTTCATTCCTCTTATAAATCGTTTTTATTACGTTCCCGTTCGAACGGAAACAAAACCAATACGTTCTTAGGCATTTTGAATGAAACCGGTTTCCAAGCCCTGCCTATAATCGCCTAAGAAAAAAAATATGATTAAGTTAAAATAGACTTAAAATAATGGGTTCCTCGAATCTTGGATGTAATAAGGGTATTTTGAAAAATCTATGAAGGCAGTTTTAATTAATTTCGAAAATAGACGAATGTTTCCTTTGAATGAAATTTGCTATATCTATTTAATTGTTTAGAGTACTTTCCCTCCACTTAGCATCAAAAAATTCCACTTTTTATAGTTAGGTAAGTTATTATGATTCAACATGCACCATGCACAAATTAAAAAAAATTAACAACTTACCTTTCAATACTATGTTAAAAATAAATATAATTACCTGAGATGAAACATTTCGCTAAAGCAGAGCACGGTCTTTCTACCAACAGCATAAGGATGAAGGCAACTATAGCCGTCAGTGTATAGTTTATTATAAAACGGCACATCTAAAAAAAAAAACTTTTTGAAATATGTGTGTGAATGTTTAACTCATTTGATTCGGAAGTATAAACACTGTCAGTCTGCATGCATACAAACACCTAAAACACTTTGAGGAAAATTGTAGATCATTTTAAATGATTAGAAACTGATACTGAACTAGATCATTTTATCTGATTAGTTTTCAACTAAGTTTTTTCAAGGATTGCATGAAAATTCAACCATTTTTTGTTATTTGTGGGAAAAACTTAAATATACTGTTTTCAAACTAAACCCTTCATATAACATTACACCAAGCATGCTATTTAATTTTACTAATGGTATAAAAATATATCTGATATTAATAAGATTGCATAAAAAAAAAGTAGCTTCAATAGGTACTTACAATAAATTTGGTGTCAAAATCTATAGGGGCCAATGCAGTACCGTGCATGACATGAAGCAGTGGCATGTGGATCAAGTACATGGTTACAGACATCCTGCCCAGAACCTTCCAGATCTTCAGGGACAACAACCAGTTGACGGCACCTGTGTTAGATTTTTTATTTTATTTATCTCAATAATATAATCTTAGCACGGAGTTGACGTAAATGGTACTTAAAGGGCTTTTTGCATCTCTAGAGTGTGGTGCTAGGAAAATGGTCACTATTGTTAGAGTCCTTGTTTATGTTCTTTTTGGTTAACCCTGAATTAATAACCTAAACAGTAAACCTTCTATTACTTTTATTTAACGAGAAAGTAGATTCCATTAAATGAAATTTTGTTGAGATTGAATAAAGCTAAATAATAGTAAAATAGTGAATTTTTTTAAAGTATAGTAATGAGCCTTCATACTGTCCCACTGCTGGGCAGAGGCCTTCATTAATGAATTGAAATTTACAATAAAATAAAATATTTTTTTACCCAAGCGTTTTTTAAAACTTCCGCGGCTCACTTTAGGAAAATTAGCGAGCTCAAAGTTATGACACTCTGCCAAATTTTTTTCATAGGGCGTTATACGTAAGTTACGTTTGAAGAACGCGATAATTCAAAAGATTGTAAAATCCCATTCGCATTTGCAACTCAGCAAATGTTCAAACCTGCTTATAAAATTGTGTGTTTTTATCTTTTAACTGGCATCGATGTCAGGTAATTACCCAATCAATTTAAACTTCGATTTCTTCAAAAATATAAACGTATCGTATGATGAACAGGATATAGTTTTGAATGAGTATTCAGTCATTAAGAATTAACGGTTTGCAATAATGAACTTTTTAAACGTACAGCAGCTCCTAAAGAACCTATCTTAATCCAAACTTCCTAAGTGGCTGAACACGATGCGATGTCTAAAACGAACAGTCAAAAGCATAATCATATCTACACATTTTCAAGGCTTCAAAAATATCTGAGCAAAACATTAGCCACAAATATCCATACATGAGTTCGTTCAGACTCTTTATTTACGTGTAATAGATATTTTTGTGGCTAATGTTTTGCTCAGATATTTTTGAAACGTTGAAGATGTGTAGATATTTATAGATAATAATAATACAAAAAATAAATATGCGCCAGACAACACACCTCTTGTAATGGTCTCGAAGTAGGGATTATTATTCCCATGTTACGAGAAAATAAGCCAGGGGCGTCTCCCAGCACACCCAGAAGAAATCGTTTCCTGAATTGACTCGACCGGGAATCGAACCCGGGACACGACGGAAATCGAGGCGAGAAACCGTGCTACAGCGCACTACGCATGAACATGACCTATATTTATTCGATTAGCCTATCCGGTGGCTTCATAACCTTACTATCTTACCTCCATGCCCTTTCGCACAGGCGAAGATGATCCAGCTCATGCAGGCCATCCAGAAGTAGCGCATGTGGGCGTTCACAGCTGCATCGATAGTGACGTTGTTCCAGGTCAGCTGGACTATTGGGTAATGCATTCCAAGCAATAAAGTTGCTACTAACGCGGTAAGAATCCAAAGCAGTGCCACCAAAGACTGAAATGAAGAAAAAAGTTAATAACGGTTAAATTGCTGCATTCTAGTTTTAACTTTAGAAAGGGAAAGCAGAAGGCTCACCACCATGTTGGGTTCAGGTAACATGCTTGGCGAAAGGATGGCTTGTGAGTGCTCCGTTCACCCAGACGGCAAGAGCCGAATTACCTCTGACTACCCGTTTGGGATACAGTCGTAAGCGAATGTTGTGTATGTGTTTAACGTTAGTCAAGACATGCTCGAATCTACAAATTTTCTGTGTGTAATAATTATGCCTATTTGTGACGTAATTACGGGTTTATCCAATATGAAATACCGAATCTAACCCCCAAATCCTGAAACAAATTAATCTTCTGATGCTGTCGTCTCTTGTTTTGCAACATGTCAGTAGAAATATATGGGACAACCATAATTCTGTGCACTGGTCTATACCAGTGGTAGGCAACCCTCCCTCATACTGTTTTATGGGAGGGTTGCCTACCACCAATTTGGCCGTAAATTCACCTAGAGCGAACCTGCGCAAAGAAAAAACAAAAAAAACTTGTTTTGATGATAAATATAGTCCCTTATACCACATGTTCGTCAGTTGTATCGGAGTAAACTCCCAAGGTAAATTGTGGTAGATCACATGAAAGAAACTCACCTTTGGCATGCTTGGTCGTTTCGGGAACACGTACATCAAATAGCCAACGTTCAATCCAATAAAGAATGGTGATCCACGGATTAATCCATTGGTATAGTAGGTTTCAAAGTAATCAGCTAGCCTTTCAGGACGTCTGTAATATTTTGTAAGATTAGTTAATTATTCTTATAAATCAAATCTTTAATGCACAAGTAAAAACAACAAAATAATTACAGAAAGGCGACATCTTTACCTACATATTCATAAAATATTGATGTATTTCAATATAACAAGGTAATTGTAGCTGATGTTTAGAATTTTATAGATTACAAGGGAAAGCCGACTAATAATTGTGCAGTAATCAGCGCACTTATAAATATTCTAAGTTTTAAGTAACCAATCTCTGAGTATCTGTTTTAATACTTGAAATCTTGATAGAAAAATTGGCGCCTGTTGGAGAATTGGCTATGTGTTTATGATCGAATTTCGAAAGGTTTAATTGACTTTTAATACCTTTCAAACTAGATATTCCACGCTTCTATACGTATCTACTTCTTTTTACTATTCTGACTGACTTTATCATCATCGGCTATTGGAAGTCCATTGCTAAGCATAGGCTTTCGCTACAAATGGCCAGAGTGACCTGCATCAGCCAAAATCTTGCAAGCGTTATTAAGTCACCCATTTCATTAGATGTGTTTAAAAATCTCCTTCCAATCAGTAGGACGGTAGCATAATATGACAGTACTTACGATGTGGCAAAAAGAGAAGAAGGCACGTCCTTAGTGTAACTTAGAGATGCAACCAAGATCATACCAATCAGAACGTTTAAAACGAAAGATAAATTCCGTTTAAGTCTGCTCTTCTCAATCAGACCCATGACCAAAAACGGTGACATAAGGTATAATACGCCTTCGACTCCTAAGTACCAGGAATGGCTTAGACACTGAAAAGGAAATAACCAATTATTATTATCAATTGAATGCAAAATATGAAAGTCAATTACATAATCCAAATCAATGACTTGATTGGCCCGTGAATACAATAATTAATTGTGTAGCTCCCAGCACAAAACTACAATTACTTATGTATTTTATTTTTCTTTTAACTCATAATATCCCACTGATGGGCTAAGGTCCCCCCATTATTCTTCACATTTCCCTACTGTCTAAGGTCTGCCACTCGCTGGATTGGTCATCGCACCTTCGTTTCCGAGGCTTTTCTCTTTGGCGATGACCATCTGTGGGATGCCACTGGGTAGTTGTCTGGTTTCATTTTGATTGACAGTTCCTGTTTCAAATTATGAAATGCACCAAAAAGGATCCATATAAATTTATAAAATCATAAATTTATTACAAAGCCACATCTCAATCTCAAGAAATCCGCATAAAAATGCTTGATCCCTAGACACTTTTGATGTGTGTATTTAACTTTCGATTAAGATGAAACTAGCTATTGGATAAGGGAATTTTTATTTTTTAGCATCAAACAATGCTCTGTTTTCTACACGAAGATAGAAACTAGAAAAAAAAATCCCGCTTGAGTCCCAGGACCAGGTCGAATTTTTCTAGTACTTTCAAATCGTCAAATTTAATAGACATAATTACTATAATAATAATATAGAAATACATACAAATACACAGTATACAGACATAATGCGACTCTACCACCGCGTCGGAGTTGTTTCTTGCTGAGAAGACCCGGCGAGAAACTCAGCAGTTACTCTTTCAAACTTGTCAATGAAATAATTGTATACACAAGAAAGGTTTAGGACACAGTTACTATTTTATTCAATAAAACTTTAGTTATATAACGTTTTATAACAATTGCAATAATGAAAGATTACACTCAGTCGTACAAATCTCTTCTAGAACATCAAACACACTAAAAATCTTAGAATAACATAGCAAGATAGCCCCGTCAAAAATGAAGCACTAATCCGATCCACCCATGCGTGACTATTACTTGCTTACGTGCGGCGCGCTTTGACATTGAACATTGCGGAGCTGTAATGAACACTGCAAAGCAGTCCGTTAGGAGCCATTTATGGCTCCAATTAAGGTGCTTCAAAATGGGCGCGCGGACTTGGTTTCTATATGTAATTATTCTAAGCTGACAATATATCTTTCCATTCAATAACCAACAAATGACATTCAGTATTCCTATCTAGCAATGAGTTCAAAGAATTGAGGTCCCAGGTTCTTCATTCTGTTTAAAGTTCTTTTTAATTTTGGCGGCTGAAAAATAGAGTGCAATAGGGAAGTAGAGGGGCCTTTTCCCTGGAGTACACTTTGGGGTAATGTTACAATAAATTAAAAGTGATATTGGTATAAAACAATGTAAAATTGACTGGTCTATTGGAGCCTAGGCTGTGGCCTAGGTAAAAAACCTGCCCAGGGCAAACATTCAAAATATGTGTCATATCTCATCTTTGTGTCTTTATGACATTTATGTTTTGATCATCAATATAAAAAAGTGCACAATTTTTTTAATTAAAAATTTCCTATTATTCCTATTATTATAATTTATCCTGGTGCATTCAAAACGTCATTTTTACTCCATTCACTATAGCATTATACAGAAAAGAGGTTCTTTTTAGGGTAAACTTTCTTTTTTTTTCACAAAAATAGTATAAATGATTTTGGTTAACTGACCCCGCAAGGTCAGTTTCAAGCGGGACCCGCTCTGGAGGCCTCTATCTAGGAGGAAGCATTTAAAATCAAAATTATGATTGCCTGATAATAAACAGATTGATAATGAACAGAAAGATGTCTCAGGTCTTAAAATGGTTTTACTTGAAAGTTGTATAAAAGAAAACTAGCCATAGGCCGCGTAAATTGTAAGAATAAAAGGTTTTCCAATTAAACCTGTTTATTGGGTTATTTCACAAAATTATAGGTACTTGCCATGTTCCCTTGGTTGGCATCGTTTTGGGCACCCAATATATTCAACCACCAGTTTTCCCTGCAGTTTTGAGTGTTCCTCGCCACGTTGTACCAGTTGGGGCCATCAGACACGTGGTTAAGGGTCGAAGCTTGGAGCAGAATTACGATGGCAACGACAGGAAACAGTCGTCGGTAACGGTTCAAATACAACAGCGGCGTTCTTGTAAACAGCGTTTCTGAAATAACAATTTCGTTTTTAAAAGTGCAATGGAATTTAATTAATTTATATAGTTCATCATTATTGGCAGCTTTCAGCCGTCCAATGCTGAACAAATGGCACATTATTTTTTTAAGCAGCTTGTATGTGTTCTGCCTAATAATCCAATTTAAATTTAGACAATTACCAGGTCTTTCGTCACCTTTACGGTGGCATACCATGCATTTAATTTGTTGTATATAGTTTTATAAAATTTAAAACCATCTGGGCTGCTGACGTCATCCCTAACATATACAACGACCAGAATTGACCAGTTATGCCCTGATCGGGTTAATCAGAGCCTAACTGATCTTTTTGATTTATTATAGACTAGCTGCCTCGACGGACTTCGTTCTGTCAAAAGTAATTGCACGTCGGTAAAGCAGCACATCGGTAAAACAGCACATCTCGCCCGCGTTTTTTTGACTTGGTTTACTTACTATTATTTTTACTGAATATTTTGTTTGATTATAAAAAAGAGCCTATATCACTTCCTGATGATGTAGCTTCATAATGGTGATAAAAAAAAAAAACGGTCCAGTTTGCATTATATAGAACGTCAATTCAAAATACAAAGAAATCAACGATCAAATCTTTTCTCTTTAAAATATAAATATAGACTAGACAGTTATTTAATCGCTGTCGCACCTGGTTGTAAGTGACGATGCGGTTTACGAGGAAACATCTCATAATATCTCTATTATCTCAATATCTCATCTCGTCTAGTAAATCTCTTCTCTTGAAGAGATCCAGATTGTATTGGTATCTGTGTGGTGTGTGTTGTAAAGTGGAGACAGCGTCTCGATTACTTTGTGTTGATCCCCCATTCGACAGGTAACTGTGAGGGTGTGAGGCTCAAGAGGTCGTGTTTACGCGTATTTAGGGATACGATTTATCGAATAATACTTGATTTGTTTGATATCAACTTACTTTTTCGAACCGCATCTTTGATCAAATAGTTAAGCACAAAAACACCAGTCAACATCATTAATGTGTCAAATACCAAATGGTAACTTGTTATCCAGACTGCAGTGGTCGATGTCAGCCACTAAAAAGAAAAGAATTTGCATCATATAACGCCAAATTAAAAAAAAATGGTATTGAAGAAAAGTCGACAAGCTTTAAGGAAATTAAAAAATTTCACAATTTAAAAAGAATTGTGATTTTAGTGCTTAGCCATCTGACGCTAAACTAAGCAATGCAAATCCAAATAATGACTGTATCATTTCAAGGTCTACGTCTCTTTTATAAAAAAGACGGTCGACGGTCTACGTATTTTTTCTTTTTTTTTTACATATCTTCCATTAATACGATCGGCTATCGCCCTATATCTATTATGGAAAGCCAAAATGTTTAAGATAGTAAAAAGTAATAAAGTTAACACTCACGTTAATTATGTCCAGTGGGTTAGCTGATAAGGTCGTGATATGTATAACATGTGAATGAGCTACTATAGCCCACATGACTGATAAAGCCTTAACGCCAGCAATGAAACCTACTGATTGGTCCTTCACGCGGCAGGAGACGAGAGTCCTAGCATTGCTGTACACAGAAAAAGACCTAAAGACTTTTTTTGAAAGCTCGGATCCTGTAAACAATTATATAAGCTTTGATTAAAACACATTTGAACACATTCTTCAAGAACCATTACATAATGTAGTTATGAAGTTTTCTATTGTTGAGTTACTCGCCACTCAAAAATACTGGCAACAGTAATAATTTTTAATTTCTAAAATTTTGATTTAATTATTTATACTCAAATACCTGTCGCCAGCTTACCTTTTGTAAATGAGTTGATACTGTAAACGTCGTAACAGGTACTCATGATCGTTAGTAATCCAATACTTCCAAATATTGCACTAAAACAGATTACAGTTGCAGTATAAAGACAGTTTAGTATTAAAATTTAGCAAAAACGTTTCGAAATTTTTTAAGTCCAAAGTTAAAAGAGAAAGGAAAATAATATCAAGCAAAATTAAATAGTATTAAAAGCAAAAATATATCCTTTATCTATGAAAAACTGATTTGTAATGCGACATGATGTGCTCTGGACGATGAGGAGAAAGAGAAGCCCGATTTGAAATTTAATCAAAATTGTATTCAATAAGAAACCGTCGTTCAAAGTAATATACAACTTAGTCATGTTATTGATTAAAATTTTATTCTTTGTTTTGCTTAAAAGAAGTTTCAAATTAAGTTCCTTAGCAAAAATTAACTACCAGCAGTGATGACTTACCAAGCTACAACGTCAGCAGTTGAAAATAATTTGTCATGGGGAAGGCGACAGAAGCCTTCTTCATAATGTAATCCTGCACCAGTTAGATTGAAATACATGCTTTCTAAAGCTTGTCTAGTAGTGCATGATTTGGGAACACAAACTGCTAGCATAAATTCTGGTTCAGCTGAAACATTTCTGAAAGTAGATATTTCTGTTACTAATTGGTTATACAACATAAACACCAATAATGCTTTGGGTCTACCATATATACTTCATTATTTAGGGGGTTTCACGTTTAATTCAAAGCGAAAAGAATCAACCTTAAATCGGGAAACTTAGATTATCTTTCGATCTAAGTAATTAATCCAAATGATGAGATAGCGGTCAGTTTGAAGAAATCTTCTGAATCAAGTTAAATTTGAAGTTTTAACACCATCAAATTGCATTTTCTTACCTCGATCTTCGGGATCCCAATCCCATTGTTGATTCTATACCAGCTTTGATTCTATTATATTGGGTAATTTGTGCTACAAGATTCTCGTTTATAGCATTAAGTAAGTTTTCTACCCAAGAAACCCGTAGTATTTTTTGATCTTCATAACCTCGTTCAAAGTTGTTTTGGGCTAGTGGTGCTTTAATGGTACAGTATTTTCCTTCTATAACGGAATTGTCCGTTTCTTTTTTTATGGCCAGACACTCGTGGTAGTTACCTAAACTGGCCAAATTTCCTTGTGAAATACCTTGTGGCATTCTAAACCCTGCGTCGATAACTGTAAATTAGAACAAGATATAAAATTTAATTCAGTGAAATGGGACTCTTTTTATATCTGAACACCAGCCAAGGAAACGTGCATATAAAATGTTGTTTTAGGTATTTTGGATTTCTTTCTCTGAAGAGATTGGATTGAGATTTTTACTGCAATAGTTTAACAACTCTTCAAAAAATATGTAAAAGTAAACTCACATTGACTCTGCAACTGCGCATGTTTTCCAATGAAATCCAATTGTTTTTGACAAAGTGCGCGATCCAACACATCTCTATATAATTTTTTATTAAATACACTAGAAGTGCCTTCTGTAGAAACTACTATAAACAAAATTGAAATGAAATTTGGCAGATATTGCATGTTTACGTTTGTGTTATTTGAAACTTTTATTTTCACATAATATGTGCCATTTAGCTAAGGGCTTGTAATCGACAGACAGATTTCTCAAAGTTGTTATTATCTTATAATGGAACTAAGATAATAGAATTATGACTATCAGTGAGGAAACATGAATTTGATAACGTCTGAATCATAATTACACCTGTGTTGGGCTAATTAAACGCTTATGTTTAGTGAACTGCTCAAACAGTTGATAAGATAATAATGGCAAGTGAGCGGTAGAGTATAAGTTCCTCGAATCTGCAAGTTTATCAAATCATAAGGCTTAGTTGCGTATTTCCAAAACACACTAGGGCCGACGATAATTACATTTTAGCAGGTTAAATAACGGTCAATATGGAGCTTCCAACTCGTAACTTTATCAACACAATTATTATCCAGAGTAGCAAACATGATTAAAACACTAACTTGCCAACTACTAAGTTGGGTTCTAATACGCTTGGCAAAATATGGGCTTCTGAGTGTTGCGTTCACCAGCAAGGCAGCAATTAACTTGTCTGTGACTGACACCATTTGCCCATAATATAGAGCGTATGTCTATACTCATATTAAACTCATATTTATACTTATAAGAAATTGGATAGGCTCCAAACCACTGGACTAATTTAAAAAATTCTATAACGAATATTAAGCTACATTATCAGGAGGTACGCCTACAAAAAATGCAATATAAGTTGCATTTTTTGTAGGCGTATTTTAACGGAAGATATACCTGGTGCGAAGCCGCTTCCATAGCTAGTACATAATATTATGTAAGATAGCTGTTGCCCGCGACTTCGTCCGCATGGTTAAGTATAAGCATGTGCCGGGTCTCACCCCGTGCGCCGAGAGCCTCGTGTCGTGCACAAAATTATAATTATTTTTTCCGTGCGTATTTTCATTTCACGTTATTATATCAGAATCTGTTAATCCAAATAAAGTGTTGTAAAGTACATAATTTATCTCCGTAAAATGATCTTGATGGTGAAATAATTTTCAATCATAAGGATTGATTTGCTTGTGTAGAAATAATTCTTAAAATCTGCCTTTTATTTTACATTATTTTTAACACATAACACATCTTATAGCTACTTATTTATAAAAGATACATGTATTCGAACTCAAACATCTTTATTTAAATAGACTTAATCAGTACTTTTAAATAGTTGAAAAATATACTAAATAATAGACATAAATACTATAATAATATGAATAAATAAACAGTATACAAACTTTAACATAATGCGACTCTACCACCGCGTCGGAAAAGTTGATTCTTACTGAGAAGACCCGGCGAGAAACTCAGTAGTTACTCTTTTAAACTTGTTGTGGTTTTACAATGCGAGTTAGTAGAGTTCAATTTGTTTGTTGATAAAAAAATGCTTAAATTCTAATATTAAAAAATAAACAGAACAACCTAACAAGTACAGCAAAGCTACATTATATAAAACAAAAGGCTGTTCCAAGTCATTTATACACTTCCAAAAATAAAAAATTGTTAGTCATTAATACACTTAAGTCCGGTATTTAATTAATAAGTATTACAAGAGGAAACTGATCCCGCACTGAGCAGTGAGCTTAAATCAAAGGCTTTTTTTATCTAAAAGGTAATCATTGGTAGTATAATACCCCTTTTTTAATAAAACAGATTTTATGTGGTTTTTGAATCTGTGCAGCGGTAACATGCAAATTGCCTGAGGAACTTTGTTGTAGTAGTGTACACCTTGCCCCATAAAGGATCCCAAAACTTTTTGTAATCTAAACAATGGAAGCGCAATTTTATCCTTATTCCTAGTATTTTTGGCGTGTATATCGCAGTGTTTTGTGAAAAGACTGTTATTCTTTTTCACCAAAACAATACAGTTGTAAATAAATTGGGAAGCCACTGTAAGAATCCCAATTTCCTTAAAAAGCTCTCTGAGTGAGGCCCGTGCACGAAGCATCTATATAGATCTGATCGCTCGCTTTTGCAGGATAAAGATGGTTTATATATCCGCCGCCTTAACCCAAAGTCCAATGCCGTAAGACATTACACTGTGGAAAGAGCTGAAATAAACAGAACGAGCAGTATCAACATCTGTTAATAACCTTATTTTACTGACAGCGAATGCTGCCGAACTAAGATTGGCAGAAAGGGCATTTAAATGAGGGCTCCATTGCAATTTCGAGTCTAGTGTTATAACGGGAATCCTCGATGCGATGATTATTTATTATTTAGGGTAAAAGTATAGGTAGGAAAGAAGAACTGTAACAAAATAACAATAAATGAATACACAGAGTCCTAGGTAATAGATTATCTAATAGTAATAGGTAAGTAAATAGGTATGATATGCTTACCCCGATACACGGGTTCCTGTTACTTATAACTGTTTTAACTGTTTACAAAATTGGTTATTTAGAGCATTTAAAAAATACACCATCACGTAAGTTATACTAGTTAAACTGGTAATCTGGTAAAATGCTCACAAACTGTTCAGTACGATGGTTTTGGTAGGACTGAATCAAAAAAGCTGCGCATGCAATGCGAAACAAAAATCGAATTGAATCAAATTTGAAAACAAGTACAAAATACTTTTAATGGCCAGCAGTTAAACCATGAAGTTTCCAGCGATCGTGGAGGTTGTAACGTCCACGAGACCGAAAGGAAACGGCATCGTTACAGTGTAACTCCTAGAAAAGCAGTGGAGTCTACTAACTCCATAGCATTATTACCAATTTTCAAATCAATTTGGTTATCTTTAACATTATGCAATTTAAAATTAATGCATTTAGTCTTTTTTGCATTGAGCTTTAGATTATTAGTACCTTTATGAGCGCGTTATTGACGTCGTCAAAAAGGTTTTTATTTCTATCAATATTAAAAATTAAAGACGTATCATCTGCGAATAAAACAACATCACATATATCTTTCACGTAGAAGGGCAAATCATTAATATCAACTGGAAATTGGAAAGGACCCAGAATAGATCCCTGTGGAACCCCCATTTTAATTTGTGATCCAGAAGATAACACACCATTAACATGTACTTTTTGAGTGTATTGTGTCGCGAACTTTTTAATAGATCTACTAAAAACCTATAGTTTGTAGTATGTACATTGTATGCATGTATAATCAACATTGGGGCCAGAGCGCACGCACGAAAATATTTTCGGTAGGGAAGAGATATTTAGCTAAAACGCGGCTCGTTTGCTTACATTTGGATTTCATGAAGATGCAAAATTTTCACAACAGATCATGAACAAATTCCTCTGACTCATTGTTTAATGAATGATATTCGACAGGTTCTTCTTCAAAACAATCTCTTTATCATTTGTCAGACTTTCTTCTTAGAGGGAGGAGACGGGCTTCATAAGTATAAAAGCACTATTTACGAGTATTTTCTTTGCTCACAATTTAACACCATTTGGCAAACATTTTTGAAACGTAGATTTTCCATGGTAGACCTATGGACTAATGAATACAGATTTGACTGGCCCGTTGGCAATCAAATGGTAGTGATACTGCTTTTGGTGCCAAAAGAGGTGGGTTCGATTCCCACCCAAGGCAAAAATATTTTGTGTATATTTGAGTGAAAATTAAAGCATGTTTATCATTTTCTGAAATCCAAAGTACCTACAAGCTCTGCTTTTTTTGGGTAAGTTGATCGTGGTGTGATGTTCGCGATATTTATTTATTTATTTACTAACGTCCCTTACTATTTACTGATTTTTTCACTAACAGCTTATGATCTACAAACAAATTGAATGAATAAACACAACGATCCCAAAATGTACAACATTTTTGCAACTCAAGTTATTAAACTTAAACTACTACTGGATTTATCATTTTTGCCCGGTACTCGTAAGATGCATTTCTCTAAACAATAGTATTTTTTTCGCTAAAGTTGAGAATGAAAACCACATTGTATAAAATTTGTTTTATTTATAGGACAGATTGGTTTTTATGAATTAATCCTTACCTTTCCATAAATCATAATTATTCAAAATTATATTGAATTATCAGTAGATAACGATGTAACAATTCCGGTTATTACTAATGATAGAATAATACAAATTATCTGTTTGCGAGACCAGCTTAGTCAACAACTTCATTTTATCATATTCCTAATTAAAATCTCCCGAAAAATTAAAATGCTTGCTTTTTTGTGAAACTCCTGATGAAAAATGTTCATTTGTTATTTGTTAAGTTAACAACTATTTTTTAAGCCTAAACGCCAGACCTAGTCGTAGACCAGCACATAAATCTTTATTCAGTTATTCCCTTTTTTACGATATCTTTAATTGTAATCTATATCTTTTACAAAATTCATCAAAATTAGTTCGGGTGCTTAGGCAAAAATAGTAACAAACAGACAAAGTTTAAATTCTTCCACCTCATCACATCGACTGGCTCGCAACAGGCCGGGTCTGAAGGCATCGAAACACATGCCGCGACAGCCGACAGCGTCCGCTGGAATCCGTACGCACTCCTGGCTAGAAGTGCTACAAAACCCGACAGTTGAAATACCAGTACGGATTGTTAGTGTTTTTTTTAAATATATATTGCCCGTCCAGATGACCTCACTCCACCTGATGGTAAGCGTTCGTGAGGTCCAGATATGAGGCTGATAAGCTCAGTCATTCAAACGAAACAATGAGCTGGCCATCCTTACCTTGAAGGCCTGCAGAAATGCCTTTTCACGCCCCGCTTGAAGAACCCGGGACTATAAGAAGAAGGAAACATATGTGCTGGAAGGGCGTTCCACGTCTGGATGGTACGACAAAGAAACGAGTCACCGAATCTTTTAGTTCGGGCCAACAAATGCTGAATTGTGTGTGGATGACGCCGTAGTCCAGCACGCGTGGTACGGGAGTGGAAAGGTGAGGGTGAAATAAGCTGGAATAACTCGTCAGAGCATTCCCCATCCTAGAAGCGATAGAGAACACTTAGCCTGGCAATGTATCTACGCAATTGGAGAGGCTCAAGGGTCAAAGTTACCTCTGGATTTCCAATAATACGGATAGCACGCCGCTGCAACCTGTCAAGAGCTTTGAGTAGGTACTTGGCGGAACCGTCCCAGAGATGAGAGCAGTATTCCACAGACGAGCAAACTTGTGTCTTATACAAGAGATAGATCAGAAGTGATTATTGATTGTATATGATTGAGACCATTTGAAGGAACGTGGCCGACGTGCAACCACTGGAATCCTATATACTAGCAACAACCGGCTGCTACAGAAATCTATGTGGCCTATGTTCAGCAGTAATGTCTTGTGGGTGCGAATGGGGATTATTATGAATGAAATGAATGGGATTATCAGAAGACAATTTTCAGCGATAGGCCTTTAGTAAACCGGTGTTGGCCTTGTTACGAAAATAAACTATCTTCGTTCGTTTTATGTATATTGGAAACTGTTATCACATACATAGATAATAAAAATACTATCTGTATGTAGATATAGAAAATTTTCCAAAACAGAACAATAACTAATTTAATTAATTCTAATAAAAACATGTTTTTGTAAAGAAACGAAATTACGGTAAATTGGTTTACCTATTCTTCTCGGCGTTTCGGGGACAATTGCATGTCACCGTGGTCACGAGCGGACTGACATGCAATTGTCGCCGAAACGTCGAGAAGAATAGGTAAAACAATTTACCATAATTTTGTTTCGTTGCAAAAACCCGTTTTTATTAGAATTCGTTAAAATGCAACAAGAAAATTTAAAATTTTAACTCATTTAATTTTTATCACATTCATGTTCATCACGGACTCTACTCTATGATCTTGATCCTAGACGATCTAGACAGGATACCCATTGCATCAACGGACCAGCCAGCATTAGTCAGTATAGGTCGTTAATTTGCAGGCCCATATCCGATTCTTCGGCACCATACACGATCCTATAGAACCGAGGTTAAACAATAACGCAAAAACTCCAAAACGAGCCAACGGTCAATTAAAACATGTAATGTAACAAGACGCTATAATTTAAGCCAGCAAATCGGTCGGTCGGGGTAATTATCGGCAGCATTACTCCAGAGTATAATGTCTCATTGTTAATTGTTAGCCGGGGGTATCGGAGGCGGATCTCTTTAGGCTTGTCCGCCTTATCTTTGTAAGAGCCTGCAAGCTGCCGTCTGGTAAGGCGGGCTATTCTCGGCGCGTCTGAGGGCGTTTGCTGCTTCCGTCAGCAACAGAAGTAACTACACACTTCAGCGGCTTGTCACATTAACTTTGTCTAAGTTTTCACTACAAGGGAAATTATGGATGGCAGCCAGAATGGGAAAAAGTACCGGGCCTATGTCAATCTACAGTTTAGGTACGCTCGGCCGCAGCGCCCCAGCGACGGGCGTATGACAGTTGCTTGCCAAGTATTAAATGAATAAATATCTGGGATAATTACACCAAGATAAACATACTTAAATATTTCCAAATACATACTTAAATAGATAATAATACCCAGACACAAAACAAATACAAAATAATGTTCGTCACATAAATGTTTGTCATGGGTGGGGATCGCACCCACGACCTCCGGTGCTAAAGGCAGGATTGCTGCCAGTGATGTTTGTGAGGTTTAAAAATATGCAATTTTGTACCTAATAAATAACCTCATACTTGGGGAAAGTACTGTATTTCATGAGTAGATTCTTATTTTAAATGGATGCCAATGATATCGCAGTCACCCGAAATATTTTGAAAGAATGATGCTAAGAGTACAAAAAATCAATAATATTTCGAATTGTAAGTGAAGTATGCTTTTTAGCGCCTTACGATTAACGTCACGTCATGTTTAGAGAAACAAGAATAAACCTCATTGTGTTTTTAAAAGCCCCGAGTTGACGATATTTCCTAACCCAAGTTTTTTGGTGTAGTCATAGAACCCAATATAGTACCTGCCGTTTAATTGTGTGACCTGAATGGACCGCTGCACAGGGCCCATTTTGCTTGCAATTAGCACGCGATTTAATAAGTGAAATGGCCGGTAAATCTCTAAAGGATGGTTTATACGTACAAATCAGTCTCAAGTTTATGTAAAACTGTGGTTTTATTGCAAGTTTTTATCTAGCATGATCAAAAAGATAACTGTATTTTCAAAGTCTATGTGACAAGTAATTAGCAAGTTTATTATTAAAGATTAGAAAAAATCAACAATACGATTAGACACTGGTAAAATATTTTTGCAAAAAGAGACGTCATCCTGCAACGTGTGTGTGATAAACGCCTTGACGATCATGATAGTTGGTTTGTTATTTTGTTTTTTTAAATAGGCTCCGAAACTACTGGATCGATTTTTAGAAATTATTTCACCAATATAAAGCTACATTATCAGGGAGTGAGAAAGGCTATATTTTATTTCTATTTAGCCTTTAATACGACAGGAAAGACAGTCTACGCGAGCGAAGCCACTGATGGACAGCTAGTATTTAATAAATAGCTAATTTCACACGAATGAGCTCGCTAGCAACAGCTAAACAATAAAAAGACAGTAATCCCTTTTTTAATAGACGCATCACTCACACCAATAACACTCCTAATTCCATACCAAGAACAAATCGTGACCAAACGATACCGATTGCTAAAATAAGTTAAAAGAATCAAATTCCATCTAATTCTTCACGTTTTGCATATGAAATTCCTCGTTTTCGAATTTGATTGCCAATTACGAATTCCAACGGCAACAGTAGTCATCATGGTATTGCTTAAATATCGGTTGCCATTCCCTAACCGTGGGCGATATTTTTAAAATGCCCACTGTTTTAACCACAGAGATAATTCAAAATAAATGACGTGAGTGTAAGCTGAATGCAGTGCACCTATTACTGCTAAATTGAGGTCACGCTCAACGCCTAGGTATTAAGCACCCCAACTCGGATATTAGCCGGTGTGGTTCCGATTTCTAATTTGACCAGAACCAAGAACCAATCTTTGTGGGCATTGTTAAATTTGCAACTAACTCTACGGTGATGGAAAAAATCGACAAAAAACCAAATCAACCCGGTTATCGGCGGATGACTACCACAACCGCCGTTGGGTTCTAATACCATTGGTGAAAAGTGAGGTTCTGAGTATTCCGTTCACCATGACGGCAACAGTCGCGTTTTGCCTCTGACTACCCCGTTTGGTATATAGTCGTGATGATATATCTAATAATATCGATTAAGAAATGGCATTTTCCCAGAGCCCAAACGTTATCGTGACGACACGATAAGCGTGGAAAAACATGCATGCTTGGTTATTTATAAACGGAGCTCCTTGATGGATCCATTAGGATTTATATCTGTGGTTTTAACTTATGAACGAGCGCACGCGAATTCATAAGTGATCGTTTTAACTGGTAGCTAAAGAGTTTGAATAGTTTATATTTATGATTTTGATAAAAAAACGGACAAAAATCACAGCCTGGTCTTTATATTAATTTCTATGAGCTTTGTCTAGTTTACGACGGAAGTTTCTGTGATCTACCAACAAGGTGGTAATCCCTGGATCCACCATGGTCTCGTACAGTTCGGTTTCAGAGATGCTTCCTTCCGAGGACGCTTATATTGTGGGGTGAGCTACCTGAGGTTTTCCAATGTGCCTTATTAATGAGTTCTTCAAATGGGGTTTGAAAAGGTTTGAACAGGGTTAGCCCCAAGTGTTGCGCGTGTAAGATTTCAGGATTTATGTGTTTACCTATGTCTACATTAGATTTCTAGATTAAATCCCGGGTCTAAATTATGATAACAATTTGTACAGAAATTTCAAACTTTTCACTTATAATTTGACTAAACAGTTTGATGGTTTTAAGTTAAATTGATTCGCCAAAGGGGTATTCGAAATACTGGCGTCATTTTTGAAATTTCACAGCCATTCACCAAACCTTATTATTATGACCGAACATATCAAGGCTAAACATACTCTAAATGGAGCACATAGAGCTAAAGTATATCGGAGCTGAGATATTAGGTATTTTATTTTAAGCTAACTACTCAATTGAATTTTATTCATACCAAGGAATAGGCTTATATCGTGGTCTGTTGTCTCGAACTCCGTACTAACCTGTACTAACGAAACTACGAACACGTGCAACGCGAAAGTTATTTCCCGCGTTGTCGACCCCTTGGGCCGCTCTTCTACCAGAGATGCTATGCAGCTAAGTTGTTTGGATGTGACCTTTCCACTTAGATTAGACCGGTTCCACTGATTCTATGTGACAGAGCGATTTAGATGTACTACAAAGATGCGCTGCAACAAGGAAGCTGCGAAGCTCGAGCTATGCCATGTATCGATAGTAGGAAAGACACGCACAGCAAGCATCCATAGCACGTCTCCACCCACAGCACGCAACCAGGTGTCATGTGATGTGTCTTTTTTTTTATATTGCCCGTCTAGATGACCTCACCCCACCTAATGGAAAGCGGTTGTGAGGTCCTGATATGAGGTTGAACAGCCCAGTCATTCAAACGAATCACTGGGCTGGCCATCCTCACCTTGAAGGCTCTTTTCACGCCCCGCTTGAAGACTATACGAGGAAGGAAACACATGTGCTGGAAGAGCGTTCCACGTCTGGATGGTACGACAAAGAAAGGAGTCACCGAACCTTTTAGTTCGGGCCAACAAATGTTGAATTGTGTGTGGGTGACGCCGTAGTCCAGCACGCGTGGTACGGGAGTGGAGAGGTGATATTAGAAACATAGCTGTGTAGAACTCGTTTTCAATAGTGTTAAGCTAAGTGGACCAATTAATGTAATTGGTAAATATCGAACGCATCCACAGCAACATTGCCATAGTACATCTCTGGTGGAAAAGCAGCTTTAAGCTCATGGAACCTTTGTTCATTCAACACTAATAAATTAGATTCACCAGCTGACCAAATAAGAGCTCATCAGATGAGCTCAGGCTGGCCGTACTGACCAGCAGGAATACAACACTCATAAGGCAGTGTTATTTATATGTTTTTTTGTATGGTAGAGGTACTTATAGTCTGTTTATTTTACTAAGACTGTTTCACTATTAGTATAAGAGCTAGCGACCAAATCGGTCATGTGGCTTCAGCTGTATTGAAACTCCGTTAGCTTCTTCCCTGAACAACCTTTACCTATAATCTTCGTGCTGGCAGGCTGCGGGCGGTGGGTGCGGGTGTAGTGGAGTGGGGAAAAAAAAGAAAAAAAATGTGGGCTCAGCGACTTTAATTTCTTTTTCAAACAGTTGCTCTGTACTCCCTGTGCACCCAAAAAAAAATTTAAATCGATCGGGTGGTGGGAAGGGGTTGCCAGCGTTAATTCAAAGTACCAAAATAATAATAATTTTCGTGTGGGCTCAGCTGTATTGGCTTTTTTTCTGCCGCGAGATTAATCATTAAGTAAGCCCCAAAAAAATAGCCATGCAAAAATATGGTGGGAAGGTATCGAAAAAAATTGTTGAAATTCTAGGATCTTTCAGTGCAGTGCGGATGCGAGCACGTTTTGACCGTTGAACGTGACTTTCGTTAAAAACATTCTTAAATAACGGAGTGAGAATGTAAATACTGAAGAACATTACTGCCACCATAAGCAGCTGATTGGATGTGTCAATGAATCAATCCGTACTGCACTGAAAGATCCGAGAATTTCAACTTTCTCCGTCTATATGCTTGTAATAGTGACATGAACTGATGTACTAGTATAACATACGCTAGCGTGCGTGCTCTTAGCGTGAACAAATTATTGACACTAGTGACACATGACAGTTTTTTTTTATTTTAAGTAATAGGGAGCAAACGACCAGGAAGGTCACCTGATGGAAAGTGATGACCTCCACCCATAGACAACTGCAACACCAGAGGTGTCACCGATGCGTTGCTTGCCTTATAAATGGGAATACACTCTCTTCTTGAAGGCTCCGATGTCATATTCCTTTGGAAATACCGACGTAGGAAGATCATTCCCTATTGGATGTACACGGAAGAAATTGACGCGAAAAACGTACGGTTGTTGAGCGCCAGCCATTCAGGTGATGAGCATGGCACACTAGTGACTCATGACAGTGAGTATGTACACATACTACTACTCGTTTAAGCATAGTTAAAAGGTCTTCGTGAGATAAAACGTCTGTATTAGCATCCAGACGGCCAGCTCAATTGTGGGCGGCGGATTCAGCTGTGCCTTACCGCTCGTAAAAGCAAATGATCATACAAATTCTCGTGGATGTTCAAATCTATAATTAGGAATTTAATCACAGTGATAAATGGCCTCCTTAATGCCGCATCACTGTAAGACGGAATCCATTAGGTATGTACTTGCTCTATGCGTTTATAATGAGTACGTCGGTACTGTATGGGTTGAAAAATAGCTTACACAAAGCCCACAATTATTATTTTTAGTAGGCGTACTGCTGCCGCCGGCGACGACTTACTTGATGAGATGTAGCTACTGACGAGACATCTGTACATACCGGGAAGGTCAGTGATCTTAATTTGTATAGATAAATTTTGGTACGTAATTACATGTGGGTGCAGGTTATAAAAGCTGTGGAAAATAGAGATACCTACCTTTCAGCGCTGTCTCCTTCTATATCTCTCATGATGCATTTAGCAATCGCCTGTCATGCTTGCAAGTAGGCTACACACCCCAATAGTTACAGACAATTCAATGAATTGTTGCGTAGAAAATCTAAAGTGAGATTTTATTTTTTAGATTATTCATTCAGTATGATTCTCAATTATTAGTTCCATTGTATTATATCCTGACTTTAGCAAAAAGTATAGACTTATGCACTAGCGATTGCAAGCTTTTGACGAGATAGACAAGTTCATAACAATCTGACACCAACATCACCTGAACTTTAAATTGTAATTGTATTGTTTGTTTCTGCTTCTCCTACAATCCGCTCAGAAGGCACAAAGCACTAGCTCTGTTATCCTTAATTTTAGCAGACCACTTCTTTCGCAATGTTCTGTTCAAAAAAACAAGTCGACGAACGTAAGGGACAGAGAAAAATGTCTATAGCCACCGGGTGGCATGCCATAATGAATTTATAATTTGCCCGAACAATTAGATCCCCATAGCCGCGGGAGTAAATTTGAATGTAAAATCGTTCCGTTCTCGGGAGCGCCCACCGGTCGTTATGGTTTTTGTTGCCCATTTAGCTTATTGCTGACTTGAGATTTGGTGTTTTAATGAATGGATACTTTGTAAACTAAAACGGCGGGGTGCTTCGTTATGCTAATGTGGAAGAGGTAGCCTCCGGAGCGGTGGAGTGCCAACTTATTGCTGTCTATCTCCCTAAAAATTGCTAATAACGGTTCAGACGGTTTGCTACTCGCACATTGGCAGAATTTTGAGCCTCTTAAAATACGAGTTACATTGAGCCATAAGACTTTCATTTCTGTATATAGAGCTTCCCTATAGGTTACCAAGTGGCCAGACGTTGGGAACTGTGTTAAAGTTACGGATGGCACCGTTTTAGATGGGCGCCGCCACGCGCCGGTTCGATGAATAAATTAATAGTTTTGAAATGGCGTCCTGTGTGTTTTTCTTGCAGAAATGGCATTAAAAAGGATTGTGTCAATAAAGGATTTACAAGGTACTATTTAAGAAAAATACAAAATATCCGTTTATTGTTCTAAAAACTAGGCTTTTGTGGCAGCCTGTGGACACTTACATTACAGCAGGTACGAGTAGGTATCATTTGCTGTTGGTTATAATCCCCTCGGTGTCTTTATCTCAATGCTCGCCATCGTGGTGGCGAGTGTACTGACAGGGTGTTTATCCACGCACTGGACCTACCCTGGTCAAAAGCGACGTTGTCCTTAAGAGGATACAAATGCGCCGTTTTCTCATACAAAAGTCGATTTGGGTACTTTTAATAGGTAATTTCGGTCCGAGTTGCAGTTGTCTCTAGCGCACTCTGCTGGGGGCTCGAGGTTTGCAAAAGACAGCAATAGATTATACAAATACCTATTTTCAAATTATCTCGACCATGCCGTGTGCTCTTGTCCATGCCTTGCTACCATTTTTTTTTTTAATCATGGCATTGGTAGCTCTAGCGTGCACCTCAGGGTTCCCGCAGGTAGCGTGCGGTTGCAACTGCCGTAGCCTCAGGACCGACAGGGCGACAGACTGAACTAAATATATTCCTCAAACGGTATGTATTCCGCTAACGCCACCACGAGGTGTAAAATAAATGGTTTCAAAACTTTTCTTTTAATATTTTTTGTTTTATTGTCTTCGTATTGATTGAGAGTTTATATTCACATAAATTGTAACCATAGTTTTCCATCATAGATATTGTAACTTTAAATGAAAGTGTGTTCTTTCATGAATGACCATATGGTATTGTTAGAAAGTCCTCCCACTAATCGAGGAACGCACTCAGTAGCTTTGTTCCATCCTCAACACACCCATGGTATTCTATACACAGATAATATTAGGTGCCCAAACTATACAGTTTTAGGGGGCACAAGTGGACGCGGCTAGTGGCTAAGACGCGTAACGCCGGGAGCCCTCACAACCAATCGGACTAATGAAACTGCTTCGAAAGGGTTAATTTTCTACTGAATTTCTAAACTTAAAGACTGATGCAGTGAATATGTAGATTTGAAAAGCCAGAAGCGATTTTTAGAATATAGCACTGTTTATTTAAATTATAGGTTCATTTGGATATTCTTGCCTGGGGACTAACCTCCTTATTCATGAAGAATTAATGAGCCTAGCACTGTTTTAGGTGAAAATGTTGTGTCCCTTTGATTTTAAGCTCAAGAAACAACATACATACATACAAACATACCATCACGCCTTTTTCCCAACTGGGTAGGCAGAGACCACATCTTTCCACTTGCTACGGTCCTGACACACCTCTTGCGCTTCTTCCACTCTCATTAATCCTTTCATACATGCTCGTCGATTATGGGTACTCCTGACCTGACCTTTTCTGAGCACGTCTTGGACTTGTCCTAAGTACGTTCGTCTAGGCCTTCCCCTTTTAACAGCTCCATACACCCTCGCCTTGTAAATTTGTTTCATTAATCGCCTTTCATCCATCCTTGCCATATGCCCAAACCATCTTGGCATTCCAATCTAAATTTTCGTGACAACATCCTCTTTCACACCACATCGCTCTCTTATTATGCTATTCCTTACTTTATCACTCAATGTCACTCCTGCCAAACTTCGCAATGCTCTCAATTCCACTGCATTTGTCCTACTTTCATTCTTCTTTTGCCATACCCAACTCTCACTTCCGTACATAAGTGTCGGCACTAACACCCCCGCATGAACAGCCATTCACGCCTTTTCTGACACCTTCTGGCTGTTCATAAATGCATGCAGCGCTCCATTTAACATATTCCCTGCATTCACTCTTCTATCAATATAACCCTCATGCCTTCCATCCCTCGTGAACCTAGTCCCCAGATACACAAATTCTTTCACTTGTTCTACCTTTTCACCTCCAATTAAAACATCACATTCTGTCATATCCTCATCTCTTTCAAAAACCATGGTTTTTGTCTTACTTACGTTCACTTTCATACCTAAGAAACAACAACCTAAAGTTAAAGTGCATATTCCTTTTTTTTTGTGAATGAAATGAAACTATTGTAAAATAAAAAATATAAGTACCAAAACCTACGACTATTTACACTGAAAAATACTAGAAGATTTGAAGATAGATCTGAATGTACGTAGTTATGAATTTTATAAACTAGGTGTTATGATGAAAATTGAATAAATACTTTAAACTGAAACACATAAATTAATAAAACTCTATAAATGTCAACTTGAAATGTTATCGTTACTGTAAGACTACTTCCTCACCGGATCGGTGCGTTTTCGTTTCGGTACCGCCTCTGCACCGAATTTGTACAGATTCGCCTACCCCGTCTAACCCCCAGCAGCTCTGCCGCGCGCTTCTGTCCGTCTCACTCACACCAGACGCAAGTATCGATTAAACAATACCGAACCAAAAACATCCAGAGCCTGTCAGGAAATGTTTTTCAGCAGAAAATCTGTACAGATTCGGTGCAGAGGCGGTACCGAAACCAAAACGTACTGAGCCGGTGAGAAAGAGGGCTAAGTAGGTTTTAAACTTACTAACTCTTAAAAAGAGTAAAGTTGTTGCTAAAATAAAACTTTGCTGTGACAATGCCAGTAGGCGCTGTAGGTTTTTATAAATGTTTTTAGTTCACAGTTTTAAAAGTAAATATTTCATTTTACCGGGGCTTCAGAGAAAAAAAAGGAAGTTTTTGATGTAATTAATTTACAAAATTAATTATTATGAATTTTATTAGCCTGTACTCGCGTCGTTAAAACTGAGTTAAAACGACATGAATCGGTCCGAAACACGTCACAAGACATGTCACTGAACAATACTGGTTTCAAAACTTTAACGTCGGCTTGGTGAATCGAAAATCCACAGTTAGTTCAAGGGCTAGGTATTTATTATTTTCAGAATCGTCCTATTGACATCAAATAATGGATCATAAATTTATTTAATGTTTTAAGGTAAAACCAACAGTCACTGCCAAACGCCTAATTAATTAAAAATTATTTTGTGTTTCAAGACACTGATGACGATCTGTTTCATATCGCTGTCTCTGTTTTTTTAGCGATGTAAAGATTTGCGAGAACTTGATAACCCACAAATACTAATATTATTAAGAGGAATGTCTGTTTTGTTTGTATTGAATAGGCTCCGACACTATTGAACCAATTTTAAAAAATATTTTACTAATACAAAGCTACATTATCAGTTTTTTTTTAATATAGGTTTTTGTGACGGGAAGGACAGTCTACGTGGGCGACGCCGCTGACGGATAGATAGTAGTAAAATAAAATAAAAGCAGTGCTTATGCTAGCTAGATCACAATATATAATAAATCAGTAGGTATACCTAATCACAATTAGGTATACCTACATTTTAGAAATATTTTCTTTACTGTTATTAGCACCTGTACTGCACTATCGGCGCAAGAATACTCAAAAAGAAGGAAAAATGTTTGACAAATTGTCGATACCCTGATACTCGTAGATCTTTACTCTTTGCAGCACTTTTAATATTGCAACAAAACTCTTCATTTTAACAAATAAATACAATGTAATATTGTACCACAGAAAACTTAAAAGCCACAAACAAAGTTTATGACTACTACTACTACTAAGAACAGAAGAAAAATTATTTTCAAGATAAGTGAAAACTCACTCTCCTGCTCCAACTATCAAAACTCGTTTTCCGTAATAATTACAGTGATGCTTTGGGAGCTGTTTTCTCAAATTTAGGTATTTTAAAATGCATACGAATCACGCAATTTTTTTGTAATCGTCAATAGCCAAAAAGTTCATGATTTTTGTCTCTTCTATAGACGCATGAAATTATAATCCACAAAAGACAATAATAAAGTCTACTGTTATCATCATTTTGGTTCGCCCCACAAGACGTCTACTGCTATACTAGGTTTCTGTACTTACGATTCAGATTTCAATTGCGGTTTGTTGAAGGCATTCACTGAAACCCTGCGAAATATGAGATGGATGAGGTTGTGAGACCATATACGAGTTGAGGGTAGGCATTATACGTTGCGCTTGCCTTCAAATAAAAATAAAATAAAATAAAATAAGATAAGATAAGATGAAATAAGAATACTTTATTGTACAACTAAGAAGAAAACAAGTACAACAG
The DNA here is from genome assembly GCA_947369235.1 of Udea olivalis. Taxonomy (NCBI): domain Eukaryota; kingdom Metazoa; phylum Arthropoda; class Insecta; order Lepidoptera; family Crambidae; genus Udea; species Udea olivalis. The sequence goes on from OX376348.1 coordinate 10,412,272, forward strand.
CACTTAAAATCTAAAAACTTAGTCTAGTACAATTCAGGCAGCCTTATTGCTAGGAAGCGATCTCTTCCAGGCAACCCCCGTTTCAGGAAATTACAATATAAAATAAGAGAAATGGGTAAGGTAATTTACGATAATGGTTTTCATTTTCGGTATTTTCTGCTCCAACAGTCATCAATAACTGATACGAATAGGAATCATAGTAAACTAACTACTACAATCTATCATAGAAAAGCAGTCGCCCGGTAAGCAGAAACTGCAGGTTTGATTCCTGTCTGATCATCTTTAGATGAAAAAATGCACTGTGAATGTAAAATAAAAAGATTATTGTTAATAATTGAAACAAAATATTCATTTTGAATTACTTTGCAATAAAAGCACATCTTGTCTCCTAGTCTATTTGGAAAACGATGGCGGGCTAAACTCGAAATTAATGACGATTAAGCCGGCTGTACACCGGACATGTGACGGAACCAATCCGCTTAACGTCATTCCGCGTGATGATGATATTGGGGAAACATACGGCAAGAAATACCGAGCGGAGATATCTTCACTTAGAATCGTATACATTTAACGATCCAGAAATCCTAAAATAGGGTTTGTTAATCTTGAAAGTATATCACTCTTCCAAATTCCCATGTATACAGACCTGTGAAAACTAAATTGTAGAGAAAGATAACAAGGATTAGGAAATTATCTTTTTTATCGTGTAACTAACTTGACTGGTAAAGATAAGTTTTTTACAATGATGAATGAAAAATAAATCAAAATATTGCGTCCTAATAGACTTGCTTTTAGAAGAACTATGCTTTGAAGAAGAATATTTTAAAAAGATGAATAAGGAAATAATAAAACCGTTATCCATAATCCGATATCATTTTTATTCTTTTACTGCGAATGAGAGGAAGACATGATTATTACAAATTATTATTTTAAACTATTCTAAAAGAATGTAATTCATCTGAACGATTGAAATCTCTTTAATTCTTCTCGTTTAACAATCGTGATAAAAGTGTAAATAAATGCTTCTCTAATATTTATTTTTACTCTTTTTACAAAAAAGTAAGCTAACGCGAGAGGGCGCGACGCCGGCGTGAACGCAACACTCGGAAGCCCAATTTTCAATTACCACATAATTTGGTTCTAAAATTATGTGGTGATTGAAAATTGGGCTTCCGAGTGTTGCGTTCACCACGACAGCAACTGACACTTGCCTCCTACCTGTTTGGGATATAGTCCTGATGGTATGTTATGTTAAGCTGACGCGCAAAATATGGAACTGTATGTTTACATCAGGTAAATTGACATGCGTTCATTCATAAAACAAAATAAAAGGTGCAGTAAAACCCTTCAAACAATTTTAGCAGGTAGGTATATCTTTTTAACAATCGATTATAAAGTCTGTTGGTTATCAAAATAGAATTTAAGATCAAAATTTTAAATCACAATTTTCAAAGGATCTACGTTGCTTTTTATAATTTTAACATTTTATTGACCTTTTGTGACATTTTATTCTGACAATTTTATATCTTGACATTAATTCTCATTTCAATATGTATTTTTTTTTTTTCTGTACTATTCTATATAATAATTTTGATTCCATAATTTGTATATTAAACTTGTGTGTGTTTTAAATGAAGTAGTGTAGTGTAAGTGTTTTAAATGAATAAATAAATAAAAAAATAAATCTCATAAACAATAATTGGATATCTTACATCAAGATCTACTGAGTCTGACTATTAAGCAAAGTTTGGACTTCTATGATTAATATCACGATCACCCTTAATTAACTATTTCATCTTGCTTTAACTGTGCCTTTTAAGTCACAACACTAGATATAAATTACTTAAAAAGAGATCAACTTAAAAGCGCAACTACACCATACTCGAAAACAGTACGCGTACTCGGTACTCAGCACTCGCAACTCGGAACGAGACACTCGAAGTACGGCACTAGGTTCACTGTATGTACGTGGACGGCGTTCTTGGGTTCTGTACCAAATTCAGCATTTCAGAGAAGAGGTTAAGAAGATCTCTTACTTCAGTTAAGTTTAAGTTTTAGTCAAATCTGTCGCAATCTGAGTAGCGGAAATCGAACCCGTTTTTAAGCGTGCTATGTGTGATTGTGATTTTTCATTTTATATTTTTGACTAACATTAATGACCGACTTGGTGTAATGGTTAAGAAGTTGGCTACTACACCAGAGGTCGCGGGTTCGATCCCCGCACAGTACAAACATTTGTGTGCATGAACATGTCTGTTTGTACTGGTCTGGGTGTCTCCTATGTATAATAAGTATGTATTTACAAAAGAAAATGTATTTAAGTATGTTTATCCGTTGTCTAGTATCCCATAACACAAGCTTTAATTAGCTTACTTTGGGGCTAGATGGCGCTGTGTGGAATAATCTCCAGGGATATTTATTATGTTGGTAGGATTAAATTCACGGGCCCATAGGGACCCGGTCCTTTGAGGCTTGCGTGGGGCCGAAGCCAACACGTAGAGGCCTTTTCGTACCATTTACTCTAATTTGAAATGAGTACATCTGCCGGGTTTTGTCTCTAGATAAATATTGAAAATCTACCCAAAGACAACACCCGGCAGATGCATGAACTATTGAACAATATGAAGAAAACAATAAAAATTGGGCTATGGGTATGTACATTCGGTGGACTGGATTACTGGGTTATTGCTTGAGACGACGGACGTCTGCCATAAAAATTGTCTCAAAGTTTTATACCTGGCAGACGGTGACTTGCCACTCACTAGATGGGCCCCCCAAAATGTGCCGACACAAAAGGACGGCAAAGGCGGCAACATGGCCGTGAGCGGCTCAGGGTGTGGAGAGGTGTGCACCGCTTTCTACGAGGTGGATAAACCACCTCCCCAACTCGCGACTTAGGCATGTTTCACTTCCACCCTGCGAGCATTCCGCTCTAACGCCCCACTCTGGACGGCCAGTGAAGGCAAGCCAGAGGTGAGAGTCCTGCGGCCCCCCTTGGGGTCCACTCCAGCCGGCCGGCTAAGGCAAGCGGAGGCGGAGGGCCTGACCGACTCTCGGGGGAACTCGGGTCCGTGGTGTCGCTACACACCAACAGCTCGCCATAAGCTGCCCTGCGGGTTAGCGTCGGGATGATGGTAGCCCGTGGTGTCGCTACGCACCAACAGCTCATAGAACTGCCCTGCGGACTTATTATTATTATTATTAAGAAAATTCTAACGTTGGAATTGAAAAAATATACCCGATGCTGTTTTATATATATTTATTTATTGCTTAAGTCAAATATTTTGATTTTCAAACTATTTGTAAAACAAACTGTGGGATTTGATAAAGGTGTCTAGGGTAATACGATACGGATTTTAGCATTGTTTCATGCTCAAAAAGTAATCGTTTTTAAAAGAAATAAAACAATAGCTAAAAATCATTCCACAAAAATATTGGCAGCATGAACTAATGCATGTAGCATGAATTACATACTGTTTTTGCACATAACATAAATAAAAGGCAGTCTTGTACTTATGTGCTAAGTGCACAACGTATGCTCTCTTGTATAGCCGACAAAAAGAGCATCACTTTCCTTTATTCCTCTCCAATTTCAGGCTTTTTCGGAAAATTCATTTTGTAACTATATAAAGTGGCATTAGAGATAAGAATAAAAGTGTATTTTGCTAATTTTGTTTAGGAATTGGATCGTTAATATTGCAATGTAATATTCAGTACGTCTACCACTTTAAATTGACGTTATCGTTCGCGTAAAATAATTGTATTGGGATGACACAAGACATGACATGACAATGTCAAATCCCAATAAAAAAATTTACGCGATCGATAATGTAAATTCAAAGTGGCACCTCGTGGTAGACGTACAGGACTAAAAAAATGAAATATTGAGACTAATTTACATTTTAACTAATATAGAAGTGTGACTTTTTTTCACCACTACAGTTAAGGGCTAGTACAGTTACCCCCGAATCCAGAAATGAGAAAGCTGTTATGTCATGTCAGAAAAATTAAAAAGACATCTTTATATGTAATTGCTGCTAAACTTTAAATATCGTTTTTGAATTCGGGCGTTAGTCAGGCAAATTAAACCGTGGTCATCAAAAAACCGAACTACCTACTCATATTTTTCGGAAAATAAAATTGCCTATTAGCCTAGGCAAGGAATGATTTTGTATGGAAAAGTCGAAAGTAGAAAGATTGACTTAAAAACTTTGTGTGGACCTGTTAGAAGATCCCTTTATGAGCATTCATTGACTGGACTATAATATTTACGACCAGCAATGTTTTATAAAGGTTGACATTATTATTCTACAATATATTTGTTATGCTAATTAAAGGATCTTCAGCATAGTTCCTAATAAAATTCCACTTAAAACCGATACTATAGCAATGACTTGATTTCAATGATGGAACCTTTGGCAAAAGTGGAACAGAATGTCGGCCATTTTTTACACTAAATTGCTAATATCGGATATTTATTATTAACATTGATTTAATTGTGGAACAAGATAAAATAGAATTCAAACACTACCGTCGAAATGCTGCGTGTAAAAACTCACAGATCGCAATCACAGAATGCCATATACCCTTTATTCCTTTGTTCCCAGTCTCAGCAGCGATATCCTCGAGCTGACAGTGGCGCTGCGTAGCTGCTGATGTCATAGCTACGCAGTAAAAAAATGTTTATCATCAAAATGGCATGACATTAAAGCTCCACACTACTTGCACCTGAAAATCTAACTCATGATATACACAAATACAATACAACTCGCGAGAATTTCCACCAGGATAGCAGGTCCCATGTAGAGGACACCTGAACCGCACGTAGGTATTGAATGAAAATTGATGAACGGATAAATGGCATCGTCACCGCAGTGCGTCGAGACGAACAGAAATAATGGGGGTGGAATTGACTTGCGATCTACAGCGTTCTTTTATCTACCCTACATTTTTCGAGAAAAATATCGTTTGACTGTTTCAAATAAAACTGTGATTTGTTTCATATTGATGGTAAGGCTCGTATTCTAAAACAAAATCTGTACTTGAGTATAGATCTGAGTGACGTTTTTGTATGAACTGACGTTTTGAAATCTCTACTCAAGTACAGATCAGTACTTGAGTACGATTGTAGAATACGGGCCTAAGTCTCAGAAAAACATATAACAGACTTGCTGCCTCGACAAACTTAGTTCTGTCAAAAGTAATTGCACGTCAAGGCGCGGCGCGGCGTCGGGAAAGCAGCACATCTCGCTCGCGTTTCTCCGACTTGCTTTACATATACAATTATATATCACTGAATGTTTTGTTTAATCATAATAAAGTATAGCTTATGTCACTCCCTGGTAATGTGGCTTCATATTGGTGAAAGAATTTTTAAAATCGGTCCAGTAGTTTCGGAGCCTATTCAATACAAATAAACAATCAAACCTTTCCGCTTTATAATATTATTATTATCATAGTATAGAAAATCGTACAGCTATACTACATACAGTTCAAAGACGAATTACGAATGATTGAATTACTTCTAACTAAAAATATTTGAAATCATGTAAGAATTATTTGTACAAAGCAATTGCAAAGTCACGAACGTGAAAGGTCAAAAATTATTTCTTAGATGGGTTAATAGTGTTATTTTACATAACCTAAATAGAGCCAAGAAAATAAGAAAGGCGGACCCTAGGACCCCACACACCAGTGTGGGTTCACAACCGTAATAGACCGCACGGATGATGATGATGATTTTATATAACCTAAATAATAGAAGCGGGAGCAAACCACCTTAAAAAGTAGTGAGGTTGACATATCGCGTTTCTACATACATTAAAGTAATAAAAATAATTTCAAATCTTAAAGGTGCTAATAGATTTTTAGACAATTCACATATTATTATAATGTATCAGAACATAGAAGCACGTCGGGCATTCGTCGTTTTTAAATTTACTTGAACCACATTGCGAACATGATTAGATTAGATTAGATTTATTTATCTCTTAATACAAAATTACAATAAATATATTACATCAAATATAACAATACATATAATATGTTACATGACGCTGAATATCTTGTTACAACTTGATTTTTAAAACCAAAATCTATCATGGAGTAACATTTTATCGTGCCCCGCACGAGCGCGGGAGACAGCGGGGAGTAAGGTGCGGTCTGTAGATATTCTTATCTACGAGTATGAAAAAGTGCACGCAACAATGTTACAGGTATGCTAACTCGCCATGAGCAATACGACAAACAACGTCAACCATCACGTCATTTAACTCTCTTAAATGGCAATTTAATTTAATTTCATATTAGATATTATTATTTAATATTATATTAGTATATTTATTTTAAATGTATATAGATAGGTATATTTGTTGGCATGATAAGTATATATAATTTATATGTATTTATGTAGTATACTATGATCTACATAATATGATTTTCTTAAACATACTCGGAAATATTGTCATTACTTTTGAATAAAGAACACGCGAAGTATCATATTTACGTAGACTGAAAACCCAAAATCACTTCCCGGCGCGTTCTTTGAATTTCGAACGAAGAGCGCGCCGGCAATGTTGTATGAAACGGTGTGCTGTTTGAATTTAGAACTCTTTCATCTATCGTACACATTGCGTTCTCGTGGCTGTATAGCCACAGATGCGTTTACCTTTCGGCACAAATTGTAAAATAAAAAAAAAACAAATTGGCGGTGAAGCGGAGTTGTTATTTTGTTAATAATATTAATTAAATTTATTATGTTAAAGGCCCTTTTTATTTCCTTGCATTTTTTTAAGAAAAGCACTATATATGCCTCGGCCGAAATGGCAATTGCCTATTTCGCTGCCTTTGCAATAATGTACTTATTATGTATGTATGTAATTATTATTTAAGTTTACGAATTGTATTAGGTATTTGTTAGTTTGAGTATTAGTAGGTTTTAAAGTTTTATTTAAGTATCAAATTTGTTGTTTGTATTTTCTTGCACCAAATTCCATACGTTGCACAGCCCAAAATTCGTATGTTCTCTGTTAAACCGTGCGGTTGACTGGTAGAGAATGCCTCTAGGCATTAAGTCCGCCAATTGTACCTATTTTTAATAATGTGCAATAAAGAATACATAAAATAAATAAATAAAACCATTCGCAAGAACACGACATTACATGGAAATGTTTTAAAAACTGAGCTTTTACATGTATGCAGACGACACGGTTGGCGTAGTGCGCTGTAGCACGGTTTCTCGCCTCGATTTCCGTAGTGTCCCGGGTTCGATTCCCGGCCGGGTCAATTTAGGAAACGATCTTTTCTGAAATGACTCGGGTCTGGGTGTGCTGGGAGACGCCCCTAGCTCATTTCCTTGTGTGGTACCTCGTAACACAGGGATATTAATCCCTACTTCGAAACCATTACAAGAGGTGTGTTGTCTGGCGCATATTTATTATTATTATTATTTATTATGTATTGAACCATTCATGATAACGTGACATCACAATGAAATGCTCTAGCAAAGAATGCTTAAATTAATTCGTAATGAGGATATACGCAAAAGAACCAAAGTGGCCACCATAGTTAAGGGTAAGCCTATGCCTAGTAGCGGACTTTCAAATGCTGTTGATGATAGCCAGTATTAATTCCCAACACAGGAAGGTTATTTTTATATTTGTTAGCTTGTAGGCATGTATGGGTAAAAAAACAATGTTGTTTGATTCACGCAAAGCGATAGAGTTACACGATACTAACCACTGCGCAACTGGACGAGTCAGAAGATTTAACAGAAAACTGGTAAATATCATCATTATGTAAACCTATTTCTTCTCCATCCTCCTTCTCATCTTCTAGGGATTCAAATAATTATTTTGTATCATAAGAAAGCTATTCAAATATTACGTTAATTAAGGTTAAGTTCATCTGACTGAAAACACTTGCATTTACGATAAACACCTGTACTACTAAGCAATGACGCGCAATGATTTTCAAATAAATAACACAGCCAAAAAGGTAGGTACACAAAAAATCTACCAAAACGCAAGGCGCAATCACAACTTCCGACAACAATACAAACACAGTATCGCACGCGGCGCGCGCGCAGAGGCCGGCCGGCCCAGGCCACGCCTCCGTCGACCCCGCCCTCGCGTCTTGATACTTGCGCGGATATGACGTACGCTTTTTCGTTTATTTTCCAAAAATAATACAGTCAATGACGTTTACGTCGACACGAAGTGGACCTTTTTTATTTCAAAATGATATTGATGACGTTGAATAAATCGTCTTGTGTAGTACTCAGGTGGGAACGCACCTTGCATTGTTCAATGTGGTGATGTGAGTTCAACATGACACAATGCAAGTTTTTCATTTGCTAATTTTATTTATTTATTTATTATTTATTGCACAATAAAAATGTACAAATGGCGGACTTAATTCTACAAGGCATTCTCTACCATTTTCTATTCTCTTTTAGTTGTTTTTACTATGTTATTCTTTTACATTTTTCATATTTTATATTAATTCATATTTAATTTTGACTAAAAATAACACAATTGAACTTATTTAACAAATATAACTTTTTTAAATTAACATAATACCAAATAAAAACCCTTGTTAACGTGTTGTAACCAGTACATAAATTCAAGTTGATATATACATACAAATAGCTTACTTTTTTATGTCAGTTAGTAGATAAAAACTAACAGTAGAAAAACATTTAAAAAAATTTATTACAACACGTTCATGAATAGGTACAAAGTTCGCCTAAAAATGCTTTAGAAATAATACAACGTCTGTGAGACAACTTTTGATACTGCGACGAATTACCTTATTCACACAACTTGATCATGGAAGTTGAGGTTTCAATTGAAGTTAAAAAAAGATCATGGGCACTTACTTGAAAAAGCTTATCATCTTTCATATCTAAATTAATTAAATTAAAGCAAGTTGGATGTAACTTAACCCAATTATCATCATCATCATCTTAAACCCGTACGCGTCCACTGCTAAACATAGGCCTTCTTTAGACAGCGCCACCACACACGGTCCTCCGCTCTCCGCATCCAATCGCTTCCTGCTATGCCTTCTTCAGTCCAGGCTATTTTTTTTTTGTACAAGGCATAAATCCCGCAGCCACACTAACATTGGCTTGTTAAAAATGAAATCACTGGATTGACCTGCAAGTAAGTACCTCCTACTGCCTTAACACCGCTTGAATGTCTACTAGCCTGAGAAATTAACAATTGGCGCAGAAATGTTCACAATGAGACAAGGTGATTAAATATTTTGGAAAAAAAATGTATCATTGGACGAAATCTTCAGTTCCACAGTTTAAATTCTTTATAAATCTCGTTTCGTACTTAAAACTCCCATACACGCCAGTAGTCCGAGTGCGATTGCGGTTTACGGCAGGTGTGTTTAGGTCGTCGACATTTTCTGTATCATGTGTAACCTATCTTAATCATTGGAATATGAACTTTAAGGCAATAGTTTTATGAACTACTTTTGCTTGGTATTGTACTGTCAGCTTCTTCAATAAGTTTGTGATGAGGATGAGTTGTTTGGTGTAAATATGATACCTAGTATTAGTTATAACCGTACCTACTATGAGTTCGGTCTTTCTTGTTCTTATAGGTGTAACGATGAAAAAAAAATCTTAGAATATGTAATTTTGTATGCATTCCTATTATACCTAGATAAATGCCTAGGTACCTTGCGTATTGCGTGTAACACCAATAAACCACACCTAGGCTACATAATCAAAATCAAGATTTGGTAATTTGAATGAGTATTATAATGCAAATTATCAAATATAGCTTGAAATGTATTTAATATCAGAGTCATTTCAAAAGAATAAACTTTCAAGTTACGCACATGTTAGTATTTATTTTTCTTTTGGAAAGAAGGTCTAATCTACACATTTCATACTGTTCTCATAAAAGATTTCAACGCGCTCTGATCTAAATGTTACAACCGCAAAAACCGATAAGACCTACACCTAAAAAGTTAGAAAAATCACCTGCTCCATTTGAAATGTCATCGTAAAAAAACACGTTAAGATAGCTAATCGTTTAAAAAACGGACAGGTGGCGTCAGGTGCGTGCGCGCAATGCGACGCTCTCTGCCGCTGTGACGGGAGGCGCAAGCAGGCAGGTGCCGCCTCTGGAGGGGAGCACCTTACTACACACCTTACATCACTCCTATTCTCAATGCGTAAAGTTCAGATTCGAATGGCTTGCAAAAACCTCTCAGTTGTAGGGCTATACTCCTCTCCTTTTTATCGAACAAAAAATGAACTGTAAACGCGATCACGGCCGCCACTAAGGTCAATGTTAGCGCTTCCTTCAGTGCACGTTCAGAGAAGAGCGCGCGCGCATCCTTTGGCGTGCTGTACCGCCTTCGCTAATATTGTATTCGCCGGCCGGTATACGGGTTGACGAACTTTTTTGATTACGATTAGTTAAAATTAAAACTAAATCGGGCGATTAAACTGATCCGATCAGACGTTTCACTGCTCGATCGATCACGCAACCGATATTTGTTGGTGACATCGTCCACTGATAATCGGAGCGACGTCCCGACTTTTTTTCCCGTAATAATTTATTTATCCTCATTAAGTGTGATGGACGAGACCGGTCGCATTCTTGGACATTACTCATTTATGACACTCTGAGGGTTGTGGGTGTATTGAAGACTTTAAACTGATTAAAAAACTTTTAAAAACTCTTTTGAGACTGTTATAATAAAAGTGCCAGTGATAATAAAAGTAAAAATGGAGACATTGGTTTTGATTCCGCAAGATCTGAGCCTGGCGCTGAGGCCAGGAGGAGCGAGGGGTAGGGAGGCATCTGTCAGCGTCTGGACATCATCAGAGCTGCAGCGAGGAACCCTTCTTTACCCATTCCAAGGAACTATCAGAATTGATAAGCTGCACGTCTATTCCTACATACCAGACCATGACGTAAGTACCTACCTTTTTGAACAGTGAAAAATCGGAATTGATGAAACCTTTGACATATAGCAAAGGGCAAAAATGTAGAGTAAGTTAAAATTTTACGAAAAAAACTTTTAGCATTTTTTACCTGTATTTTTGGCAATAATTTTACATGTCTTGTCATTGTTTATTTCTGTGTATTAATATGTTTGTTGTTTATTGTCTTAAGGTTTTCAAGGTTGTCATTATTACTAAAGGTTTAACCGTCTGTCACCTCTTTCCATCAAAAATTCTGATATTTAACTATCGCGAGTAAAACATTTAAATGGTATCATTCAACTCAGTTAGCAAGGAATTGAGAGTATCCCCTAAAACACCTAGGGAACCAGTCGTCGCATAACAACAACGATTAATGTTTTTGTAAATAAAGAACTTCCGTCTAATCTTAATAAAGACCCAGTGATTCCCTGAACATTGTTGTTCTTTAAGTAGCTATGTGGTTAATTTATGTACTGACACGTATGTTTTTTTTTGTTCATCATTGTGAAATAATTTTTAAGAAGATTATTTCGGTTGCCAACAAGTTTTTTATTTACTTGTCACAGGTCATTCTTTTTGGCTATTTTTATCCAAAACAAAACACATCTATTAGTAAAAATCTGAGAGGATCCTGATTTTGTCAATAATATTGAGTCATCATGTTCATTGTTAAATACACTTAATTTTGAAACTGTAGTGGGTTTGAACAAACAAGACACTTAGAATAAACTATTTTGCTGTTTACATTTTATGAGTAGGTTTGACTTGCGCCAAACTTAAAAGTTCAAGTAAAAGCTTTTTATTTTTTATAATGCGTCAGGTAGACACTTGATCACAATTACACGTGATAGTCAGTGGCGCTGTGTTCTATTTTGATACTGCCAAGTGCCCAACAAACGCTTGTCGCAAGCATGAGCAATGTCCATGAAAAATTGTAATGTGGGATTCGTCTGGATTCGAACTAGATATTTAGAACAAACCATCATAGTTAGTGACGTTGTTGATTTCTTTTGCGCATAAAGAGAAGAAGGAAACACAAATACAAATAAATTAAGAAAATCATTGAGCAATAAATTTTCTGATTACCTAATACAAATAGGTAAGAATCCTCACCGCGTAGATTTGCTCAGACACATTTTTTTAATTAGAGCATGTTGTTAGTAAGTGATGATAATATTTCACAAGAAGAAACCTGTTTTTTTATAGATCTCAATCTGAGTAAGTTTATGTTTAATACGGCTACCAAATTGTCACGGTCGTTTTGTTTTTAGTTATCAACATTATTTTGTCAAGGGGCAGATTAAGAGTGTTATTGCGTCGTCTTTATGCTAATGTATATTTTAAAAATGCTAAATTATTCAAAACGTGTAAAATTTGTATAATTATGTAATATTTCTGCGTGGATACAGCGGATAAAATGTTAATTCTTGACAAATTTGCGTCCAATCTGAAAGGGTAGAACTACTGGTCGTGTTATGTTCTAAATCAAATATTAATAAGTTATGATAATAAACATGTAGTGGGATTGACGTACGTGAAGTTGTGCAATGTTAATCAGTTTGCTTGAAACTGGTTCATATCTCCTGCTCTTCTTGAGTGCCTTGGAGACCAAGTATTGAAAAGTTATAGGCATTGAACCCAGGGGTCCGGGATTCAATTTCAGGGTCAGGAAAAGTGTGTTATTCCTTGTAAAATATGATTTCCAATCAAAAATTGGCAAGCGTTGGGATAAAGTATTAATTATTTTCGCAATGACTTAAGTGCAACTTTGCAAGCCCTTACAGTTTAATATTATTGTTTACTAATCCTGTTTTAATATTAGACAGCAAATGTACCACAGTAAAAGTACACACTTCTAGAGAGCACTACCAAAATATTTTGCTACATGAAAATTTAGAAGCAGAAACCAATACAACCCTCATTATGAACATCAGTCTGTCCGGTTGTTTGTTTTGCTACAATCAAACGACCCATATAAAGATGAGGATTAGCTGTAAAGCTTGCTTTCCACCATTCCCTCGGTTATGTTAGTCACAATGCGACTAAATTACTATTTACTTGCTGTTATGCTGTATTTGACGGCAAACAGAAACGGTTAATGTCAAAATTTCGATTTTAAAGCATTCTTAGTTAGTAAATTACTTTACTGAGCAGGGTGGTTTGTCAAAATAATTCATAATAATTATTTTGTTTTACATATTTTATTTAAACCTTACGAGTTTTCCACGCTCTTAGTTAGTCTTCATCGCGTTCAGTGGATTACTAGCCGAAACCGCAAGCTCAGGTTCTGTTAGTCCAATACTCAGCACGTACAGTGGTCACCAACGAGATAGGGTCTTTTTACAAACAACCACACAAAAACTGTATCATAACCTCAACCGCACGATCTTACGCTTTCCGGAGCAGATAAAAAGAGCAAAACCCTTTTTGTAGGACAGCTTCGATGTTTCAATGAGCAAATAGCATTCAACCTAGGTACTGACGTCTACCACGAGTTGCCACTTCAAATGTACATTATCGTTCGCGCAAAAAAAATGTATTGGGATGACACATGACATGAGATGACAATATCAAATTCCAATAAAAAAAATTACGCGAACGATAATGTAAACTTAAAGTGGTAACTCGTGGTAGACGTACTGATAATTGTTACGCTCAAGCCTAGTTTTGTCACACAAATTACAACAACAGTGTTTTATTGTAAGAAGTACTCGTACCAACCACTTATAGACATATCCTACACTAGAAGTGTAATTCGCGTGGTCCTATTATGGAATGAGTTCATGGGGAAACTATTGTGTGACTACACATTTAATCAATAAAAGCTCAGGATTTCGCAATCACAGGACGAAAAAAGTCTGTGGTGTGACGTGAAATGAGCGATTAGATAAATAAATAAATAACTGGGACAATTCACACCCAGATCATCTGACCCCAAACTAAGCAGAGCTTGTAAAATGGGCGTCAGAGACTGATAAACATATTTAAATATTTCTAAATACATACTTAAATTGATAATAACACCCAGACACACAACAAATATAAATGTTCGTCACACAAATATTTGTCATGGATCGAACCCACGACCTCCGGTGCTAAAGGCAGGATCGCTGCCATTGCGCCAACAGGCCAGTCAAATATGAATATATATATATATGAGTGAGATATGAAGGCATCTAATTTATGTTTAAAATGTTGCTTGGTAATTGTTCTTTTTTAATAAAACATTGTTTTTCATTGCTCAGGTTCTGATACCGTACCATAAATCACGTAAACTTCCTCGAAATTAATGAGGAAGGCAATAAAACTACTGATGGCATATTACTGCAATACCCAATGGGCGATGGAAAAATCCGCGAAAGCATCCATGTTTAAGGAAAACTTGATTGAATTGATGTTTTTGCTTTAAGCAGACCACGGAGTAATAATATTTGAATTATTGATTAAGAATTCTGATTATCAGCTCAATAACATGTTATCTCAAGTTAAACAAGAGATACTTTGCTTCAGCTACGGGAAATTGTACGTTTGTGACATCGCTAAATATTATATTTTTTTAATTTTCTTATGGTGTCGTATTTACAACGGATTCTGAAATTTGTTTCTAAGTCGCAGGTTTTTCTTCATCTAGCAATAAGCTGTGATCGACGAAATATAACTACAAGTTCTAAGTATGGAACTGTGTGTATGGTTTTAGTACGATCCTTAAAAGCGGCTTGTCAAAGCCTTGGGTTACGTTCCGGAAAACTCGATACATGTTATGCCCACAAAGTTTAGGCGTTTAATTTATTTCTTAACTTACTCGTTAGCAGTGGTATTCGATAGGGTACGTGTGTTCTTGTTCGGAAACCGGCAAACGTGGTCGTAGATAGGGCGCCATTCGGTCAAGTCTGTACTTGAGTAAGGCAGGAAGTAGATGTATCAGTTGTATCGGACAGAGGCCGGTATCCGACATTGGATTAAGATACTCTATTGGTGATTATGGTTTTAACATCAACGTCTAACTTTATCGTAGTAATCTAAAAGCCATTTTGCATGTAAGAAAATAAAACACATTATTTTATTACATTATAAATAAGTCAACTTGATTTCCTTTTTACAAAGTATATATGGGTCATAACTTTTGCTTGCTTGCTTGCTTCTATGCGTTGTCCGTAAAGTTACATGCTAAACATTTTTAGAATTGATTTCTTTATTGACTACTGAATAAATTCATCGGCTATCAAAATGCCATGCCGAAGGATGTCTGCTGTTAACCAATTTCATAATTTATCAAATTAACACTTAGAACTTGTCGCACCACATTCATTAAGTTGAAATAGTATTTGCAATCGATAATTGAGATATGCGTGAGTAATTATATTTTAATTGGGTATACTACTATAAGTTTCACTAACATTTTGACTGGCGGTGTAAAAATCATGCGAAATCTGGCGTACAAATGAAGAATCCTGCTTTTCTTGATCACAATTGGCACAAAAGTAGTTAAACATTCAGCTCTTTGCAGTTTCCAACGACACTTTAAAAAAAAGTGATTTGATTAAGTCAATAACAGGTTTTACCTTTATATGCAGTGTGCTATGAGCATTTGATGATAATTACGGTATTTACAGGTTATGTGGTTGACTGTATCAAATGTCCACTTTGTAAAGGCATCTGCATAAAACTAGTGTCGTGGTAATCTCCATGCCACGGTTTGTGCTGCGACCGGAGACTGAGACAAGAGACTATCGCCCGATTCCAGAAACGTCAATCACAGCAGTAGCTGTCCCTTTATTTTGTATTGACATGTGGCAGCATCAACTTGAGGTGTGCTCAACTTTTGTATTGCGTTTGTGGGTACTGGGGTGTGACTGATACTTATCGTTATTACTATCTGTGGCTTTGTTTGTAGGAGACCTTTACGCAAGGCGTTCCACGCAAAGCTTAAATGACAAGTACCGATCGTGGTCTCCTATCTTGGTATCTGGTTGCGGTCGTGCGTTAACAGTCAGCTTAGCAATTGTTAATTACCCTATAAACAATATTTCTTTTCATTCTTTCCTAAATGAACTTCTTGGTCGTACATTAATTCATGGTGGGGTTATTCGATTTAACCACCATTTTGAATTAGGCTTGCCCTTTGCTTTCACAAGCCAATTGATTTTTAATATAACTATATTTGCGATTCCCTAACACACGGTATCGTAACCATTAAAATAATAGTAGAAAACCACCTGCCTCTAACCACTCTAATCCAAAATCGATCTAAATATAACACAGTAATTATCAAAAACAACACCCAAGGCACTAATAAACCGGAAATGATCAGGTGTTGTCGAATGCACATACATACTTTCTCTTGGACTGGTTTGGGCGAGTGCAGTCAGGTGCGCGAACTAGTGTATGTTCGGTAACAAGGGAGATCGCAGTCATTCAGCTCATTACTTTTTAAGTAATGAATGAAAAATTGTAATCGCAACTTCAAATATTTTATTCCTTATACCAGGTTCCATAGTGTTTGTGTGAATATGCATAGTATGCCTTTGAAATTTAAGTTAATAAGGAGCAATTGTGGAGAAAAATATTGTAAATTGTATTTTAAAATGAAAAATAATAGTCCGGTGTCAAGATAATTATATAACACGCATTTTTTTGTCAATGTTTTGGAAACGATGCATTGTTTTCTATGTTTTTTTTTTACTTTTCATTAAAAATGTATGATAAAAATGATGTATGTCTGAATATGTTTTTATCGTGCCAATACGCAATTGCGTATATACTAAGAAAAACCAATTCAGTTCGACTGTATTCCAATTTGCACTAAAGATTTTAGCATTTCATAACAGTTATATGAAGGTAATGTATGCAGAGCTATCATACAATATGCTGAGACACATGCTTACTGAGCTGTAACCCTCCGTATACTTAATATTATGTTGATGTACATATTGTCAATTAAAAGGTACAACGCTGAACCGTCAGAAAAAAGCATTCAATACACTAGACACTTCACAAAGCTGCGCGCACGCACGTATCGCGCACAAAAACGCTTCCATAACATCACGACGCACTTTCATTACATTTCTTAACTAAAACGTCAGACTTCCGATTGTAAAAGATTGGGCGTCCGATACGCATCAGGTTTAGATAGTAATAGTTCTGTTTGTCGGTGTTTTTTGTTCATAAGTTTTGTACGAGTAAGTCACGTTTTTTATAATTTGTTTTTCATGTAAAAGTAAAGTACAATGAAGTTATTAGTCTACAAACTAATAGTTAGTATATTTTGTGATCATTGCTACAGTTAATGATTATTGGCTTAATTACCACATTTGCTGAATGCAGGTTAGAATCACAACCTCAATTTATATTCCGAAAAAAGAAGAAATTGGCGAACTAGAAACAGCTAGTTTCTAATATTTTCACAACGAGCTTCTTTACCAGGAGTGATTTAAGAATTTAAATCCTTATCGCTAAATGATGATATACTTAACGCCGCAACATACTCAGTATTAGCCCGGAATGTCCATAATTAATTTAACTTCGTTAGCCATACATTGACTTATCTATAGATACAAGCAACTGGCTTCGGCGGAAGAGGAAGCGATTTGTTTTGATGATATACGACATTAGTATCTGTTTGGTCGTTTTCTGTTTTTTCGTAAATGTAAATAGTGGTTTTACGTAACGGTGGTTGGATATAAGTTATGCTGATTCGGATTTTATCGCCATTTTAGGCGCCAGACAAACTGTTACTGGAAAAGCTAGAGCAATTTCGGTCTACCAACCAGGGTTTACACCGTGAACTTGAAGCAGAAAAAAAACTAGGCTTTTTGTTGCCGCACGGTGAGGGTAGTTATTCATCTCAATGAATCCTCTGGTACAGAAGTACATTATCAGTAAAAGTAAAAGTAAAAAATATCTTCATTCATATAGACTTATAGAAAGTACTTAAAACTTACAAAAAAATAATTATAGCAAAAATATACTAAAATAAACTTACATAAAATAAAACTATGATATTAAATATCATAATTAAACATAATGTGACTCTACCACCGGTTCGGAGGTTGTTTCCGATCGAGAAAACTCCGGCAAGAAACTCGATGGTTACTCTTTTCAATCCTGTTTTAACACAAAAATTGAATTGACAGAGTAAAGTCATAACAATAAAGTGTGCAGAGGAGCAGATTATACATAAGGTGACCACAAATTCTTATCATTTAAGAAATCCTCAACACTATAATAACCTCGCTTCATTAACTTAGCTTTAATTTGGGACTTAAACTGGTGAAGAGGCAGTTCAACAAGAGTTTGCGGAATCTTATTAAAATATTTAACACATTGACCAACAAATGATTTTCCTACCTTATACCTTAATACTTTAATACCTTGTCACATTAACTTTGTCCAAGTTGTTCCAGCAGAAATTAGGCTGACAGATGGCAGGTAGATACAACTTTAGTATGACAAAAACTAGAGCTCATATATTTCTGTTGCTGACTGTACTATTAAGTACTCTGCAGTTTCACAATTTGAATTCATCAGAATGGTCTTGAATGTTTTCAAAATATCTCATCAGTTCATATCATTGCTCCCTTACACAGCAGGTGTTTTATTCTGTGTTCAACTTTCGTGCATTAGTTTTCGACCATTTTCATATTATTAGCAACTAGAAATACTATTTTAATTCGCTCGCTCGCTCAGCCTGTTACTCAAGGCATACGAACTAGTAGCTTTTTGTGACTTTCAACGCATGCGCCTCGCTCATTAGAGAAGATGCTTTTGTGCGGTACAAGAGGCTAATTACGATTGTTCCGAATATTTTGACAACGGCTATTTATAATGGCATTTGAGTCGGTCTTATTGGTCCGTGAAGATTGGACGCAGAAGGCGATAATGTGAGTGTAATTTTGACATAAATTTGTTAGCATGAATGGCGCGTGATAAAGACTTTATTTTTTATAGATTATAATACTTTGTTTCAAACAACATGAAAAGACAACATACTTTGTACTGCTGGCCAGTAGTCGCGACCACAAGCGGTTACCACATGCTACGGACGCGATTTTCGTTGGAAACTGAGCGTTGACGTGGCTGCGTCTGCGCAAAAACTACCTGTGGCTGCTTTTGTGCGCTACAGTGGCTTTAGCTTAGCCACTAGCGGTCACGAATAGTAGTCCAGTATGGGGCAGCACTTAGAGCTATTTCAATGTAAATGTTGGGGACGATTCCACATTAACGTTGGTCATTGTCCGTAATACTGTCCGATGACCTTCTCTCTAAATCTAATCTTCTTGCCAAAATACTGTCCACTGCTGGGCAAAGGCCTCCATCATTGAAATCAAGTCTTTTTACATTATTGATGGGTATTGACCTAATCACCACGCTTGCTAAATGAAAAAATAAGAAAACATATTTTGCCCAACCTGGGATTATAACTCTTCTCAACATTTTTTACAGTTCTAACAAAATCCGTCGCTTTTCTTTTCTCTTTCTAACATAGAAAGTTATTAAAATGTAAACATAATTAACAACTGAATTAGGAAATAATATGCCGTCGTTATGGCACTGTAGAATTATTATAAAAACGTGTGAAACTAAGAACAATAGGATTGGATTATTTAACGTGGTATGTACAAGAAAGAAATCACGAAGTGCATTGACATTGAGTCTGGTGATGGTAACCAGTAAGTATATGTTGTTAATTTATCGTTAGAACCCTAGTAATGTGACGTATAATGAAAAAAGGTTATCCACAAGATGTATAATGGAAGACCGTATAAAGTTACAGAATTCTAGTGGTTGCACGTAGACACCGGAAATTTAAAGAAAACAGACGCCTGTGTTTAATTAAATAGTACTTATATTTAATTTCCTGCTACAATTTAAATCCGTAGTAAATATGTACAACTAAATTAATAAATTGTACAAATATACAGACGATCCACACGGGAATGACAGTTGAGATAAATACTACTCAGGGTGCCTACTCATTAATACAATGTCAGTAGTTTCGGGCAAACTAAAATTGTCCAAATTAGTATGAAAACGAAGATGATTTTAACAACCATAATGTATTTTTGTACTCTTCAATATTATATTTGCCATGCAGAAAGGAATTTTCAAGAATATCATATTGTTGTAGGTTTTTTTGACACATTAGTTTGAGCGAAACTACGCATATTTCGTTGGCGAATACGCCCCCTGGCAACAGCAATCTCCGTGGAAGGTGAATTGGTATTCATATTTTTTGGACAAGCCTGACATCATCAAAGGAATCGTCATGGTCCTACTTGACTATTGGGCAAGGTTGAACAGGATCTGCATTTAACTATGAGCAATTCAATTCCTTAATAATTAGAATACCATTTTGTGTTATTTATGTTTTATTGCATATGTACCAACCGAGGTATGAGGAGGTCCCTTGATTTATCTTTCCGCATACTACCAATAAATGCCTAAATATTCGAATACCTCTTAGTTTCTAAAAAGAACCTGAGTGCAAGATCGCTATAACCAAAAACCCTGCTTAGACAGACTGGAATCACTTTAGTCGATCGAAACCATCGCTCCAGAACATTGGCCTTGCTGAACTTCCGACATAAACAATACGCTTCATAAAAAGCCTCTCCATACAAGTTCACTGTCCAAACAGTCAGGGAAAAACTAAGAATACTATGACGTAATCGGGTGAAACACCTAATTACTTATCTCACTATTGAATGAACTTTCGCTTTTGTTTTGAGACAATGCCGTGCTCTCTTCTAGTGTGGTAACACATGGCTTTTTACGTCGTTATGTTGGTTCACAGCGGGTAAAGAACTTGGAGGTATGGGTGCTGATCGCCAATTGTTTAGCCTTTGGAATCTTCCGTGGTTTTTGGTGGGCAAGTTATGAGATTGCGATTATAAAAGCTTGATTGTTGGGGTTACTTCATGCCAAGCAGTTGACAAAGAAGTAAGTAATAGACGCTTTCCCAACTACCAAACATATTATATGTCCCAGCTAAGAATAACAAGGAGAACGCCTCTAAATAAGGCTTTATTTCTTCGGATGAGTAATTCCCTGACACCTGATTAATGGTTCGTTTCTGTAATACTTTTCTTTAAACCTATGCTGAAAACCCTTTGAAATAAATTTCATTTGTAGCAGGAAACTTATTAAACAGGAAGCTTGAAAAGTTGACAATAATTTAGAAGAGTTATAAAAGCTTCCATTTGTAATTTTCAAAATATTTTTAATTCCGTGAGTATATTCATTGATAAAAGATCTAATATCGAATGAATTTATTCAAATAATAACTTCGATTTACTTATTTCAAAACGACCAACGTGATACTATGAAAAAATACTATGAGAAAACGGCGCTTGAATCTTAAAACATACGAATGGAATGTCCGGTGAACGTCTTCCCCTTAATTTTAGGTCCTTTATTATTTGACAAGCTTGCTAAAACTATGAACGATAATGCTTTTTCATTAAATCGAGGTGGCGAGATTGATCATTTTAGTATAGAAAACTGATTTTATTTAGTTAGTTTTTATGTGTCAATACGAAAGGTATGACACGACTATGTTTTGTTTGTATTGAACAGTGAAAATTTTCATCCGTGGGTCCTAACACTTCCACTTGAAAAGATGGATCATGCGCTCAAAATACGAAATGGCTCCTAAGTTTAGTTAACTAGCGTTCACTAGGTTAGTAAGTCGTTATACTCGTAATTATAGCAGACTGGCAAGATACAGAAGTTTGAAGTGATAATAACTTTGAGCGAGGTTTAAGACATCGTGCAATACTACCAGATTCTTGAATGTTCCTCAAAGTTGAGCGGACTTTAAATGTATAGCTTCATCTTAACCTCGTAGTAGATAAAAAAGGGAGCATTTTAGTACAAAGCAAGTTCAGCTTTATGTGACGCTAAAGAAAGCCCGTATTGGTATGTTGAACAATGTTGAACTTTGCTTTCTGAATAATGCTTTCTTTGATAGCTTTCTTAACCTATGGCACGAGCCAATAGTATTCCATTATTTTAAATCAACCTGTTATTCCGAACCTAATAATTGATTTACTAAACGATGCTACAGAAATGTAAGCATGACACCATAGTAAAGTTTCTGTCGCAGTAGATTAGATTTCAATCACATAAGTGAAAACGGAAGTGCGCAAATAGAAGCATAGTTTGTTTCACCGTTTAGTAAATCAATTTTATATAACGATTACACGCCAGTGAAGTAACAGATGTAGATCATTTAGAATTCTATATCACTTAAATCATAAATCAATTTATAATTCCAATAATGTCGATGTGCTTCAACAGTTGATCGACAGTCACGAAATTCATGAGCCGAATTTTAATTATTACGTTCGGAATAACAAGTTGATTTGAAATAATGGAATACTATTGGCTCGTGCCATAGGTTAAGAAAGCTATCAAAGAAAGCATTATCCAGAAAGCAAAGTTCAACATTGTTCAACATACTAATACGGGCTTTCTGGAGCGTCATATAAAGCTGAACTTGCTTTGTACTAAAATGCTCCCTTTTTTATCTACTACGAGGTTAAGATGAAGCTATACATTTAAAGTCCGCTCAACTTTGAGGAACATTCAAGAATCTGGTAGTATTGCACGATGTCTTAAACCTCGCTCAAAGTTATTATCACTTCAAACTTCTGTATCTTGCCAGTCTGCTATAATTACGAGTATAACGACTTACTAACCTAGTGAACGCTAGTTAACTAAACTTAGGAGCCATTTCGTATTTTGAGCGCATGATCCATCTTTTCAAGTGGAAGTATTAGGACCCACGGATGAAAATTTTCACTGTTCAATACAAACAAAACATAGTCCAACTTTTCGTATTGACACATAAAAACTAACTAAATAAAATCAGTTTTCTATACTAAAATGATCAATCTCGCCACCTCGATTTAATGAAAAAGCATTATCGTTCATAATTTTAGCAAACTTGTCAAATAATAAAGGACCTAAAATTAAGGGGAAGACGTTCACCGGACATTCCATTCGTATGTTTTAAGATTCAAGCGCCGTTTTCTCTCTCCCTACATTTTTACCAAAGGCCTATTACTCTTTCTTAATTTTGTATGCTTATTCAAACATACTGTGCTCATTAAAAAATCATATTCATTTATAATTAAAAGCGTTCATAAACATAGTCCGGTAATTACTGACAACCATCTAATTGATGAATCACGAATATTTTCGAACAGATTTGTTTTAACTGTAATAGTTCGTGCTTTGGGATATAATTTTAAGCAGTAAATAGGCATGAAGTTTATAGCGTATAAGGAGATACAGTCACACACAAAAGAGTTAAGTCTCTACTTTGAAAAAATCATACTGCTCATGTTGCAATCATCTTCATTTTTTTTTTTAGATTGCGATTTAGTATGTAAAATTCGTTGAACCTAAATCATGTTTGACAACACGATTGGCGTAGTGCGCTGTAGCACGGTTTCTCGCCTCGATTCCCGGTCGGGTCAATTCTGAAAACGATCTTTTCTGAATTGACTCGGGTCTGAGTGTGCTGGAAGCCACTGGCTTATTTCCTCGAGTGGTACCTCGTAACAAAGGAATATGTTAATCCCCACTTTAAGACCATTACAAGAGGTGTATTGTCTGGCGCATGTATTCATTTATTATGTTCAATATCTGCATTCTCATCATTCACTGCATGTCTACTGATAGACATAATGAATGCCTCTTCTGATTCCCTTTTTCAGGTCTTCAGCTCAGGCTTCACTTTTTATTATGGTTGTGGTCACATATAGTCCGAAATATTTGACTTGACCTAAGTACTTAAAATCTTACATCAAGAATATTCAGTGACTTTAAAAAAGTTACCTAAATTGACACAGAAATATGAAGCTCATTTAAAAAGGTAATTTTAAGATAGTTTTAGTGTTTTTTGTCTGACTGTACCTATTCAATTAGGTTCTGTTTAAGTAGTAGGTATTAATTAGTGAAAAGCGAGTAGCCGATATATAATATTTTACAATACGAGCGTGAGTGGGCTGTATGAGAGACTAAATACTTTTTTATAATGAGAATCTGCTTTTGAGATTATTTTATTAATTAATTTACACTGGACTAACTGTGATTGTCAGTAAGAGACTACTAAATTCAAACAAAACACTATTAACGACTCTCCCTTATATTCATAAAATGTAAATTAAAAATAATATTGTCGCTGTAGTTTATATGAGGGTCCTTCCCTTGTTGCCGGGTGCGATTCTCACTAAAAATGCAATGCCAAATGAAAAACATAATACTTAGTTAGATACACTAATTAATAAGTTATTTAAACTTTATTTTTGTAACTGTTTTATTTGTGCAATAAAGAATATCTTATCTTATCTTATCTTATACACGTGAACTTTGTTCCGTGCTTTAAAATCGAAAATCATTTAATGAAGTTCATCAGTTTTGAGCTTATTAGTTTTTTTTTCTTGAAGTAGGTTGTCGCATAAGTTTATTTTTAGCATTCTCCTGTCGTGCACACGGAATATTGAATACTTCCATCAAAAATTCTAAATCATTATCCGTTTCACACCCATCCACTACCTGTCCCACCGTACTGTGTATTTATGCATAATAAAGCCAGGAATTTAATTAGCCCAACGGGCTTACTTGTTATTATTCATCATTCAATATCGTGCTTATACCGATTCTATAAATTCATGATATTTTATAAGTACCTTTCATGATTTATCCAACGCATGTTTTATTAAGGTGCCATTTTGTACGGAAATAACATTTTAAAAAAATGCTATGAATCAAGCACTGCTGAAAGTTTTATTTTGAATTGATTTCAAAATTGTAGGCCAGATCAATTACATTTCATTAAAAACATTAAAAATAAAATGTTGTTGAAAATAATAAACGTTTATTTGAAACAATCATTAAAAAAAAATATTTAAAAAAAATTAAACTGACTAAACACAGACGAGAAAAGTAAAACTCAGTCAGTTTATCACAAAATTAATTTCTGCACTTTCCGCTGATTCAAACACTTAATAAAATGTGTCATGCAAGAAAGGATAAATTATAATTTTTCTTAATCTGCCTATTCTTATTTCCATAATACCATTGCAAGCTTCTGCAATCAAAAAATCCACGTTATTTTCATTTTAAAGTATCAATACAAAAAAAAAACACTCGTGTTTCACCACCACCATCGTATTCATACAGTCAATTCAATCAAATCATATACAGAAAAAACATACTCGAGTATTGGAATACTTGCAAACTATAAACATGCCAGGGTTAGCATAATACAATAACGCATCACCTCATCTTTACGACGCGAGCTTTCAGAATGGAAAGCGATATGCGAAGGGACCCAGGAGCGGTGCAAGTGTCCGCCTCTTAGTATTCATGAGGACGAGTTTATGCGAGATGAACGCATAAATATTTAGAGCACGCAGGCTGCATTCGATTAGAATAAAACAGTGTGAAGTTAGTGCGTGTTATCGGCGTTGAAAGTGTGCTAAACAAAACGATGTGTTTGCTATATTCTGTAACTGCCCTTACTTTAACTTTCTCTCTCAGATATGTGAGAATACTCACATCAAACAAATGCAATATTTATTTGTCTTTCAACGTTAATGTTGAAAAGTATGTTTAAATTGTAATTTTCTATTTATTTATTTTTGTTTTCTTGCATGTTATAAAAACTTTTTATTTATTATTAATTCTTTTGTTTGGTTTTTAGTGTATCACGCTGCAACATTTGATTTCCACCCAGGGTATAATTAGTCACACAAATTTATTTGTAGTTTTCTTGTAATCTGAGTGTTTGTGTTTTTTTAGGTACTTAAATCAGAATGTCTAGTAAATCAAAAGACCTTATTTTAAGAGCTGTATCAGATGTAGGCATTTTATACTGCATTGGTACTTATTCCAGGATTCATCATATGTTTCGTCATACTGCTATCTGTATCCTACTTTAGAAATGTAAATAATAGCCCAAAGAGCTTGTCCAAGTGCCAGTAACATGTAGAAACTCGTCCAAGTATTAACATAAATTATTATTATTTCATGCCACTTTTTGGCATTAAGCGGTCCTCTACTCACCTGGGGATACAGAAGATATGAATAAGCAATCGGCGATACTGTGATATACAACGATTAGCCGATGAAGCCTATTGGAGATTTCATGCTATCTGTTGAATTACATTATAAAAATTGCATCAAACTGTCGGGTTAGGAATAAGATAGGATTAGAAATAGAAAATCTGTTTTCAATTCAAGATTACACGTTTTCGAATTAAAATTTCAACGTTTTTAGTCGTTATAAATATTAGTAAGAGTAAAATGTTTAGAAAGGAGTAAATTTTTTTTATGATTATAATGAAAAAATACGGTGATTTACATCCGTTATGTTTATTTTGTTTAATGATTTTTCGTTGCACACATAAAACTAATTCTTAGGCCCATGTGTGCATGCGACCAGTAACCGCGAAGTTAACCAATTAACCACAAGGTCTTCAAATATTAGTATATATTATTTAACTAATTCGTCCTACTCGTATTTGTGCTTTTTTGCTGCCTGATCAACTGATCATTCATCGCCTCTTTAATTTTTAGTTTATGTGTAAAATTTATTGTTTAGTTTTATTATTTGAATCACTAATTTTAATTTAAGATAAGCATTGAATATCGCAAGGTACTCGTAGTTTGTATTTTTTGTAATAACTTGGCTGTATTTTTTCATTTGTGCAATAAAGTAATTTTGTTGACATTAATCGTTCATTATTCACTTACTTTCTCTTACAATTATCTCTAATTCAACCGCCGTGTAGATTCAAAAATAATGCTTCTGGCCATCAAGTCAGCCAAAAGCACTTTTGTTTGGTGCGATAAAATATAAAGTAAGTTATCGTATACAATATTTATTACTAAATCAAAACTGCTACCAATCAGTATTCACAATCATAAATCACTCAAAAATGACCTTCCGCAATCAATAGACAGCGTACATGAAATCAATTGAAATAATCAATAAAAGTATCAGAATCAACAAAGCTCTTACCACAGTCTAAATAAAGCAGTAGATAACGCATAACAGTATGCGTAACTTACTAACTACGAAACTTCTGAAACCATTTATGTCATAAAAGTTAACACAGAAAGCGTATTGCTACGAACTGCTGTTCATTGGCAAATCGTCATCTTATTTCATAAATAATTCCTTACTATGCCTTTGAATTGGCCTTCATTTTGTATTTATTCTACTGCTGTGGATTTCTGTACTGTGTCAGGCTGACCGCAAAATATACAACAATGCAATATAGACAACGCGATCTTGGTTCACTGAAAGCGATCTCTTGACTTTTATTCTAGGAACTTTAATTAATTGAAAACAGATGGTTCCTTGTTAGACGTTAGCATTAAGAATCGATCTATAATTGAAAATTTAATACCGAAATATACTAAAGTAGAATTTACACCTAACGTTTTTATAGTCATGAGACGAACTTTTGCTTTTTTGGCTAAATGTAATTTGTCTCACGATGAAAATGTCATCAATGATTATAATATGTTCTAGGAAAAAACGCTCATTGGCAGAAAGTTTTAGGCGGTTATTCTGCCAACCTCCTCATTTTAAACTTAATAAAATAATATAAATATGAAGATATTATTAAAAATTCATCTGATTTTCGACGACGATGACATTTAGCTTTTTTTTTCTCTAGCTCTTCTGTGTGTTTTCCTTTCACACAAATTCTGCCAATTTCAAGTAAGTTAGCCTTCGGATGTGGAGTTTATAAAGGTCGCCAATTTTGACCCACCAATTTATTTGACAAATTTCGCACACTTTTTTTGCCTGACCACCTCTAGTCGTCTCATGTAAGCCCCGCTTCGCATCACGATGGAAACGCACGAATACAATGATCGCCCCGCGGCGCGTCTGGCTTTCTATACATAATTATAATCACCTATTGTTAACACGCGCTAAATGAACAATTAAAAACTTGTGCAGTTCTAATTGAAAAGCCAAATGTCATGATCAAGACAACGCTATAATTTATCATTCATCATCACCTTCACTCAAAGCCGTAAGGCGTCTTGCTTTTTAAACTTACAGATTTTCAGATTAGTCAGTTGAGGAACCCAACCTTTTCGGTGGGTGTTATAATTGCGTTACGTCAAATAACGGCAAGTTTACACATTTTCTGACTAAGGGTGAGGACATAAAGAGGCGCAAACAAATCGGCACGGGTAAATACCGATGCGTACAGGTAAAATATTTCAATGTTATGATATGTGCTCAAGCATAAAGAAACGGCGAAAAACCAGTAACAGGGTAACCTGTTTCTTTATGCGTGAGTGCATATGATAACGTTGGAGTATTTTACCTGTACGGATCGGTACCTACCCGTACCGGTTTGTCTGCACCGGTTACCTGCCTCTTTATGTCCTCACTCTAAATAGGAAAAATAAGTATTTCGTTAAAAAGTATTTAAAAACATGCATTGTTCCGTTCGTCGTTATTTTTAGGGGAGCAACTCAGGTGTAATTCACAAAGTTTTATAAATCTTTGGCAGGCTAAAAGGGCATATAAAAAGTAGTGGAAAATTAACAGATTTACGCTACTGTGTGTTCGGATGAACTGGGAGTAGCCTGTTTGCGATAAGAGGCGTCTTTGCTGAGATTGCTGATTAACCCGTCGTGCGTTTCGAGTACACCCGGGTGTACATAGCGCCATCGTTTTCGCTAAACACCCGTATGTACGAGAAATACTCAAGGAGACACTCGTAGGAATAGTGGATATCACTTGGTTTCTTTTAGCATTTTACAATGCTTGTTTTTCATATGGAGAGAAAAAAAATAAGAAAAATTCGACTTTCGGACCTTGATGAAATCTGGCAGGATGCTCGTGAGTGCAAATAGACTTCTTTTGACTGAATATAAACAAATTAAAGCCTACATTACTATTCACAAAGCGTTCAAAAATTACGCCGAGTTATCATGCACGATATCGCATCTTGGCTTCCGATTCTCATTTACGTCTGACTTACGAGTACATCTCAATGCCGAGATTTTGTATTTAGTTTTATTGGGCTTCTTATTCTAATTGCTATTTAGCTGTTTTTCGATAAATTTATGGTACTGTTTAAATGTCACTAGATTTTTATTAGGTTGCGTATTTTTGTTTGCATCATCTTGTTCTGGTTTGGTTTTGACATAGGTATGGAATTAGTGCTTGCAAATATTTGTAATAACAATCAAAGTGTTAACATTTTTAAACTAACTACTTAAGTTGGATGATCGATATGATTATACTTGAAATCAAACACAGCTTGTACTATTGGGTGATGGAGAATCTTACCTACATACTAGTACACATACTTAGATATTTTCTAAGCTAATTTTCAAAGCTTCACATGACATTAATATATAAGCTTTACAGACACAACACACGGTAACTACAGTCACGATAGGCAAGACCACAAGTTATGGTGCCAAAGCCAATAGCATCAGTTTGCGGAAAATACAAGTAGTTATTCCCAAATATATTTTTTTCAGCTGTCTATGCTAAACCTAAACGGACACTTTAAAATAACAAACTTTAATTTCATGTTATTTCAAATAAAAAGGGATTGATATCGTTTATCATTTTAACAACCCCCTGAGTTGTCAGTTGTCAGTTTATCAACAATATAATTAGTAATCACAATCTAAATCGTCATTTAAAAGCCATCTTAGATAGTATCGTTAAGTAAATTTACAAGACGTAGTTAACAAGCATTTGATCTCATTTTGAACGGAAGACATGTCACCGGGCGTTTTGGAAACATTCGTGGGAACATAAAAACGGACAATTAGTGAAGGAAACGGTCGATAATTTTTCGATGTCTACCTATCTTAGCCTCCAGAAAAGTCTACTGGAACGGAATCACTTTGTTTAGTTAAAAAAAAATGACATTGTGTTGCTAATTACTATTTTTAAAGCCAAAACATAGAACATGATACCCGAAATAAATTCAGGTTGAAATAAAAAGTACTACCTATTAATGTTAACTTTTAGAAAGAAATAGTCAAAAAGTAATAAATTAATTTTGGCAAGTACAAATTAAAATTGTAACACAATACAAATCAAACTCAAGAAGTTGAACTACTAAGTATTCAATAGTTAAGTTGGTAACAGTTACCCCGTAGAGTTGCAAAACATTAAGTGACGTTATGAATACCACAGCAAGCTTTTGACAAGATACACCGTGCAGCAATAGATACTCGTACTTATCTTGGAATTTATCGATATCGTTACACAACACTATTACAAACATATTCGGAAATAAGGAAAGTGCCTATTATAAAGTTGATCTAAGCGTTCTGTTCATTATGCCATATTTATGGTTAAACGATCGCCTACTTCATAGACTCATTGTAAATCTGATCTCGCTCAATTATAGTACAAGAACCAACTGCAAGATTTGCACTTCAATTTATAATCCTACACACTGTAAAATTTTTACATTGCATCATCTACATATATCTATACTTACTAAATTATAAAGAGGAAAGATTTGTTTTTTTGTTTGTTTGTTTGTACTGGATAGGCTCCATAACTACTGGACTGATTTTAAAAATTCCTTCACCAATTTAAAGCTACATTATCAGGGACATAGGCTATATATTTTTTTAATTTTGGCTAAATTTGGACGGGAAAGACAGTCTATGAGGGCGAAGCCGCTAACGTACAGCTAGTCTATACTAATATTTAAAATAGGAAATATTTGTTTGTTTGTTTTGAATGGGCTCCGAAACTACTGGAACGATTTCAAAAATTCTTTTACCAATATAAAGCTACATTTGTAGGGAGAAAACCCTTGATTTTTTTATCAATTTCGATAATATTTTGACGGGAAATACAGTCTACGCGGGCGAAGCCGCTTATAAATAAAGTTATTTCTATAAGTGGAAATCTTAGCGATACCATATGGTTGCAGATTATGATGAAAGTGATAAACTCAAAATGTGTTGCAGAGTATTCATAAATAAGTCTATACATTTTCCATGAGATGAAACAACTTCATCCTCGTATTTATTAATTAAATATTCCTTGTGGGTTTCTCACAACATGTTGCGATATACTTCTCTGTTGGTCTTAGTTTTTGTTCTGGGGGCCAATCAGATGTTTTATTGGAGACTATAACTTGTACTCGCTGACGCCGGAAAACATGCGATGGATCTTATACTATAAAGTTACCTGGGATTACTGCTTCATCAATCAGCTGGGCATTTATTTGTAGATTTATAGATAAGCTTGTACACATGTTAGAGCTTAGTGATGTTAATTAGGCAGCAATTAGACTCCTAAATCATCGACATGTTGTTGATTTTCTTGACGTCTGTCAAGATAATGTTGTACTCGTATTCAAGTCATTTGGTCAAAAGTTAAATAATATGAGTAGAGTTGAAAATTTAGAAAAAATAAAATAAAGAAAAAATAAGAGTAATCTTGACTGTTCTTGTTTAGTAAAGTACAGCTAAGAAATTAGGTGAAACACTCAACTACACCTGAAGCAGAATACCATTGATTCACTGTTCGTATAGTATGCGAGTTCGAGGCAAATAGATCTCAGGCGGCAGTATTGGGCTTACAATGCACAAATAGATCTCAGGCGGCAGTATTGGGCTTACAATGCACTAATAGATCTCAGGCGGCAGTATTGGGCTTACAATGCACAAACGGCTGGCTGCAGCGGACCTTATTTTATTTTTATTTGATCAGAAATGATCTCATCGCATTAGTCTGAGGCTAGTCATGTTCTTACACTGTGTGTCGACCATGAGTTTCTGCGAAATGAACTACAAAAGTTGACTTCAGAAATGTGTATGCCATTTTTGGTTCCATTTATAATCACTAGCGGCGCTGTACCGAAAACCCATACAAAAACGTCAACGCGGACGCTAACGGCTGTCATTGGTTTAAACTCATTAGAGACATAGTGATTACATTGAAGTTACGGCAGACCGCACCAGTACTAGCATGCCGTTGAATCTGGCTGCATGCCCTGCGGGCTACCGCGAAGGCTAGTCAAAAGTGCGTTCTCATTCTAAAGGCGTGTATGCACGTACGAACACGAACGTAGCGAACACAAACATCAAACATGAACATTTGGCTTGTACGTATTGACGGCATACGCGAACACGAACGCGAACATTGTCCAAATCAAGTTCGCGCACAACAGTCGTGAACTCTATCTTAATAGCCATGGCAGCGCTGGTTGTGGTGGTTGTTGCGTAATAGTTTTCAAAGCTGTAGAACACCGTCCATACAGATCTTACAACTAAGATCGCCGCAAACACGTTAGACCAACAGAGTGTTTAATGTTTGTTAGTGGTGGCACGTGCAAACCAAGTTGTTGCGTATCATGCAACGCAACAAATTTGTTCGTACGTGCGTACGCGGCTTAAGGCCTCATTTACGCAGACGCGTAGCGTCGCGCGTTGCGATGAGCGGCGCGGCCTGCACTGAATTGTTTGAAATGAAACGCTCAAATTCAAGCAAACTCGTGTAAAATCGCTTCTCCGTGAAAGCACTATTACAACGGCATATGTTTGAAATCAGTGCGGGCCGGTGAAATCACTGCCCAACGCAACGCGCGACTCTCCGATCTATATTAAGTAAATATATGTGTTGACTCTATGTAGTTGACTGTTTAACAGTATTGCATACAATGTTAACAGTCAGTAATCTAAAGAGATGCATTGAAATCGAAAGTAAATTATGAACGCACTAAAATACTTTCGAGTGTGTATGGAAATACAATGAATGGTTTAAAATAAATTCAATAACAGACTCTCACTTGAAGTTCACCAGTCGGACTAGTTAGTTAGGGTTCCGTTAAGTTAGGGTTGACGGTAATGCCATGGCCGACATCCGTGGTGGCGTATTTTACTTCTTTATATTTTAAAATAAGATGAACCTAAAGTTATTTATCACTCCATGCAAATATAGACTGAGAAATGCCCTCTTTAAGAGGAAGTCATGATTATACTCGTAAAGCAAATTTCAGGTGGCAGCGATACATACTGGTAACTGTCGCTTGCAGTCAACAGCAGAGTTTTGCGGTTTGTGGTTGAAGCCTGACTTCTGCTGCCGAGAGCAGTACCACACGAGACTTAATCCGTGTGATACTGCTCTTGGGGCCTATTAAAGTCGATACCGCATTTGGGGCGTCCTAATGAACACTACATTAAGTTTTTGGTTGCCGTCGCCCTAAAATCTAGTAACTGTGTCTAAGTAATCAGCAACGGTCAATTAGAAGTGAAAAGCTGAAAGGGACAGCCTCCTATAATATTCCTGGCAGCCCTATTCCTTAACTAAGAATTATGTTCTTTCTGCTATCTCCGCAGACATTGCTATAAAATATAATTATTTGTAGGAAACCAATTTGTTGTTTGCTCTATTGAAACTGTGATTTGTGGTGTTTCTAACAAACAGCTGATTATAGTGCTGATTCTGGATTTAATAATTTCAACTCTCTTGCCCTTACTACAAAGTTTGTTTCACTTTTGACTTTTAACTGATAATCTTCGGTAGTATTTTAAAATTTATGGGTTTAACATGACTGTTTAGATCTTTAATGGCATGATTTGATTTCTTATCAACAGCTCGTTGAGAATACTTCATCTTTTTTATATAAAGGAATGGCAAAAGTGTTTTTTTGTTTTACAGTATATACTCGTATATACAGTAAGAAGCCGCCGCGGGTAGCGGCCGCTGAAACTATCTTAAAGGTATTTTTATTACGGTAAAGGATCCATTCTATGTTAACTCAAGATAATCCACACTCAAGACAACAAGAAATAAAATTTTGGTAACAGATTACATTCTATCACTCGCTTTTTATTTTAAATCTACAAAAAGGTAGTGACAGGCAAGTCATAAAAAGCCCGGAAGTACACAATTCACTGCGTCGTTAGTTAGATAAAAACCATAAAAGCGATCGTTATGATGTGGTGCAAATTTGAAAGTTGCCTTTTTGGCAAAAAACCGAGGTACCTGACTATCAATGGTGGAATTAATTGACATGTGCCAATGTGAAAAAGGTCTGCCTAATGCGTTATAATGACATATTGGCAGGCAGCACATATTGGTCAGGTGCTGCAAAAAAGGTTTTAAAAAAAGGTTTTTTGTTTTGTTATGGTTCTAACGGTTCTAAGGTATTTGCTCGTAACTTAAGATTATCAAATAGTTGTTTTGAGTTGTCATATCGTTATTCCAAGTGCGAACATTTGATTTTCGTTTTCTGCAAAGCATTTGAGACTGGAGAATTCTAAGTTTTGCGTTCTCTGTATCAGAAAAACAAGATGGCTTTCGACTGTATCGCCCAAGGTTATTGCCGTGGGTAAATACTCTTAAAAGAATATTAGTTTAAATGCCTACTCTTTTCACACAAGTGTACCACATTAATGAATGACATACTCGTACCTATTAACGATATCAATATCATTCGAGAGTCCAGTAATATGGGAATGGGAAAGCCACGGGATGCTGACCGTGACGATACCGGGTACTGTTACCTAGTATCGGGTATCGGTATGTATCAAAGTCACAGGTTGAATACTTGGTGTGAAAATGGTCTTAGGTTATAGATGAACAAACTTCAAGATTATGATATCAGTTTTCAGCTTCGATTATTTGATCCCTTTATTCATTTGTGTTCACTGTGTTGTAAACTTGTTTTATTGTTGGTCCTTTCATTAGCAGTTGCAATAAATATCAAAAAACCTCAAATGCGTGCAAATGATGCAATGTCAGAAACATTTCTTTATATAACTGATCAGGAATAGTTTCAAATTAGAAGTCTGCCAAATTTATTGCCAAATTGAGCGCTAATTTTATTATTTCTTTTGAAAACCACCGCGACACGGCGACATGTTCTCACAGTAGGTAGGTCGTCAACCCAACGGAATAAAACAAGAAATATCTGTTCTCATAAGCCAATATTCACACTTGGAACCAATAAGTTCCCAGTGCAGAACTAGATTAATAAATTTAAAGTAGTAATTATGCTAAATAGCCTTGAGAAACAGGACGTCCGTCGTTCCACTGTCGTCCAACCACTATAATCTTGATACTCATGGGAATAAGCATTTTATTAACAAATATTCTGATAAAATTGGAATAGGAGACATTGATCACATGATTGGTAGTGATCAGTTTTTTTAATGTTTAGTGTTTCCCTTGACAACTCTTCAAAAACACGATTGCGATAACTTACGCCACGTATCTAGATTTGAGTAATCAAGCACCATGAACCATATAATGATGTCAAAAATCTGTTGTTTTAATTGTTTATTCGTTTTTTCTTTCGCGTGAAATAAGATCGGCTTTAAAGGAAGGACTAAATAGGTGGATGATATTTTACTAGTAATTTGAAAAT
The DNA here is from genome assembly GCA_947369235.1 of Udea olivalis. Classification (NCBI taxonomy): domain Eukaryota; kingdom Metazoa; phylum Arthropoda; class Insecta; order Lepidoptera; family Crambidae; genus Udea; species Udea olivalis. The sequence goes on from OX376348.1 coordinate 10,447,627, forward strand.
GCTGAAACGTGTCCAAAAATTACATTTCACTAGAAGAAAAAATACGCAAATGCTGTTGTCAGTTTGTAAATTAATAATAAATTCTATAGAATTACGATAGGACATGGGTTTTAGAACTTTTGTTGCAACATCAAATACACAAATTTGATTTGCAAATAAATAATGTAAGACTCTGTACTTTCTTTTCCAACATACATCGTAACCAATGAGTTGTTAATATATTTTATTAGCACTATCATAAATGAAACGAACCGTGAGCTCACATGATAATCAATCTGATAACAAGATATACTGTAATATTATAGACCATTGACGCAAATATATTCAAATATAGTCTGTTAATTGTGAAACCTGTGTTTAATATAATGATTTTACCTTCGACGTATGTCGATACATCACACTATCTGCAGTATAATCCATCAATACAGCATAGCTTGCACCGTTCTATGTTCAAGACGGGTTCATAAGTGAGTAACATTAATGCATTACGAACAAAACAGGTAATGGTTGTTGCACTTGTCGAAAATGTACATGTCAACTGATGGATCACCGTTAATCTTGATACGATTTGTCGTGACTGCCGCTTCTAAAGTAATGGGAAATATTTAGATGGTGATTCGTGGTTGTATTAAGAGCATAGTTCAAATGCTAACACCCGTAGACGAGGGGTCAAACACATTAGCCACCTAGCGGGCTCGGTCGAGTAAATCCATATTAATCAAACTTGCATAGTTGTTTTTTACGCTTTCATGCGCCTGAGAATCAAAATCTTGCCTAATAGATACGGTAACAAGCTATTTATTACGCTAATAGTTGAGAACGCAGCGATAGAACAGAATTTCGTGTTGATCGGTATGAGTTATGGGCATTTATCAAATTATATTTATATGGTAATTTCACCTAAATAAACAGATGATGTAAATGAAAGTTTATTGAAAACACAGTAATTCATCTACCAAACCAATATCTTATTGATGATCACTGTCAACAAGACACAAAATTAAAAACCAGACTTTTCATCTACTATATAAAGAGTACTGCACTAGCTGCTACTTGTTGCTAGAGAAGCATATAAGCTAATCCTGTTTTAGTGTTTTTTTGTGAATGTACTGTCTCACAAATAAGGGAATCTTTGAAATAACTATGAACGTATGAGGCGCTGTGGAGTTACTCAGCGGATAACTAGGTTAAGTATGGTTAGGATGAACTAAATAATAAACAAACACGATTTCAGTGGATGCACGCACACCATCTATAATAGGCCCCACTAGGCTTTGATCAAGCCGTGGACTTCCTTGTGGCTGATGATAGTGAATTAATAACAAGAGTGTGACAATTTCAGGTAAGTTGACTTGAAGACCCAGTAGGACAACGATAATATGAGATGTAAGAAAAATATATACCGAAGTAGATTTCTTCTATTAGGGTCAATTATTAGTATTACACATTTATAATTGAGTTTCGATTCGTCAATTAAATTTGTAACTGTCGTCGCATATTCTTGCTAGAAAAATTCATCGATTTAATATAGACGTTTAATAAATCATAACGATTTCTGGCGCCGAAACTACTAGATGTTCTCACATTAACAGATTTTTAATAACGCATCTAATAGCTTGTAATCGTAAAAAAATCGTCGAAGGCCATAAATATAATATTAGTAGCGAAATAAATGTGACAAATACGGTAATTTACGGCGACAGAAACGGAAGCAAAATCATAAATATAATGTTTCTACTTGGATACTTTGTCGCGTAGTAACGGAGAATCGTTTTTATTCATACTTTTACTTTTGCCCATAATATTTTAACTAATGCCTAATAAAAACTCAATTAAATAGCATCACTTCCTGCGAGAACAACGTATCGGTCGGAAGCATGCAGTCATTATAATTGATATATGTGAGATTTTAGGTATTTTACCGTAATATCCGATTAGTAGTTTCGGTCCCCATAATGTTTGGGCTGCTTGCCATAAATAACTTCACCGGGTTTATTAGCATCTACTTGTATTATAATGCCTCTCGTTATATTATCTTTCGTCTCGAAGTTTATTGTTATGTAGAAATTAAATGGTGATTCATTGGGATTATGGTAATATATGCAGATATGGATGTAAAGCGCTTGGTATTATACACCAATTACCTTGTTTCTAGGGCATTTCCTGTGAAATATCAGTTGCAGTATCATTTATGGGAAAACTTCTATTTTGAAAGCGTTGTGTCGGCTGGAAAGTGTTCTTGCAGCTATGTTCTTCAGAATCGTTTCAATTTATTTTTTTTGTATCTGGCTGTCCCAAATTTTAGTTCATCTGTCTCTTGTTCTCCCACTATCTTCTTGTAACACTTGATACCATATAATTCGTAACCAAGCTATTTTGCATTAATTTTGCGATTGTATTGTAGAACCGTTAAAACCTTTTAGGTGATAAAATACCGCAAAATATCTAAAACTTTTATCTTTAGCACTGCCTGTAATATCTCTGTCTGACTGTGTGGTTGACTGGTAGAGAATGCCTCTAGGCATTAAGTCCGCCCTTTGTAACATAGACTATGTGCAAAAAAGAATAAATAAATAAAATATTCATGCTCGAAAAGATAATAAAAGATAAGCTCAGGGACTTGATCTTGATCCATGCACATCCTTAACCACAAAAACGTAATATACCGCAAACAATTCACTCATATTTCACCGCAGAACTATACCAGATGGTGTCTGATATCGTCCACAGCCAAGTCTAGCTACGCTACTGATCTGGTGTTGCCGATAATATATTATAATCAACTGATAGATATGGTTAGGGACACGGAATAAGTACATTTAAAAGCGTAAATATGTGTGCGTTTCAAAAGCTCCAAAAATGTCTAAGCAAAATATTGGACACAAATATTTACACAAGTTAAGAAAGAGTCTTTAGTATAGACATTTGTGGCTAATACTTTGCTCATATATTTCTAAGCCATGGAAAAGTACATATATTTAAGATTTTGACTGTACATCAAATGGACTTTTTCACTGTTCGGCCGTACGAGTGCGAAGCGACCGTTTACGCGCGGGAAAAAACGCCAGTCTGAAACGGCTCTGAAACGCTAAATCCAAATTCTAGAATTTTCTTTCAAAGCTCCTTAGGAAAGGACAGAGGCTACTCTGAGTTACGGCAAAAAAATATTTCACACGAACAAAGTCAAGTAAATATAGCAAATCAGTAAATTAACAAACTCGTCAATGAAAACCTGTCAAAATGTGATAATCCAAAATTTGTAGCAGAAATTACTTAGCATATATGACGTAGTTAAAAACCGACGTGAAATTACGTTCTTAACAGAAAAAATATCAGTAAACCTCCGCAATTTATCGATGACGATTGTAAATTATAAAGACTTACGTTATCAACCCTCGATATAATGCTTGCCACCGTTTTTTCAAAGTCTGATAAGATTCCGCAGAGGATTGCATCTATCAAAGCTCCTAGTTTACATTGGATTCGCTCTAGACTGGCAAACAGATATAAATCCTAATCAATATCCTAAGTCCTTGAGTCTGTTTGAAAAACAAATGAGCCACTGTTTAAAGCTTCTTGTGACTAGCCTGGGTTATCAAAATTATCTATTTCTCAATCGATTAAAATCGAGATTATAATAATAAATATCTCAATTACTTGATTTTGACATCCAATGCATTAAAGTATGAGCTCGCATTCAATTGCAGTATCGCAGTAAGAGAATTGCGCTTCCATTTGACAAGTGAAGTCGAATGAAGGGCGTCGTGGCCTATAGTTCAAATCTGGCCAAAACAACATTTTGTGTACATTGCTTTTGTGACTATCTCTCAGGTGATAGAAATCACTGCGAAAATCCCACTGCAACCCGGATAACGGAGGAATGCTCACCACTTACCACGTAGGGTTCTAATACACTCGGTGAAAAGTGGGCTTCTGAGTGTTCCGTTCACCATGGCAGCAGTTAACTTGGTTGCTAATCCGTTTGGGGTACACCCCACAATTTATGATTACCTACAGGTAATCATGAACGTAATATGTATGAATGTTTGAAGTACATAATCGCTCACTCGCGTCACTCATTTGGATTCACATCTATGGACTGGTCCCTATTTATTGGACCAGATTCCCTGGAGACCTGTTCCGAGCTATTTGCGGGTTCTGCGCTTTATGAATAAGTATGACGGTGTGATCGGACCCTGTCCCAATCAGACTTTGATTTAGTTTTAATTTATTTACATAATGGAATCCCCTGAGTAATAAGCAGGTAGTAACATGCCATTAAAGTCTTGCTTCTGGGCAAGGGCCTCGTTATAATTATATCAATTTAATTCCATTATAAGGTTATTGAAAATACTCATAGTCGATTTTATACAAGTGAGCTTAGGCGGACTAACAAAGGTTCTGAGAGATGAACAGAAAATACAAATTTAGTTTCATTTTTAGCACTGTTTTTTAAAATTAAAACTGAGCAACCGACCTAGTGCGAGTAGTATAGTGGGAAGTGATTAGCTCTGCCCACTTGGTTAAAACTGTCACACCCTAAGTACCTCCGACCAAATATGAAAGATGAGGACGTGTTGCACAATTAATAAGGATTTACGCTCATTCGAACACTTAAATATTTTTTTGATGCATTTTCAATTATTATGTCAAAGCAATAACGTCTTAAGTCGCGGTGCTGAGAAGTAACCATCGAACCTTCCTACTTTTTTACATACTTACTACACAAAACCATACTTTCGTCTTTAAAGTGAAAACTGTAAATGCCATTTTGTTACTTAAGGTTAATGCGGTTGAACGAATAATTACCGATATAACTAGAGAATACGTTATCGGCTTGAGCTCCAACCCCACCAAACGGAACAAAATTTACTTTGTTTTAAGATTGTAAAATCCGTTTCTATCCGACGCGATGCGGGCCGTTTAGCCGGGTTGGACCTTAACTGTCCATACATTCATACCATCACGCCTTTTTCCCGACGGGGTAGGCAGAGACCACATCTTTCTTTCTTAACTGTCCATAAATAAAATAACCACGGATTAATTAGTTACGTATAAAAAAAGGTACGTTATTTTAGTTAAATGAATTAAAATGTTAATAAATGGCACGGCTCATAAACATTCGGTTCAAGAAGTGTTATAAAAATATTTACATACCATAGTGAAAATTTTCATGTAAAATATATATTTTTTTAGAAGATCCAGGACAACGTTTGACCTGCTGTTTTGATACAAAAGTCACATGTAAATTACTAGGGAACATTTAAAAGTCAAAAACTATTTTCAAAGCCATCTACGCAACTCTATAAAATATGGTCTGGAGTCTTAAAATGACTTGTTAATGGGTTTTCTAAATTTAATATCGAAACTAAGCACAAACTTTAAAATATTAATATGAATTCATAATTCATAGAGTGCTAATTTAATGATCCTCTTTCGATGAACTCAACTTTTTTCTAGATTTTATGTCAACAGCACACATGTAGATTGTAGATACTATCTTAAATGTCATAAAACTTATTTATTGATGTTTTGAATGCTTCTGTTTGAATATCGTGTGAATTGACTGAACTTATGTATCATTTATTTATAAATGTCATTTTAAATTCCAGTTACTTAGTAATTATGCTAGCTAGAGGGATTTACATGTATCGATATTTGTCTTTGCATCTTAAAATACAAACCATTTTAAAACAAACTCAACGTCACGCGATGAAGGTCACAGTATTTTGGCGGATGGAAGCCGCCAACAAAAGGTTTGTTAAATTTATTCATTCACGAACGATTACGTACCCAATAATTATGGAAGTGCATTGTGTGCTCGACATGCATCTCATTGCTGCTTAAAAGAACTTAATACATAAGTTGCCATCAGTTTGTGAGGTAGCAGAGAAGCAGAGACAGATCAGAACTAGCAATTTTTAACCGACTTCAAAAAAGGAGGAGGTTCTCAATTTGATTGTTGGTTTTTTTATTTTTTTTATGTTTGTTACCTCAGAACTTTCGACTGAGTGAACTGATTTTGATAAATCTTTTATTATTTGAATTTGGTGGTTCCTGTGTGGCCCCATTTCTATTTGGTCTAGTTCTGACAGTGGCATCTGTGAAAAACTATATAAATCTCAAATCCAGATAAACTATATGCGCGACAAACGCCAACTAATTTCGATAATTCTTTTTTTATTGGAAAGGATATACTTCAAGGGTAGTTTGGTAAGGTTCTGATTATCGGATCCATTACAAAGTAACGGAAGTCTTCTAATCCTTGGAGCAAATGAACAATAATTGTATGTACTTAAATAAATAAATATCCCTGGACATTATTCCACACAGCGCCATCTAGCCCCAAAGTAAGCTAATTAAAGCTTGTGTTATGGGATACTAGACAACGGATAAACATACTTAAATACATTTTCTTTTGTAAATACATACTTATTATACATAGGAGACACCCAGACCAGTACAAACAGACATGTTCATGCACACAAATGTTTGTACTGTGCGGGGATCGAACCCGCGACCTCTGGTGTAGTAGCCAACTTCTTAAACATTACACCAAGTCGGTCGTAATACATAATATAATATTATAATATTATCGTATAAGTTTTAGAAGAAGACGCAATTATTTTTTTACTTTTAGTGTAAATTAATTTATTTTGGAATAGTTTTTTATTGTAGTAGGTTTTTTTGTATGAAATTTTGTTTATTGAGCACACGTGTCAAACACTCATCAACAGCCAACTAATATTTGTGTAATCAATGTCAAAGGACAATTATTATCAACTACATTATGACTCCAAAACTAACTGAGCATTTATTGGTTATTTGACAGCTGACAGTCGATTGTACACCTTTATTCGTTTGTGTTATTTGTATTGAGGTATTCCAATATAGCAACCTCTGCCATCCATGGTACTAAAAGATCTTTATAACTTAGGGTCAGTAGGCCAAGTTAGGATATGTCCTAGAGATAATAATAATTATAAATTAGTTTAATTAATTAATAATCAAATCGCTCCGTGTGAATCCCACGTTAGCTTCAAAAGACAGTTAAGTCTATATTCTGCCCAATTTATCCGATCACTTATAAAGAAATTATCAACTTTTTTCTACTTTCTCACGCATTTAATTGGTCATAAATCGAGTTTTGCAGAGAAACATAGATACGATAGATCGAACGTACTTCCTGTATACCTTATTTACTGGTTTTCTTCACAGAAATGCTGCACTAATAAATTTGATCATACTGGTTATAATTTTAGAAAGTTGATATAAATGTTTGCTTTTTATAAATATTTTTATTGTCATTACTGAGGTTTCTAGGACACAATTCGTGTTAATGATGGCATTTGCATCAAGTAAAATATCAGTGTAATATGTAAAGGAGAGGGTTTAGCAATATAATAATATGTGAAGGACTGCGAATGACGATGATGGACAAGAGTACGCATACACCAGCATAAAGTACTCATTTAGTATTTGCATTGCTTAATCTATTGTTTAAGGATACTAAATATTTTTAATCTATTACTTATGTACTGTTTATGTAAAATTTTAATAAAACATTTTCATAAATTACAATAAATAAATATTAAAATATCACAATGTTTGTTGAGCTGTGACAAATCGTCGACGAATAAATATTTGGATACTTTGGTCAGTATCGGTCACATCTAAAGAGCCGAATCATATATTAGGCGACATAATTTATACGTACATTCGGGTGAACAAGCGCTTTCCTTTTCTTTCTTATTTGTTTTGTCAAAAGTTACTGACGTAGAAAAATTTCAATTTGTACTTTTCATTTTTACCCTTAACCCCCTGATGCCTGGACAAGTGGACACGTTTATATGTAGTTAAATAAAATTAAAGCTCAACACTATTGTTTTACGTAGTTCAGTGTTTTGCCTCTTTCGTATCTACTTAGTAGTATGGCGACATAATTTATGCTCCATTTATAGTGTTGTAGATACGGGTTTTTTTTCTTTATTTTTAAGATACTTCTTTTCGGATTTTGATCTTTGATTTTTTTTTTTAAATAAATAAATAAAAGCTCAATATTCAGTGCTACAAGGAATTCCCTTTTTTGGCAACATTTTTGAGTTTATATCCAAAATGTTTAGTCTAGTTTGTTCATACGTACTCATTACATCAGATTATTAAATTCTATCAAAAACTCTATCAAATGATGTTGACTCATCAAACATTTCTCAATAAATCAATAGCGCCATAAACCAAAAAATGTCCCCGACCATTTCTCTCGCGACTGTCACAACCCTATCTGTGTTGCTGGTGGGAAACCATTAATGTCCCATCAAGAGCACTTCTGACCCGAATCAGTAGCTTAATCGTCTGTTAATTTGTTAGATCCGAGGTCAAAAGTGCCGGCACCAACAATTTATGGCTTCATCTTAGCCACCTTGTTTATTTTATCCACTTTTTTCACTAAAACTCAACGTTTATGTCGCGCCGACGGGACTTTTTAGTTTATTAGCACTTTTGGAAGCTGATAATGATGCAATTAATATTTTTTTTTATTGGAATGGACTCTACACACGTTTAGGTTTTTATCAGATTTATGGTAAACTATTAGTTATTAAATTAAACATTCCAGTATGAGCCGCTTTTTATACGGTAAATAACTGTTAGAACCCCAGATGAACATCGAGAAAGAGTATCTAAAAATGATTGTACCTGATTTTGTGCAGAATTTAGGTGAAAAACGGCTTCAAACATAGTAAAACTTTAAAATTCAGTTTTATTAAGTTCATATGTAACGATAAACCATCGGTTAGTTTTATGACAATTGTAGTAAAGACAGCAACATAATTAGCTAAACATTTGAGTATCTTGTTAAGGAGCTTCGTATATCATACATTTCTTTGACAATTTAAATAACAACTGTAGCGAAGTTTCTGTGATAAGGTGCAGTGAGAATTTAGTGGCTGACTTCACAGTAAATCATGCGTAATTCAAGTTCCGAGCTCTGTCTAGTTTGAGGCCATTTAATCTTGAACAAAAAATGCATGTTTTCAATCCATATTTATGTTTAACGAAAATGACCGTTTGGTTCTCTGCAGTACAAAATAAATGTCTATTGATAAAACAGATATAATTTGTGTAAAATCTCAGTACTTTAATTGACGTCACGATTGGCTTAGTGCTCTGTAGCACGATTTCTCGCCTCGACTTACGTAGTAGCCCGGGTCCGATTACCGGTTGAGTCAATTCAGAAAACAATATTTTCTAATACGACTTGGGTTTGGGTTAGCTGGGAGACGCCCCTGGCTTAATTCCTGGTCTGGGTCCTCGTGACACAGGGATATATATCCCTACGTCGAGACCATGACAAGTGGTATGTTTTCAGGCGCATATTTATTTATTGCTTCTGATTTCCACATAGTAGAAAGTTAATGAATCGTATTGAACTTTGCCAGTAAACCCAAATAAACCAATGAGTGACTAAGTTAATCCTTTTTTAATCCCACCTGTCTAAAAAAAACATATCAAGCCATCGTAAGTGTGGTATCGTAACAAGCGTAAGTGCGGTCTTGTCCAGATTCGCTTATTAATAAGCCCGCCAAAGAATCTGTATCGAGTAACGGTACAACAGGAATGCTAATACGCACCAGTAATACTCATTTATCTCGACAAGACGCTTGGCTAAACGTAAGCGATGCATGCTATAATTCGGTAGATAATCTGTTTTAATAAAACACTTTTGTGTGTGCGTGTACTTGGGTTGTAGGTTGAAGGTGCGTTGTAGAAGAACAAGTATAGAAATTATAAAATTCTGCAACTCATTTAAAGCCTCCAGTTGGGTCTTAAAATATCTTCTTTTTATACTAATCAAGCATTTTATAAGTTAATAATATAATTAATCTAAGCAGTGTTGTTCTGAATAGAATATCTGTTTTATACTATTAAAGCTTCTTGATAAAGTCGTTGCAATTTAGTTTAAGGAAGAGGAATTTTAGAACACATCAGCTATTTTATACCCGGATTATGGCGAAGTCCCAAAATTATTACAGTATTAATTGCTCATTGTAATGAAAGTATTTTGAATTATTTTATTACCAAAGTAATAAAACCGTAGGGCAAATTGTATGGGTGTATATTTGTTGCTTTGCGTATGATATAAATAGTAAATTGGATGATTAAAAGTAAATTTCTATTATAAACGCTTCGTGTACACTCCGCTTTATAAAGCTAGTGCTCGTAAAACTAGTACCAATATAAAAGCGGTATAATTGTCTTTAAATTTATCTAACTAATGGAAATGGTCTTTGTCGGTAATTATGTTAATGATTTAATGATTAATGAGGCAATTAATAACCTAATCGTTGGTAAAATTACTTCTACTTTGCGATGTGAAAGGATAAGAACGTGATTAATTATTTTTTGGTGAAATAAACGGTATGTTTCTTTTAATTTTCGAATTAGGGGTCCCATTTGAGTTTGTTAGCTAAATTATCGTGTATGACTGGTCTATGTTACTATTTATCAGTCTTTGAGCTCAGTAGGCATAATAGTCTTGTTAGATGATTGAACTACGGTCTTAATTTACACCCATTTAAAAACACTTAAAATGACTATCGCAAGAATCGCTTAAGTGTCTTTTAATCTAAATTGGCTTATCGAAATAAATCCTGGCACTTCAGATTTATCTCAAAAAATTTAAAAAACCTAACCACCATCCACCTTTTCATTAATTTTAAATAAAAGAAGTAATTTCATAAAATTGAGCTCTGAAATTTCATAAAGCTCGAGCATTAATAAAAAAATGGTTAAAATAAACAAATAGAGTTTATCACGCAAAAACTAGACGTCCCAGACCAATTGTACGACGAGATATAAGATCAACGTCAAATTGAACAACTCTACTCATGGAAACGTACAAAACTTTCTTCAACTCCTTGTCACATCGTATTATACCTACTGAACCAGTAATGGACGTCGACTTGAACGATGCAGTCGCGGCTTAATTGATCGAACGTGTTGGATAAATTAAGTGTTTTTATTCGGTGTCGCTACGGCGCCCGACATGTTTTTGTATTTGCCTGCTTTGTAATAACAGTCTTATTTAAATTCCTTTACAGTTCCTTTTATTGTCAAGAAAGTAGAGCAGTAATAACAATATGTAAACAGTTCTTTTTTCATGTGTAAACATGATTGTTCGACAAGTTTGGTTTTATTTTAACAATACGAGAGGTGATGTCCTGCCGCTCTGTTCTTTCCACCGATATAATCCTTTGAAACGTATAAGAATGAAATCAAATGATGGTCAAGTAGGTTAGGTCAAATCCACGCTTTTTCATGTTTTTTGACAACTACTAACAACAAACATAATAACGTCTTTCTCTTCATTATAGCCTGGTGTTTCCGCCTTAAGCTGCGGTAGCCGCATGCCAAAAGGTGGTATGAATACTTGCTTGGGACTAACGTTATTATACAAAAGAGAACTAACTAGCTTATTTATTTATAGTGCACATTGAAGACTACACACCCATTTTTAGATTTCTAAAATACCAATCGCCCGTAAAAGTTAAAGTTTTATCCAATAAACTCTACTCTTAACTTCCTTCGCTATCGCAACAAGAACATATCGAAATAAAGCGTTTATTTTATTCACATTGTAACGGTTTAGTTCTGTGTCGAACGTCTTTTACGAAATTTAGTATCGCCTTATCCCCTAGCAATATGTGCTATCTGCAAAATAAATTTCGAATTTCTAAAGACAATAACGGAATTTGCTCTTCATGCAATTTTAGCTAAACCAAGTACCAATTTCAATAGAAATCCAACAATAATATATTTTTGAATTAAATTTTTGAATGATTTTGTTGAAGAGTTCAATAGGTTTGCCTAAAAGTTACAGACTAGCACACATTCATCTACGTTTATTTAAAAAAAATAATGTGTCTTCTGTTTCATTTTCAAAAAAAAAATACTTTAATTAATTTGCTTTAAATAATTAAATTACTTTTTAGTTAATTTGCTTTAGTAGAGAATCTTACTTAATTGCTTTGATTTTTAATTTTGGTTTTATATCAGTTCGTTGAAAAGGCCTAGACTCATTTTTTCAAACACGAAATTTAATCTTTTCGGTATTACAATTTTTACGTCATTTGTGTGTACAAAATATAATATGTAACATCACATTCATTTTCATGGGCTTTAAATCTTTCTGAATAAAACGAAACTGGATTATCTCAGAGGGAGACTTATTCCACTAATTATTTGTCATGTTATCACCTCTTTTATCATTATCTTCAGTATCTTCAATACCATATGAAACCACGATCACAATAAAGCAAACAAAATATAACACTCCAAGTTATCTCAAGCTACGAATCCAATTCCAAGGTTTAATCCCAAGAGGTGATATATCGGCTACTGCGCTGCCATCCCTCCAATTACTAAATAATTACAAACCTCTGGAACTTGAATTAAAATGCTTGCTGGATGTACCGGTGGGTTGTGATTTTAACTTCACTTAATCGGTTTTTAATTGTTGCAAGTATTTCTTTCTTATTTTTTGGAATGTTTCAGCAATGATTCATTTATAACTGATAATATTTAAAACTAGGAGGACTACAAACAACAGAAAGGCAGCTAATTTTTGTCACTGTGAGTCAGATTATCCCTTCACATTAGTAGCATTTACTTCATTAACGCACAATGCTAAATGCAATACTAGTCCTATTTTGCAAAACTTAATCGATAAAAGTGATGACACATGAGAATAAGTTTCATCAAGTTTCATCGAGTTTCATACGTTTCATCGAGTGAAAAGCGCTTAAGGTTCATAGCTAACATTAACTTTTAGCTTCAGGTTGCAGATTAAATGACAATTATATATTTTTTTAAATAAGTAGCTATTATCACAAAAACCAAGATATCAACAAATATACCACGTCTAGTAAAAATTTACCAAAATCAGCTTACGAACGCAACCGGGAGGCTCGTCGCGGCCAAACCGCGACCAGCTATTTAGTGCAATTATTACGTCGCTCCAGCATCCGAAAAAAGAAAAAGGCTAAGAATCCGGGGCCTTGATTAAAATTGTGACGGGTTGATTGTGGATACGGAGCATTTTCTGGATCATCAAATCTTTTTTTAACAATTCGTTTTACGGTAGTCGGTGAATGTTAATTCAGTTGTGTTTTTATTTTAGATTTTTGAAAACACACTTCTCGATTAACAATGAAAGAGCTTTTTCTATTAAAGTTTACTATCGAAATGTTAAAATGTATTAAGTCATCCTAAGTAAATATCAGTTGACTGTTCATATTGAAGTCCTAAAATATTGTAACAACAATTTGAAGAAGGTAATTTACGACTGCCACCTTGAATAGAACCATTTATTTGCCATGGCTTATTTACCAAAAACAAAGGTTTGAAAAGGGTTAATCTCCACGTTTACTGAATAAACATTAGTGCACATATACTTTTGTGCTGGGCTATGTAACAAAAATCACCCAAACAAAATCATTTAGACGAGAACAAGCTAAACCACTTTTCGTACCGTAACCCATCAGTAGTCCATCCACTTTTTTGGGATAAAAACTCAAGTCCACACTTGATGCTGGAAGTAGCAAACGGTATTGACGAGTCTGTCACGAGCGGAACGGCTAGTGGCAACCAACAGACAGCCAGACAACTAACACAATTTAACGGTCTAATGTTCATTACTGGACACTGATCACGATTGTGGCATTAGGTGCAGAGAGAGGTGCTAACTGGATTTGATTTTGTTTTGTTTTTCATTATTTCGTCCAAAAATAGACAGGGCTTTGTTTCGTTATTCGCATAAGACAGTAATACTGCCTGACCACTTAAGCGGAGCGAGACAGCGGCGCGGAGTTTTGGCAACTTTCAACCAATGGGATTGCTGAAAGTTGAAAGTTGCCAAAACTCCGCTCCGCTGCCTCGCTCCGCTTCGCTGGACAGGCAGCCTAAGATTTAACGTTCTGGATTTTGCTAGTGGCATTTGTGAAAGTAATTAAATCACAGTATTAGTTTAAAGCTTTTGTTAATTTCTATGAATTCGATTTAACTAACAATTAAAATAATTATTTTACTAACAATTCCTTTGTCAAAAAATGGATCACTTGAGTTAGAACATGAAATTTTGATTTGCTGCTCTCATAAAGTAACTTGGTTATTAATAATTATTAAGTAATAAATGGCATCAGATAATATCAACAAAGGTGTTGACAACAATGACATGCTCTGTCGCCCACCCTTTATTTAAATTGTATGGTATAGTTAAGCTTACCCGTGCAATACCAATTCGTTCTGGTATTGCACACGCTACTGACAAATAGCCATAAATTATAGGCGCTTAGGCGTTTATAGTGTTGTAAATTGACGGTGAATTATGCATGAAATAGGCAACAACAACATACTATTTGTTTTCGTGCTTTATTAAATTCAATTTCTAAAGGATGTCTTATTTTCGGAAATTCAATTAACAAGCAATGAAAGACAGTTGCATGGTAACAATCCGATACTTGGATTCACACTGGTTTACTTAAATTTTTGAGGAACTGATTGTATCTACATTCTTGTATAAAATATGTTTTACATAATGTGTATCTTTTCTGTAAAGGAGCTAAAACGGTTCTTTTAAATAAGGACATTTGAAACTATGCTTAAATAACTACAGAATAGAACTGTAGTAATGGCGCATCACAAACTTAAATCCTGAGGTTGACTTGAGGAAGGAGATATTAATATAATTATCTCTTTAAAGTTTAGAATACCCTTTAGGCTAATACTGACGAAAAATCATCTGTCCCAGCTGAACGTTTATCGCGTGTCAAGTAGTTAATTGTTTCACTAATTGAATTAGCATCAACAGCGATATACAACGATTACACGGTTGTTGCGTGCGATACCGACCGTGAAGGCTGAATACGTCACGGTTCGGTATACCACGTGCGTTATGGGGTGGTCGGTGAACCATAACTATTGGGGTATACTCGCAGTGGGTCAGGTGGAATTCATTCACTTGGCAGTACACCTCGCTAGATCGTCAGATGTCGTGGTGTTTGCAGATCACTAAACTGCTTCTGATGGCATGCTGATAGCATCTTGCAACAGATCGTCTCCTAAAAAGAGAAAATACTCGTAAAAAGACCTTTGAAGAAGTGAATAGAAATACCGTTAGATGCAATTATGATTATCATGATGCAGTCTTGATATTTGGTATGAGTCGCACCATTTAAAAAAACAATTCTGACAGTAGGGGTGAACTTATTCCCTTTACATGACAGGTGCTGAATACGTCATGCTTCAGTATACCACGTGTGCTCTATTATGGGGTGGGCAGCAACCGTATCATACGTGTCACTTCTATTAAAGGACAAAATTTAAAATTTCAATCAATTGGGTATTTTCCAATTAAGTAAACAAAATATCACCCAAATCTTCTGTTTTGATCTTTTGACAAAGTACTCTCCTTATTGTCAGTTTCTTGCAAAGGTCCTTTAAAACATGCTATTTAGATTCAAATGGGACTAGTATTTTTGTTTTCTGCGTTCATTGTGAAACTATAGCATCAAGTGTCCAAATTACACCAAGCTATCGAATTGGTAGACAATCACAACTGGTAGGTGCAGTGAAACAAAATGAGGTGCAATTTGAGATCATGACTGTACCATTTGGAGCTGCGGAGTCACCCTCTAGCCATGCGAGGTCCGAGAAAGAGTATTTGAGCGGAGTTTATTAGAAAATGCATTAATAAATATATTGATTATCTAAGACCAACATAATCTGACCTCGAACTGAGTAGAGCTTGTACTATGAGTGTCTAAAGTTGAAATTTATAAAAAAAATACTACATGACAAACTTTAGTTACATGTTACGGTGTTTAATCAACTTATGCTCTTTAAATTGTAAAAGCTCATAGATTATGAATTTTTTGCTACTTTTTTTGTGAAATTAACAGCTAGGTCAATTTGGTGTCAGAGTTTTTCTAGCCGCGTATTTGGGCCATCGACATTTTTTGCTTGTGCTCTTCCAAATGTATGAATTCATAATTAACTAGCGTTTGTAGATCTTTTTTCTTATCCGCTAACTCTTATTCCTTATCCAACATTCGCTATCCAGTTGCAGGTAATATTGTGTTATTACTGTTTACCCCCGGCCTTCACGAACTCGTACCATTTCAAAATGATTTCGAACACTTGTCTTCGGGCACGTGCTGTATTGGTTGCAAAATTGTTGTTGTTTCCGTGAAACTTGTTGCGACTTCGTTTGTTTCAAATATATTCATATTTGTAACAGATTAAATGCATTTTACTCAGCCCCGGATCCAGATACGGTTACTCAGAGTTAGGCGACCCTCGTTAATTTTTTTTTTTTTTATCTGCTGACTTAATAAGGTACAGTTCGATATTATTAATTTCTTGACCATATGCTAAGTATGTGAAAATTAGCAAATAACTGTGACATTACATTACATTTTTTCTAACGTTTGCAAAGCAAAATTGACTTATGAATGAAATCGTAAATGTAATATAAATAATTTTAAATTAAAACGTTTATTTTTTTATTCAGTTTTTAATTTTTTTATTAATTAAACTTTTTTAACAATATATATATATATAAGTTTACTTAACATACTTAACTGATCTCATTCAAAGAACCACGCGCTCTAATCATACCGGCACCGAAAATCTGACAAAAAAGAGATTCGTTTGGTAATTAGGTGAACACCAAAGGCACGTATTACGAGTGTCAGCTGTTGCATTACATTCTTTGAGGTACTTAAACAAGATCTTTACAATTTAAATTCTAACTGGACGTTTTTTCGTCCGAAATTCATAACATAATGTGTATGCGCACGAACGCACGGGCGCGCAATTTGGTGGAAGTGCGGCAAATAATCGCCTGGGGGCGGCGCGAGCGCAATCATACATTGAGGAATGCGTCTCCATTGCCATTGAGGAAAATTACTTGTAAACGCTCACGGAGAAAGTGGTTACTATGCCATTGATAGATCTTGGCGATTTGTTGACTGGGTGCTGTTGGATTGGTTTGTGAAGTTCTGATTTTATCCTTGGTTTTTAAATTTAGAAAAGTTATTGTGTCAACCCAAAAGGCTGAGCCTAATAGACTAAGATTGATAAAAAGTTTTTTAAGTAGCATTTGATCTGTAATAAATTTATTTAGTGGGTATCTACTATAATCGAGACCAGTCAATTTGTAAAACACACGTACTGAGTACTGTACTGCCTCATACTATGTTGACTTTTGCCTTTAAAATGTAATCTTTAAAAATTAATGTAAACTTAGCCGTCGAATACTTCGTTCCGGGTTTCACATCCTAGTTCAGAGAATGTGTGTTTTCGGGTATTTTGAAACATAACCCGGGTTTGTGAAACCGCATTTAGCAAGCGTGATTTTTACTTGTATCAATTGTAGCAATGCCTTAATTACAATCATGGATGCTATTGCCTAGATGTGGTACAGTAATACTAATTACTTATCAGCTATTTAAAAATTTGCTCTGAATCTGACGTTCTGAAATCTGTAATGATTTCAATAATCGTTCACAAGTTATCCCGAAACATAAATGGCTTGCAATCTCGTCTCGTCTCCAACAATGCGCACGCATCTCGGCTAAATTTTAACCTGCCCATCAACCAGCGATGTCAGAATGTTTGCCCCGGGCCCGGACGTTCATTTTGGCTTCTGTTTAAGAACGCGATCTTAAAATTGATGTATTACTTCACTTATTATACTTGCAGCTGTGGTCACTTTGTTATTACTAGAATAATAGAGCTACTCAAATATAAAAGAACGTTAAAACCTTTTCCCCTACTCCTTATTACGATTAGAGCTGAAACTGATACTGATTGATTATCATAAATCTATTTTTTCCTTTACCTGTAGGTTGCCTGGAGAAGTTTGCTAAAAGCGATAAGGCCGACTAAATTGTACATTGGGTTAGAAGTTATATTAAGCTATACTTAAGTTACCTTTCTTTTTTAATGTGAAATAAAAAATGCAATCTATCTATCTAAATGAACAAACAGACGAGCTACTTTAATCTTTTTCTATTTGATAATTCGAAATGTGAAGCTAGCATCGCGTGACATCAACTAGTATATAGTTAATAATTATAATTATAACTGATCATAAGCAGCATAGCTTGAACTGTGCAGAACAGCTGATATTATCACCATGACACCAGAGTAATTACAAATGTACCACATTGTTGTTTGTTGTTTGAGAAAATTTAACCCTCGACGTAACTTTTAGACCGGACCACTACCATACTAATTACGCAGCCAAAAATATCAAACATACCTACATATCATCACGCCGTTCTCATGTCGGTGAACCTCTCATGGCTCTTTCTAAATCATTCCCCTTGCTACTATACTGCTATACATTTTGCTTTTCTACCAGTCCTTGGCTTGAATTCATATAACACCAGCTCTAAAAATAAATGGTTTCAAACAAATATTAGCCAATTATAAAAAAAAACATGCATTTATAGCATGGTTTTGTTTTGCCATTTATTATTAGTTGTGAATGAGACTCGTTACTGCAGCCGTGGTAGAGCCAGTGGCCAACATAACTGTCAGTATTTCACTTCATTTAAGAATGTAAAGGATCCTTCATACTACACTGGAATGTATTTTTGTAGCTAAGGTTTAGAAAGCCATAGATCTTTCTATGAACGAATTTAAATCTAAACATTTTTTTTAAATTGGTGGCAAGCACCTTATTTTAAGTGATATGTGCATCGTATGATATGGCCGATCTTGTAAGGGTAGACAAAACTTTTATGTAGTCAAATAAAAATAACATCAAACCTCTATACACGTAACTGACATACAAGATCCCCGATAAGCTAAGGCTTCCTTAGCCCAAGTAGTGCTCTTCAGTTGTGATTTTGATGACTACTCATATCATCATAATACATAGCCATCCGAAACCAAACAATAAAAATTTTTTTCAACTAATGTGGGTATCGGAGACTGATATACGTATTATAAAATTATATGTACTTATTATATGTCCGCAAATACAGCCTAATTCATATTTTAGGTTAGGCCTAGGTTCTGTAATGCCGCAGTGTTGCGGCAGTTCCATATTTATCAGTAATGTTAGACACGAATGAATGGTAATAACAATACGGTGTGCACGCCGCTTAAGAACTGCGCGCACGCACGCGACGGTCGGCCGCGGCGCTTCTGTTGCGATCGTGATCGCTCGCGGTCAGAGCTGCCGTCGAGCCGTGTCCGTAATGTGATAAGGGAAATTATGATTTTATGTCTGACGTTGAGTAATCTATTCACTACTGCTTCGAGGGTTCGCTTGTGTGTTTTGTGATTGAGGAATAAATGGCGAAATAATAGGCATTATATCGATCTCGGTCGGATTCAAATTGCCTGTGCTAAATACCAGGTGCCATTTTTATGTCCTATTCGCATTCCAGTGATAAAGTCGACGTCCGAGTGCCTGGGCGTCCTTGGAGACTTGCCACTTTTTTGGCTGGCCGTTAATAAGTAATTAGCCTATATACTGTCCCACTGAGCTGGGCAAAGGCCATAATTGAAGGTAAAACATCGCTACAGTAGATGGGTATTGGCTTAATCACCACGCTTGCCAAATGAGGGTTGGTGATCACAATCCCGGGTCTAATTCCGAGGAATCCGAAAACACACTTTGCCCGACCTGGGAATTGAACCCGGGACCTCCGGGTTTGGTGCCAAGCTCTGAAACCACTCGGGCACCGAGGAGTTATGGTGTAAACGCTGTATTTATAAACGCAACGTTCTAGTTTAATAATAATAATAATAATAACGTTTATTTCCTCACCATAATACATAATTTACAGTTCAAAATAGTCTTACATAGGTACACTAATATATTATGGTGGGCTGACTCCTAAACTAGGACTGGTCCTGTGTCTTAGGTAGTCAACCCTCCACCCCAACATTTTGGTCTTATATTTTTAAAACAACTAATAATTAATATCTTTTAAATAACAGGCTTGGAAATAAAGATGAGCTAACAATTTATTTTTATAGGTAACTTTCTTAATATTTAAAATATAATTTACTTAAAAGGTAATAGTGCGCCAACAACTTGTGTAAACGCGTGTGTGTGTATGTGTACGTGTGTGTTTGTGTGTGTGCGTGCGTGTGTTTGTGTGTGTGGTTTTGAGTGTATGTGCTTAAGATTGTATTTTTAGAGTGCATTCAGTTGCATGATAATTGATTACTAAACTAAACGTATATATATTCAATTCGTTTGAGTATATTCGGTCCGAACATTACCTGAACAAGCCATTTAATTCAGATAGGGTATGGAAGGTATTTCACTACTATTCGACGGAGAAACAACTCGTCCGAGAAAATACCGGATAGTTAAGTCACACACCGGTACGACTTGTCTGGCCTAAGTAATGAGCCCATTCACAAAGTAGCAACAATATTATGCTTTTAAGATCTTTTTTTCTTCGCACAGTACTGAACAAAAAAAAAAATGGTTTGTTCGGTGTGTGGTAATCACGGTAGCCCAGCGGATGACCATTTTGAGCTAAAAATCTGGGACTAGAACACCTATTATCATGACACCAAGGGCTTATAATATAATTAGTACTCGCAGCTTACGGATCAGTTACAACAACCAATCAAAAGGACAACGGTGCGCCGCGGTAGGCTCGCCTCTTGCGACGTCGGCATCAAAAATGTATTTCACAAAGCAAAATAAAGACATAAGAAATAATATGTTTTTTTATGTTCTCTGTATTTATTTAATAATTTAATTTTTTTTTGTTAGTCATCGGAAACAGCTCAATCAAAACGACTGTTTAACTTACATTTTTGATGCGCATTTTTTACAAAAATCATATATTTGTTAATAACTACAGATGCTTACTTACATTTCATATTACAGCGGATGAATACAAAAAAATATCACCCATGACAGATTATATGTCTTAAAGTTACCATAATAAGATCTCGATTGCTGCATTTCTATATTGACAATGTATTTTACTTGTTTACAAAATGCTAATTATTGCACCCAATTGATTGTTTAAATCGATTCACATTGTTGTTTTGGCAAAGTTGACATCAATTAAATTTGATAAAGACCGTTTAGGAGATCGATGCTGGACTCGATTGTGATTGAAACCGTTGGGTCAATTTTATTTTTTTTGCTTTTATACAGGGTGGGTGGCTTTATGTCTACACATATTTTAAAGAATAGGACCGCTTAGCAAGGGAAGACGATTTTAAATAGAGCGAATTTATAGAGTCACAACCGCATAACTTGTGGTTTTGTTAAATAAAGTCGCATTTATTTGTAGAGGCCTTCTTTCACAATTATTTAATCAGAAAAGAAGTATTAGTGTTTGTAAATCTATCGCAAACTCATTCAAGTTCTTAAAACAAAGACTTAATTATTCTAATTGTAATTCAATTCACAAGTTAGCATGATGAATTGGTGATTAATTATTAATTTAATATTGTTTTTTATTTGATTTAGTACTGTGTAACTAATAACGTTAAAATTGTCAGTTACGCAGTTCTATTCACCGATGTTGTTATTTTAATATTATGACACTGATATTGTAAGTTAAATAATCATAATCATAATTTCCTGTTTACAAACAAAATCTTCGATTTTGAGATAATACCCAAAAATATTTTTATGAGTAACATCGCCTAACCACCCTGTATTTGCCGCACAGGATTCTATCCCCAGCAAAAACTTAACGTCACAAAGAAGTCCTGACCAGACAATTTATACAGTCCCGACTTAACGGTACCAAAATTTATGAGGTCGAAAATTGGGATACAAAAACTCGTACGCTCTATAACAGCACAGTTCTACTTCCTCCGAGAGAACAGTTGTATATTTTTATTTATGCCCTTTTTAGGGTTTTAGCAAACAAGGGGCTTTCATAATTTAACCTTGTCTTAACTGTCTCAGCTACTATTATAATAGCAAGTTTTTAATGTTAGTTTTTAAAAAAGAATGAAATAAATAAATAAAATTTATTTGCAGCAATAACTACATGATATTAATGAATAGGTTTTTTTAGAAGGTTAAAAGGTTTAAAGTCTAAGATTCGAACGAATCTTAAAAATTTTCTAACTTTGGATAGTCTATTAAGATTTCTTTTCTAACTAGTTCATATATAATTATACATGACAATCGATTTGTTCATAATTGAAGATATACCGAACAACTTAGCCGTACGATAAATCATACATAGCCTCTGGCGGCATAGTAATCGCGCACCGGAAACCAATGTCACATAATTTTACAATCAAAATGATTTCGTTGTTTTCTAAGCCACTCCAGTTTAAGTAACTTCGCAGCTATCTAATACACAATTCAAAGCATTTCAGAAAACAGTAATCTTAACGCTTATTTTTTATCAAAAGATTAAGCTACATTTATTTAATAATTTATTGATTAGTTTGTCAAGAGATTTTTTTTTTTATAATGCCCGTCAAGATGACCTCACTCCACCTGATGGAAAGCGGTCGTGAGGTCCACATATGTTTGTAACAAGATATGTTTTTGTAGACCATTAAAGATACAAAATATAGTTTCGTCAATAATTGTTTAACTAAAGAATAGACGTTAGTAAAACAGATAAATAATTAATAGGCGCCAGACAACACACCTCTTGTATAATGGTCTTGAAATAGGGATTAAATATATCCCTGTGTTACAAGGTGGGTATGTACCACACAAGGAAATAAGCCAGGAGTGCCTCCCAGCACACCCAGACCCGAGTTAATTCAGAAAAGATCATGAATGTACATGTTGATTATGACTAACACCGAGTTAAGAATGGTTTTTCGGGTGGAAAGACCAAATAAAAAATCATTAGTCCCCTTCTTGCGACGCTTTCACCAAACCAAAGAGTAGTTCAGCGAGGAAACGTTAAACAAATTAAAAGCAATTACGTGCGCATTTCAATCCAAGTAAATGCTCGTTCAGGATCATATAACGAGCAATAACTTGCGTGCAATATGCAGAACCACATTATCATAACACGATGTAAATTGTGTTCATTTCACTAATAGCAGCTGTCAAAGATTATTTTAGTAGAAAACGTAGACTCGCCAGTAAGTCGGATGCGTTAGTTAAGATAACTGGTTTTAGTTTGAATTGTAAATAATTTAAAAAGTAAGTTATGTAGTATGGATGCTTTTTATTCCCTAATAATATCTACCACAGACTCAAACAAAAGCGGGATATTGTTGTAAATATTTAAACAGCTTGAGTAGCTCATACTATTTTAACTGAGTATTTTAGGAAATAAATAAAATAAATAAATAAATATGCACCAGACAACACACCTCTTGTCATGGCCTCGAAGTAGGGATAAATATTCCTTGTGTTACGAGGTACCAGACAAGGAATTAAGCCAGGGGCGTCTCCCAGCACACCAGCAAATAGCTGAACATATTCTGCCATTCTAAAAATCTTCAGCTATTCATTTCTGAAAGATGATAGATGAAAGTTCCTCTAACTTTGACTTCGTCCTCACTTTTTTAAGTGAAAATTTGCCTTTCATGCAAATTGAAATAGTTGCATGTTTAGTATCATGAATGGTGTTAATATACTGTGTTTTGGAAAACTTTTGTTTTTTCACTAGGTAGCTAACTTTGACTTCGTCCTCACTTTTCTAAGTGAAAACTTGCCTTTTATACAAATTGAAATATTTGCATGTTTAGTATCATGAATGGTGTTAATATACTGTGTTTTGGAAAACTTTTGTTTTTCACTAGGTAGCTAACTTTGACTTCGTCCTCACTTTTCTAAGTGAAAACTTGCCTTTTATGCAAATTGAAATACTTGCATGTTTAGTATCATGAATGGTGTTAATATACTGTGTTTTGGAAAACTTTTGTTTTTTCACTAGGTAGCTGACTTTGACTTCGTCCTCACTTTTCTAAGTGAAAACTTGCCTTTTAAGCAAATTGAAATAGTTGCATGTTTAGTATCGTGAATGGTGTTAAAATACTGTGTTTTGGAAAACCTTTGTTTTTTCACTTAGGTACAGCCACTTGGAATATCTATGACTATCAATAACAATAACAGTTGATAATGATAAAATAAATGTGCGTTTTTGCAAACGTTACTCTTTACGCCGCCTTTTGAATTTTCCAATCTAATCACATGTTCAATTTATCGAAATCCATTTAATTTTCAAAGTTACCTTTATTTTCTTCTATTCCAAATGCGTTGGACTATCTGCGTCGTTTTATTTCTAATCTATGGATCTCGGTTAGCTTTCAACAAACCGCCGGAGCGAAGAGGTTATGCGTAATGACGTGAAAATTACAACAAATATGAGCAAGTCAGGCGCATGCGCGGAGCCGCAAGATTCAATCCGCCATCTTGCAATTAATGGATGAGATAGGAGGTTAACTGGGATTTACATGGGACGGGCATTAAGCCAATTAGAGTATATAGAAACTAGAAAAATTCGACCTGATCCTAGGGACTCAAGCGGGATTCGAACACGTGACTAATTTTGCAGCGCATTTTTCTAGTTTCATTGTGTAAAAAATAGTGCATTGTTAAATGCTATATATAAATAAACAATTAGAGAAGTTTTCTGCTTTCGGCACAAAAAAACTACATAATTAAAATGAATTGCCTCATAGAAAAAGTAAAATTACTACATAAACATGGAAAACTCTTCAAAACAATTTAGTATAAACATCAAATAGACTTACGATCTACTGTTTGTAACAATATTTTTTCATTTTGTCAACAGATTCGCCATCGGTTCGGTCTTTTCGACGAAGTATGCACGTCTGGAGGCGTCCAAGTTAGGCATTGCAACTGGGTTCGGTTTCTACGCGTCTCAGAAAACTATGGCCCACAAGTGAGTTGAAATTTCTGCTCTTAAAACTTTTTCCTTGCGAAAATCGACTTGGATGAAAAATAAACCTGAAGAAAATTAAACCTGTAGTTCTAAAAAGAATTGAAACACAATTTACCCAACCTGTGATTTGGACCCAGGATCTTCGAATTGACAGACCAGTCGTCATTTTTGCTGTATTAAAAAAAACTTATATGCTTGATAACTCCATGTTTACTACCTACTCAACTGTAGAAATCTTTATAAGAATATTGTTGTAAAATTCTATGTCAATATTTGGCATCATCTATGCTTATTTAGTATCAAGATATTCTTATACTATATTATTTTATTATTGTTCAGGTAAATTTAGTCTGCACAAAAGTGAAGGGCGAGCCAGTTTACGAAGCAGTTAAACCAGTATCAGCGCACACCGAGCTGGTGGTATACTACCTACCCGAAAGACCAGAAGAGATGTTCTTCGTTAGAATGAGAAATAATCTTTACAGGCAAACTATGGACTCTATTTTGGAAGGTGAGATAATTATTATTTTTACTTAAAAATTGACAGTCAGATAGTGTACATAGTGTAGAAGATAGTAAATCAAAATGGTTTTTTTTTAACCCGGGCGTCTAAAATGGACGCTTCCAGCTAATTGTAGCAAAATCAAACAAATTTGCTATGTTTATGTTATTATTTGCTATTTTGTTAA
This sequence comes from Udea olivalis, assembly GCA_947369235.1. Taxonomy (NCBI): domain Eukaryota; kingdom Metazoa; phylum Arthropoda; class Insecta; order Lepidoptera; family Crambidae; genus Udea; species Udea olivalis. Next base: position 10,473,206 of record OX376348.1, read on the forward strand.
GATAAATTCGTATTTTACACATAAAACTGTAGACCACTAAACTGTTCTGTATATAATTAATATTTTATGAAATCATGATGTTGGTATTCTTTATAGATGCACATATTTACAGCACTAAATAGTTATTAACTCTCACTAAATTTTTGGTCCGCTTATACATATTAAAACAATCATGATTGTTTTATAAAAATAGAACAGACAGATGCTATTATTTAAGACGAACAAAATTGAGAGAAAGTAGAGCAATAGACCAAAACTGCACGTCCGGTATTTATGGACACCATAACATTATTAAGTTAGTTGGTTGTAGTCCATGACTATACAGGATGATCACTTACTTTGAAAGATACAATCCAGCTAGCAATGGTTCCAAAAGTGGTCCAGGTGGACCCCCAGGGGTCCACAGGATACTCGAAGGGGGTCTGTGTTGGTTTCATTTTTTGTCGAGTTTTGGGAATATGGTAGGGGATGTGTAGCTGCAAGGGGTCCACCAGAACCAGCTAAATCTTGAAAGTGGTCTACGCGTAAAAAAGTTTGGGAACCTCTGAGCTAGAGGCTTCATATCCAAACTTGTCTAACTTTATCGCAAAAGGATTCAAATGATACCGAGTATATACTTGGCTTACCGAGTCAAGCTCCAGTAGGCAATTTGTGGCCGGGCATGGTTAAATAAAAACCAGATGTTTGAACTACATTTCGGTAGAACTATTACACCAAATTGATTCAATTCTCTGCCAAATATCCATACGCAGCAGCAGAGAAGATTAACTTTAATAGCTCTAACAGAGTCGTCAAATTAAAACAATAATAAAAAAAACCTAAATACTTCACTTAAAATAACAATAACAAATTAATAAGTTCAAATGGTCTCGTGATTTTTGATATTGTTGCAAGGAAGTACCTATTGCACCTAATTTTCGATTGACTCATGGATGTTACTAAAATAGATTTTTTCTAAGGCAGCAAAATTTTATTTCAAACGTCACTTCTCGGGCCTCCCTGTATAACACCAGGAAATTGGTCTAGAATATTTTAATCGATCTGTGTAAGTGATCGACGGATGGAATTTCGTCTATTGATTAAATTCTGACCATAAACACGGTAACCGTTTATTAAATTGATTGAGGAAAGTTGCCCTGTTCGTTTGTTTATAACTGGCAAAAGTTTCTTGTTGTTTCATATAAAAACACGTTCGTTTCAGAGTTTTTTACTGATGAAACTTTGTTTATTCGTACTTTTGGGGGTAAACCTCATAAAAAATATAAAATTGAGTTGAGTAATTAAGTTACTGTATATTTTATCACATCGGATAAATGATATGAAGTGGAAATTAATAGAGCATATAGCGTGTAAAAGTTTGAAACAGAAAACAATTGGAAGGAACATCTCAAATACCGGTTTGTTTTTTTAAAGACTTACTCAATAAGTAATGTGGTAAAAATACAAGTGAAACCTCGATTATTCAATCCACTTCAATTATAAGGTTGTCATACAAAAGTACTGACTGTATGACTGATTTTTTCTAGGGCCCTTAAAATTAGTCACTTAAAAAATATTTTTTTTCACTCACATAGTTACTTCACTTACTGATTATGCCATAACGTTTTTGTAAGTCTTTTGATAATCACCCGGTATGGGACCCGACGTGGAACGTCCACTAACAAGATTGACGGACGACCACTGGACAATACACCACTATGTTTCTTCAAATAACAAACGTTCAAATGGGAACGACACTAAATACCATTTTTATCAGGCGAAATGTATGAGCAGAAACTCAGTGGCGTGTTGCTGTTGGCTAGGCCCTCTGCTAGTGGTTCTAGATTTTTATCTAGATCTAGGCAGCTTGTTTATTAATGACTTCAGTTCCTTAATCCTAAGATAAAACTTTTATCGATCGTTCTAATATTTTACGCTCAGTATGAAGTGCATAAAGTTAATTGCTTTTTCTTGTTCATAGTTATTTTATGACAGGGATTAGACCATTTAGTTCAAGACCATATAGTCAGTGTTAATGACCTAGCTGAGCCTGAATACTTTTAAGGCTATTATTTATTGGTCATTTATATTTATTTATTGATAATTTTAGGTTCCATTAAAAAACATGATAGAAATATTATGTTGCAAAATTTAATAAAAATTGTAGGTAATGAAATTATAAGACTTCGTGATATCCGTACAACTCGTAAAGACATAGGTGCCACTGCTCTTCAAATTGAGAAAAAGGAATTTAGACAACATCTTCTATCATTTATTTGATCCTGAAATGAAGTTCTTCATGTCACGGAAACCATCAATTAAAGAAGGCGAAACAAGTGTTAGTTTAAGGCACTGCTGAATATGGAACGAATGACAAAACTTAAACTGAATTATTTGGATGCTAGGCTATAACATCTCAAAGCACTATTAATTCCGCACTAGTGTTGCCGAAATATCGTAGTTTGAATCGAAAATCAGGTACTTATTCCGTTTATAGACCAATATAATATAGAACGATCAATACTGTTGATAAACAGCAACAGTACCAACAATATAAGACACCAATTTAATTAGTGACCATACTTTCGATGGTACCGGTACTATCAAAAATTTGCGTTGTCCAGAACAATTGATACTTATTTGAAAACCATTGGTATTATTGCTTTTCTGGGCCAATCTACTAAATATATTTTTAATTTATTAACATGAATACCTACTATCGATAGTATCAAAAGTATCCCACTGCATTATTAGTATTGTCACTTTCTGACCTAGGTATTGATAGTGTCGATACTATTGAACTTATAGGTTTATTCAGATCTCATCGCTATGCGAATATCGATCGGCAACACTGTACCGCACCGGTATGGTCCGGCCGGCACATCAAAGGATTCCGCCGTGCGCAGGCGTCTCGTTCGGTAGTCTGTCCTCATGATAGCTTTTTTATCGCGGCAAGTCTGTAATGTTTCGATTTGAAATTGGCGTGGTATGTAGATAATGAGAATTTCCTATTTGGATGAGAAGAAGTCCGGTTTTTGATAAATGCCGGATTTGGCACCTCCATCACCATGTGGGATGAAATTTTCGGATGTTTTCGGAAATATGAGGAGATCACGCCATACCAAACTAACAAGCCAATATGCCTTCAGAAAAAAATCTGATTACGAGGAATCTCATCATAATTTATCATTCGCAGCCACAAAACGTTCACTGCGCCACATAGGCATCTCCCACTGATTTACTTAGCGACCAGTTGTAGGCAGTTTGGATTCACCGGAATCCTGCCACCTTTACCAGCCCCCTCGCCCTGAAACGGTCTCCAGTCTAGAACTTTCCTGGTCAAACGGCTATCAGCTCTGCGCACTATAAGCCCTGCCCACTGCCACTTCAACTTACTTACCCGCTGAGCTTCGAGGATTCTAATAAACTGTTTAAGAAGCAATGCATGCCTGGCTTTTGACTAAATGTTTTTATTCCATTCAAGAATATTTTGACGACCAATAAATTCATAATCTGATTGTATAATTATTTTCATGTTTGTTTGTATTTAAAATGGATAAAGTATTTAATTAATCGATTTATTGACATGGCAACTGCAAATTAATATTTTAATGACATACGTACTGTGATTTATTTGTTCTGTTATATTATTGTATGGTGAGCTTCATAAACCATTGTCAATTAGCATGTATTATACCAGTATTTGCATGACAATAAGTCAACATGAGGACTTAAACCAAAGTTCCATCCATGTATCACCATGTTAAAGCAAATAAAGAATTATCTTATCTTATCTTATCTTATCTGTAATCCTCACATACATCGAGCCAGTAGTGATCTAAATATCTCTTTTGTGTTAGGGTGATAAAAATCAAACATATCTTACACATTTAGCATCAGATAATTTTGCTAGTACAGGTAGCTAAGAAAATAAAGAGACTCCGTTTGAACATCCTAATCGAAAAAAAACTAAAATTTATAACATTTCAAAGCAAAACAGATGATTTCCAGACGATGACATTGCTCAGAAAGATTTCAATTCCAAACATAAAGACGTGAACGCGCACAATGGCGGTATATTTCAACGACTATACAGTCGCGGTCACAGGATGTTTAGCACCTTAAGAGCATATTAAAGAAGCGACTGCAACTGCAAACCAGTACTGCGGTCTGCAGTCTGCAGTCAGAATGATAAATTTAGGGTTATGATTATATGCAGACATCTGTGATAGAACCTTGTAGATCTTCAAACGTGTAAATACTTTCACGATGATTTTAATAAGAAGTGGCCTTTAGATTTTACAGGAGAAAGGGAAATGAGGATATAGTTTTTTATAGATAGAAAATTTACAGTCCACATTTTATATGGCTAGGAGACGAGACACATAAAATCATACTTTTATATAAACTTGCCAGTAATATATTGTACGATTCGTAAGACTAAAGAATTGTATAGGTACCTAAAATCCATTTTTTAATTTCAAAGTTTACAACAACTAAGCATTTTGCTCTTAGTTAACACATGTGTTTAATATTAATATTGAATACTGGAATGAATTTAAAATAAAATGTATGCCTACTTTTTAATAAAATCTATATTACTATTCAGTATTCACTTCTCTTATTGCGAGATGAGATGATGATTAAATACGGATGAACACTCTCAGACCGCGACTGTACATACGGCTTTACCGACCAGTTGCGTTACATACGGTACGATAACCAAAGCGGCTTCGTTTGCCTCGGTACTGCGATCCGATCGGTACCGCCGTATCGATAATCCGAACGCAACTGTCAACGGATGTTGTATAAACACTTTATATATCTGGCTCACTTTTGATAAAGCCGCCCGTAAAGAACGTTGACGATAAAAACAATGAATTTGATGGTATTGATGCAAAGCGTGAAGATAAAGATTGTAGAAGTTGCAATAAATGTCTTTAGTTTTAAATAAAAAACAACAAGAAGAAATGTTATGAGTTTCGGTTGGTAGTATAATGGTTTGAAAATAAACCTGATAATTTACATGTTATGCATGATATTAAAACAATCAAAGTGTGGTGAAACAAAAATTATGAAAAAATCTTGCTTAAAAATTTATTCGGTTTTTTTAGTCTTCAAAAATAGGAATGACCTGCTTCTTAATGTCTATCATTTGTGTCACATCAAAATGTTTTCTAACAGCATGGGAAAACTCACTGTGTTTTACAGCAATGAATACAGTAAATACAATTACAAGCATTTATTAATATTAGGCACAAGGCTGTACCTTGTGCATCTTAAAATTTTGATAATGTAATGGATATTACACACTGTGCAAATAGAGTAGGCAAAAGGAAGCTCAGACAGTTAACTAGCGAAAGATGCTATCATCCTACCATCTGTCTAGTCGTCGCGCCATATCGAGAATTTCCTATACTTCGATCTTGAAATAATAATATAACTAACCCTTCTATAGATAACGAAATATACACACGTATCTATTGATCTAGAATAGAAACACGCGGGAACTAATTAATCCGCTCCGTCTAGTGACAGTACTTCGAAAGATGTATTGCTAATCTCTAGATTATTAACTTAGTAGCAATTCTGTAGAATTAAAGTAAATTTTAGACTTCAACGATAAGAGTCAGTAAAACGAAACATTAATTAAGACGGGTTCTAAAGAGCTATGACGGGTTATAATAAACATAAAATGTCTAGACTTCCATAACGAAATTTACGGTTGTAAAATATTGGCTCATTAAAAATTTCACTTGATTGGAGCGAGATTTTAATGTCAATAATTTGATCTGAATTATAAGACGCGCCCACTCACAACTAATCACCGTGTAATTTGCATGGCTGAGAAACCGACGGCGGCCTCAACAAGGAAACCTATACGTCTTTGATGTTTATTCGATTCGTGATCGATGGATTTGTAGATTTTATTTAATGTATCTCTTATTCAAATTTGCGATCGCTAATTTTTAATGTTGTTTATTTTCACACAAAAGTGTGAATGATAGATTTTGTTTCTTGCAGATTCGCCGCTAGATCTGTCTACGTCGCTTCTATCAAGAGTATTATTACCAATATCTCCGCCTTCTGGTAACGAAGACGAACACAAATCGGTGTCTGGAGATTCACTGACGTCATCGTCTGCTGGTTCATCAAATGAACTATTAGAAAATATGACGCCAAAGGTTCAGAGAAGACCAGCGAAATCAGAAAGAGCGTTACTGCCTTGTGAAGTCTGTGGCAAAGCATTTGACCGACCTTCGCTTTTAAAACGGCATATGAGAACCCACACTGGTAAGTCAATTAACTTTAGGTAAGTCTAATTTACTTTTCTAGGCCTTAATTTGGATTTAACCTTTGGCTCGTCTCAGCCATCTTACTCATTACTGTGTAGGAAGTTGGTGCAATTTCTACTTTTTGTCAGAGAGATAATATAATCTATTATTTTGCTGCTTTAAGTATCGTCTGCTTTAAGTATCTATCTGTCTGCTATCATCGCCGTAAACTATGTATCCAAACAAAAACTTCTTTTAGCCGTGCTCAAATTGTTAAATCTATGGGAAAATAAAGTAATTGGTTAAATTAACCTTAATTATTTGTAATTCTAACTAATTCGGTTTGATTGCATCAACAGCATGTTTGACAAAACTTTTAATGACGTTATAGTCCAATCAAAACGAAATACAAATTAACACATCTTAATTACGTAAATACGAATGCATCCTAAGAGAAACATAAGTTAATTAAATAAATTGAATTTGATAGATGGAGCTTAATCGCATACAAGTTTTTAGTGATGTAGTTTGTTTCATTTCTCTTATAATACGAATCCTACGTATCCCATTACACTATGACTAGGTTTTATCTTGAACATATCAGTAGTAATTTGAGTAACATATAGGAAAAGCAATAATTGTATTGATGAATGATGCTTTTCACGAAATAGATAGAGACGAGATCACATGCATTGCCCTATATCTAAAGTTAGGTTTTCCTTTGTGTTACGGAAACTAAAAATAACGAAGGTACCATGAACACTGATCATTTAATTTTGATCAACAGATATTGGTGCTGGTACAGGTATCGAACTCATGACATTTGCGAATCAACTGGTACACGAACCACATAGAAAGATATTTAACTCTTCGTTTTTCTCAATTTTTACTTAGAAGACTTGCTTACGTTACATTTTTGTCACCAGGTGAAAAACCCCACGTCTGCATGGTCTGTAATAAAGGGTTCAGCACCTCCAGCAGTCTGAACACGCACAGAAGAATACACTCTGGCGAGAAACCCCACCAATGCCAGCACTGCGGGAAGCGGTTCACGGCTAGCTCCAACCTTTACTACCACAGAATGACGCATATAAAGGTACGAGAAATTTTAAAGACTTTCTAGGACCACGTTGGTAGCAAACTAGGTCTAGCACTCCTGGTGGTAGGTGATTAGAGCAGCTTATAAACACGAGCAACACCACATGGGTCGTCAAGACCTTTTCACGTTTGTACAATCCGCAAAAAGAAATCAAGTCCCCCAGAGTGTCCAAACAACAGCTTCCAGTGAGATCTAGCTACCGTGCTTACCGGCAGGCTCACAATGTGGTTTTTCTAAGTTGGAGAAACAATTTTTCCGGAAAATTGTTAGATGCGCCCTTTTTTCTTATGAGGCATACTGCCTCCTTTATTTCTTCATCATTCATTCTAGAGAAGTTGCACGTATTCATTACACCGGAATCCTGTGGTGTTTTTCCAGTCGTCCAGATGGAAGATGTCTACCTTTTTTACCGTTAACTTCCTGAAAACGAAATATCTCATACTGATAAACTGTCATCCTACGTATTTGTACATAAAAAATTGCAAATAAGACCCAATTTCATAAAAAACCGCTTTGCATTATAAGGAAGCATTTAGATTTGTACAACTCTGATCGCAAGTTTCTCCTAAACTTTTAGTTATTTCCTATCCAGAAATTTCTCACTCACGTGATTCACCTTTGTTTCGCTGTAATATAGTTCACACAGCGCCATATAGCGATGTGCCTGCGCACCGGGGCGGAAAAGTCATGCGTCTTGGACCGTGTTCGTGAGAACGGTCGTGGAGGTGGATGTTTTCGAAGTCACGTCATGATTATGAGTTATTTTATTGTTGTGAAACTTTTTTGTTGGAAAATTCCAAAAAGCGAGTCACATTTCATGTAAATATGCGAATAATTCATATTTTGTAAATTCTGAATTATTGGTTCATATAGAGTGGGTGGTCCTAAATTGTTACTTGAGTGATTT